>OY720029.1:11130267-11730267 GCA_963082485.1 Eudonia mercurella | reverse complement strand
GAGCGGTAAAACAAATGAATAACGAGTAAGGAATAAGTTCGATATTACTTTTATTTTTTTATTTTTTTAGCTAACACTATATTGAAGTACACAAACTTTTTGTGTTTGTGTTTCTAACCGTTAAACCTATTTCTTTTTTTCTTTATAGTGAACGCTCTAACAATAGAAACTAAGCGCGTTGAACTCTTTAGCTACAGCTGATGGGAACGGCAAATTATAAACTTTCAAAGTTCAATTCTAATAGAAATCGATAAAACTGTGTGAATTGATCTGTCTTCCTTTGGAAGACAAATGCTTTACTTACAACCACTTTCCATATATTCTAGGAAGCATTCGCTCAATGCACGTAGGTTTCAAAGTCATTTCCACATTTGTAGTCGTCGAAAAGCGGTTTAGCCCAGTAATAACCGCTACGATTTGAATGCGACCGTCCACTGCAGTTTGCAATTAAATGTTTCTTTCAATGGAACTTTGCAATAAGACCTCTTATTCATGGAACGATTCCATAGTGCTCCTTTGTCTCTGAGAAATTATAATGCCTCTTTGTAAAATAAAAAAAGTTTTTAGCATTTAGAAAGTACGTACTGCCGGTATTTATTAGTGTTGAACTAACTGCTTTAGTTGTTAAAACAAAGTTTTGGTTTATTATATTATTATTAGACATTAAGTATTACATCTATGTTATAATCGGCCCGGAGTCCGGAGGTCCTGGGTTTAATTCCAAGATCGGGCAAATTGTGTTTCGGTATTTCAATGCAAAGTCAAGTCATGTAATCATCAACCCGCAGATGGCAATTGTGGTGATCAATTATAGCAAAGACTTGATTATAATGATGAAGGCATTTGCTCGAAGCTATTACTTCCTTGTTACGGAGTAAAGTCTTATTTTTAGGTTTTATACTTTTCTTCTTTTCGAAGTGTCATTTTCTTTTGTTCTGTTTGTCATCGTGGTTGCTGTCTTGGTATGTTTTATTTTATTAAATTTTCTTCTTCTATTATTTATAATTGTACGTTTTACTTTGCCTCTTATTTCTTAATACATTCCACCTATTACCTTTCGCCTACTTCCGTTACACTCCTTTTTCCTATGCTATAAATTAAATAACAAAATTATTACTTTGACACGGAACAACTGTCCGAAATCGTATATAAAAAGATTTCCCGCCAATCACCAAAGTGTTCTTCCTTAATAAATATTGGTCCTCACAGAGTTATTCAATCGATCTTATTCAATCCACAAAAACTCGCATTTTCCTACGGCCCGACATTGTTGAAGCGAGAAACATTAATTCCATTAATGCGTTATTTTATCACGCTCACTAAGATTACATTTTATGTCAGATGTCCATTTGGAAGTATGTCATGTCCATTATAAAAGTAAAATGCAATGTTTACGGAATAATAATATCTCATCATCATCACATCATCACCGTCTTATGTCAGTCACTATTTTATGTCCCCACACTGCTGAGACGAGCCTACCCTATAGATGGAAACGGGCCAGTATCACCACGCGGGCCCAGAGCGGATTGTTGGTTGTTAAAGACTGCTAATGCAGCCGGGACCAACGGCTTTAATGCCTTCCGAAGCACGGAGGCGCTCGTGATGATACATTTTTGCGTTCCTATTCGATGCAGTCATCGGCCTTTGCGAAAGTGGACAACCTTCGGGCGTTCTAGGTAGTGTCAAAAGCTTGGGCGTTCTAGTGTTAATCACTCCGCCTCGTCGAGCTCCTCAACGCTTCTAACCCCATACTATGCAAACCCACCCATCTTTACGACGATAACCGGGACGAATAGCTTAACAAACTTATTGCATTTTGGTCACCCATTCAACGACCCCGTATGAAAAAAGCTGCTTAACTTGTAAAATCGCAACCCGAACGCTGCGGCCATCAAGTTTCTCGAGAAATAAAATATTTACGAGTAAATAAGAGACAAAACAAATGAAGCACAATATATTTAAGTGGAGGAAATGATAACGGCACTCATTACTGGACACTTGTCAGAGATTGATTAAGTCGATGGCTCACTGCGAGCGACGGCGCGACGAGCTAGAAGCACATTTTTATTGTGAGATAAAATCTATCGTGATCGCACATCAACCGTGCTTTTTTTGGCATATATATGCCAAAAAAAGATAAATAAAAAAATAAAGATATCATAACTTTGTCGTTACGTCATTATTATTGTGCCGTGCCGAGTAGCTACAGCTGACTGACAAATAGTTTTTTATCAGCACGTAGAGAACATTGCACAGATAGTACATACGATATGTGAGGAAATGCTGGGATAATACTGCGTTTTAGTAGGTATACCATGTCCCCCGTCGAACTCCTTGAATTTGGGAAGTTGCGAAGAAGTGTTCCGACATAAATCTATACCAATATAACGCAATTATCGTAGTTTACAAAATGTACGGAAAATTTGGTGGTGGTGGTTATGGCCCGTTGTTTTTGTGGTGTTTCCATCCATAGGGAAGGCTTGTGTCCCAGCACATAAAACACAGTTTGGGGACATAAAATGATGGCTGACATTAGTTGGTGATGATGTGTCTTAAGGGTGCGCCGACCAAAAAAACCAAAAGTGCAGTCACGGTTAAGTTGATATAATTGAAAATACTATCGTAACAAAATATATATTTAGTATCAAAGGGAACGTGTTTACAAATTCATAACAGACTATAGTTTTTTCGACATCATTTAAGTTGGGTAAAAATCATGAAAACGAGTGGCGGCATTTAGTTGATATCTTATAGTTTATCTAAATTATTATACCTCTGATTGTGTCTAAGCAATCACTAATATCTTAACTAAAAGTCGTCCGTCTCACATTTTCGATTTATCAAGCGGTTATTTAAATTATTATTTTTTATTAAGCACCTTAAATTCCCCATACAAAATTAGTATGACCGCGCGATCAAATAAATATGGACGAAGACATTTCAAATAAAATATATGACACTTGTCACTTACGGACGGCGCACCCTTAATATTACTGAATAGGTTCAGAATGCAATAAAGTTACAACCTAGTTATAATGTAATAACAACGTTACCGTCACAGTGTAAGTAAAGGAGTAAATAGCTTACATACTGACTATGTCACTGCTGGACAAAGGCCTCTATCATTGAAATCAAATCATCGCTACAGTAGGTATAGTATAAATGCTGACGATGATCACAAACTATGCGCGAACTATGTATAGAAAAATCCAAATAACACTATAACCGACCCTGATATTAAATCCAGGACTTGCAGATATCGGGTCGAGCTCTTAGCCACTTGGCCACAGAGGCCTTATCACATCACATATGGTAATAAACGAATCTCTACAATCTACCTAAGACTTAAAAGACGACCTATGATTAATGCAGAACATTATCAAAAGTTTCATTTCAACCGTAGGTAGGTGCTACTGAAAAACAAAAACCATTATTTATAAACCACTACCACTTTAATTTTTCTCTCTTCAGTCTGCTGTCTGTGACGTAAGACTGTGGTGGACGGAATCCCTTACAAAGAGCGCGTCAGCCGAGCTATGTCAGCGCTGTCACATTACTGCGACCCGCGCGCTGCGATTTACCACGCCTCGTCGCCTTGAATTAATGCACTATAATTTTCTTTGTTCATTTTGTTTTTGCAGGAAGGTTGATTCAGGGATGCTATTTATTTTTTAAAGCAGTGTATGAGAGGGAGCTTAATGATAGCATCGATAAGGGTTGGTATAAATTAATTTATTACAATTACAATATACTAATAATACTATTGATTATCACGGATCTACTATTAACTTTGGTCTGTTGATAATAATGTTTTCTAAAATGTAGTGACAATGGAAACTAAAAAGAAATAACATTAAACACATCAAAAAGGTTACTAATGGTGGTGACTGGCGGAGCATATCATCGTATACGCGTAACATACCATTCGCGGCGAGCTTGATATGTTACGGCATTGCTGACTGACCGATACACCAATGCACGCGGACGCGGAGCAAGCGGCGAGTGGCGAGCGGCGAGCGGCTGCTCGCATCGAACATGTTACGTTATAGCAAATTGCTCCGGTCGTCTCCTTATAGGCGGCGACTGTGTGGAGCGTGCTCGGGCGCTCGGCGCTCGTATAGAGCTGCTCGGCTCGCTGTACTGACATGCTGAATATTCGACTTGTAACGTGCTCACTTCGAGCGAATATTCAATGTCAGTCGCCACCTTTAGGATTATGCGACAGTTTGTTTACCTCCTATCTCTATGGTCTACCGTTTAGATCATCTACAAGATCAACAAGTACCTATTCTTGGCTTACCCAACGGGGAAAGTTTCTACCGTATCTAAGTCTGCTACTACGAGTACAACAGCAGCAATTATAGATGCATTCTTGTGTTTCAATAGGTAAAGGAAGGATAATCAGTTCCACATTGGTTTTAGATCACGGAGTTTTTTTTTCAATTATGTTTCAACTAAAGGATCTTTGCCATATTACGTGGTCATGTCAATCCCATCAGACCCTGATTACAATTCATAAGCTTTTACTAATGCTGCTACTAAATTATTACTTGTTAACTATAAAATACTAAATTTAGCATCTTAGTTGAGTCTGAATTAGGTTCAGCCAAAAACATTCCTATATAAGCTAACCTGTAAAGTGCACTTTCACCTAATAATAAATATAGGTACAAACAATAATATAAAATTACTTTGCTTTTATATTATTTTTTGTATTACTTAAAACGCTGGGCTAAATAACTCCCTTGTGTTATAATATGAGGCAAATGAATCAACTGCACTTATGTTAAATGGAGTCCAGACGCGGGAACTCTCAATTTACATTTGGCATCAAATTCATAGAAACAACCAACGTTGTTTAAAATATATTTACATTTGGGAACAATAACCACCCAAAAAGAACCCATGTTTAATTGAAAATAAAACACTTTTTTAAATCGCGTTCATTTTTACGTTTTATTTTATCCTCAGGGAGACACAGACTTTATTGACACAGACTCCCTGTGTTGTGATATGACCACAGACAGCGTAAAGGGTACGAAAGGGCAGGACAAAATAATGAAAAATTATAGAAAAGTCGATTTGTAAAAAAAAAATTAATTTTAAGATGTTATAACTTAGGTCTATTTAAGGCTAAGATGTTGTGATTTAAGGTTAGCCTATTTGATAAAAAGATACATGCGCGTAAAATAAGGAGTTTCATTTGCCTGTAGTACGGCAAAGAAAAGATTCACCACATTTCTTTGTTAGCATTGCAACTCTTCAGAGTATCGTTTCGAGACGACTCCGCAGCTAGTAACAAGCACTTGACTAACAAACTCTGAACTAAAAGCTTTGTAAACTTGTACCAATTTAACCAAGAACTAAAGCTTCGACAAGAAGATACCTTAAAATGTAACTCTCTTTCCTATTCATTTATTTGATTAGCTCGTACACAAGTTAAACAATGTTGTTTGCTATGTATTTTGTACACAAACTAAGGAGTGCGAAAGTCTATAGGTATCTGAGTAAAAGAGCAGGTCTCCACCAAGATGGTATTAAAGTAAGTAGCTAGTTAAATAACAGCTGCGCATATAACTTTAACAACAATAGTAATAAAATATATTGTAAAATCGAAATTTGGGTAATAGCAGAATTCCAGTCCTTTGCTTATTAGGTTTTGTGTAAAAGCAAAATCAGCCACTAAGCTATTGCCCAAATATTTGATATATTTTTCATAATTATTTTCATCTTATTTAGCTTTTTTTATGTTTGATATATTATAGATGCAAATATACTTTTTTATTCTATTCTACTCTAAATTATTGCATAAGAAATTACATGCTACACATAAAATTTTATAGATACTAAGTAAATAGTAGTAAATAGCCTATAACTGTCATACTGCTGGGCAAAGGCCTCCATCATTGAAATCAAGTCATTGCTACAATTGATGGGTTTTGGCATAATCATGGCCATAGATACTAAAACGTAAAAAAATATTTATGATAAAATCTACAAATACATACAACATGCAGCGCGTCACGCTCACTGGGTGCCGTTACTAAACTAACTGCAGCTGCCAATTTAATAAGTTCTTTCAGCAGTTTACTATGCATGCATATGCTATCTATGCGTATGCATATAAATTATTATATGCATGTAAAGATGGAAACGTGATGGTAGCAGCTCCATATAAATCTATTCACTGAACTAACACCCATTAAACTGGTAGTAAGTTGCAGCACTTGAAGCTCACTGGGTGCCATAACTTAACTCACTGCAGCTGCCAACTTAAGTTCTTTCAGCAGTTTACTAACTTCGCACAAAACAGTAAATTATCCATGCGATTAATTATTCATACGAAGGTAAAGATAGCAACGGCATATAAATCAATTCATTTCCCTAACACCCATTATAGTAAGTTGCAGCGCTTGACGCTAGCTAAACTAGGCACCCTCACTAAATCCATTCCAGCTATGAACTTAAGTTCTTTTAGCAGTTACCACCTTCGCTCAATACATTAAATTATCTTTGCAGTTAACGATTCATACGAAGGTGAAGATAGAAACGTGATGTTAACAGCGCACACAAATCAGTTCACTTCTATAACCCATTACTGTACGTTGCAGCGCGTGACGCTAAACTGAGTGCATTTACTAAACTCACTGCAGCTGCCAACTTAAGTTCTTTCATCAGTTTACTAACTTCACTCGGTACAGTAAATTATCATGCATGTGAAGATGGAAACGTGATTGTAGCAGCACGATATAAATCTATTCACTTCACTAACACCCATTAAACTCTTAACGTTACATCACTTAAAGCTCACTGGGTGCTATATCTTAACTCACTACAGCTGCCAACTTAAGTTCTTTCAGCAGTTTACTAACTTCGCACAAAACAGTAAATTATCCATGCAATTAATTATTCACTTAAATCAATTCACTTCCCTAACACCCATTATAGTAAGTTGCAGCGCTTGACGCTAAACTAGGCACCCTCACTAAATCCATTCCAACTACGAACTTAAGTTCTTTTAGCAGCTACCGCCTTCGCTCAATACATTAAATTATCTTTGCAGTTAACGATTCACACGTAGATGCTGAACAACGGTACATAAATCAGTTCGCTTCTATAACCCATTACAGTAAGTTGCAGCGCGTGTCGCTCAACTATAGGTGCCGTCACTAAACTCACTGCAGCAACGAACTTAAGTTCTTTCAGCAGTTTACGAACTTCGTGCAATCATGTTCCTAGAGAATTCACAAGTTCGACTTTTGGTAACTTCGCAGTATCGTATCCGCGATTCTTCGATGTCCCGCTACTGAAACTTGCTTTAAGCTGGCGCAGCGTTTACTGAACTTTTCTTTCCACTGAAAACTTGGACATTTGCATAATACGAAGCGGCATCTCGAAGTGTGCACAGTAATGAAACTTTATCGTTTTTTGTATTGTTGAACAATATCTGAATTTATTATTCTTATAAATAGTAAAATTTTAAGTGATTTGATTGCCCACAAGTTATTTATTATTAATATTATTCGAAAAAAGTGTCTCATTGCGTATGTTCTGTATTTTTCCATTTCTATTTTAGTCTTTTTATATAGCCGTTTATTCATAAAATAACAGGACACTAATTTAAACATTGCTTATACTTTATTAAAATTGCATAAGTAGAATACAAGGATCAAGTCAGTACATTTGTATACCATGGTGTCCAACATTTGAAAAATGTGTTTTAGGAATATAGCATTTATGCAGTACGTACTACGTGTATGTTTTGTAAGAAAAGGTTTTCTGTGATACTCGTATTTTGTGCTGTATCATTATGTCTACTATCCATTTTAATGGAACGTGGCTTGACTTGTGTGACTCCATAGCGATGAGGGTATGACATTTTGTGACCGAATAGTTCGTTAATGTGGTTGGAAATAGACTTGTATAACTTCCTTGCCTTTGCCCCAGCAGTATTTGTTATCAGAAACTATTATTTTGAAAGAAAAGCTATTCAAGAAGTTTTTATGAAGTTTTTTCACATGTTTTTCACAACACAACTTAAAAATTAGATTTTTTCATTTCAATTCACTTTTTCTGGAAGTGAATTGAAATGAAAATCGAAAACAATCTCTGATATTATGATTTAATTATATCGCTTTACATACATATTTCTATCAATATTAATAACTCATCCATCCATTCATTCATTCTAAAAAAATGAGAAGATTTAAAAGCGAAGCGAAGATTCATTTAATTTCATTTCATTCATTCCTTCATTCACTCATTCTTTCATTCAAATAGTTTATCGTAGGCGACGTTGTTGTAACTAGCCCTAAGTTAGACAATATAACAGAGCATGTGTCCATTAATTAAGCCAGGAAGGCGGAGGCATACCTTCTAGTTTGGCTAACATTTGCAGAACAACAACAAGCCTCTCGGAAGGCAGGTGTCATTTTCTCGCCCAACTTGGAAGTTCACTCGGACTGCGCTTAAGTGAACCGGCCAACTTCGTGCAGAGCTACGAACACTTGTAGATATTAGACGTAGTTAAGTTAACAGCTGGAGTTATTTTTAAGGACTTTTGCTGAAAACTGACATGCATTTGTTTTCTTGAGAATACTATAGAATCTTCTTTTGATATATTTTTGATGAGTCGATTTTTTTGTTATCATATCTTTTTATAACTTAACTACTAACATAACCATGCGTGATTGCCGTAATACGAACATAGTTATTATTTAGTCATCTTTTCAAATCACATTTCGTGTTCTACGTTCTCAAATCTCTCAATTCTTTCAACTCTTTCAACTCTCTCAACTCTCTCACATCTCTCACTTCTCTGAGTGAGCTGAGCTCTCACATCTCTTATTAGAGATACTCACTCATGAGATGTGAGATGTGAAACACATTTCACAGAAGTTTTCGTATTTCGTATTTCGGTATTTCGTTTTCGTTCTTGCTCTCGCTCTCGCTCTCGTTCCTGCTATAGCTATCGCTATCGCTATCGCTCTCGCTATCGCTATCGCTCTCGCTATTGCTATCGCCCTCGCTCTCGCTCTCGCTCTCGTTCTCGCTATCGCTATCGCTATCGCTATCGCTCTCGCTATCGCTCTCGCTATCGCTCTCGCTATCGCTATCGCTCTCGCTCTCGCACTCGTTCTCATTCTCGTTCTCGTTCTCGTTCTCGTTCTCGTTCTCGTTCTCGTTCTCGTATTTCTTATTTCATCTCAGCCAAAAAGACGTCCACTGCTGGACAAAGGTCAAGGATATATTTCTTATTTCTTATTTCTTAATTCATATTTTTATTTAATTGTTAATATTTAAATGAAACAACTTTTACGGATCTACTCGCGTTTATTTTATTTTACATTATTTAATGTTTATCCTGACGTTTCGGATCCTTTGCAGGGTCCGTGGTCACAGGGAGACTGAGGTGTTGGTCATCTCATAATTAGTTAGTAGCTTGTATACCCTCATTTAATTTAATCGGGTGCGTTCCGTTTTACGCAGAAAGAGCTTACAGTATCTTTTGGTCTGGCAGTATGGTGTTGGGGTTGGGATTTAATATTTTGTATGATGGGGTCCCAGGCTGGTGGTAGACTCCAACCATCTTCTCTATTAAAATTAGGATGTTTTTTAATTTCAATAGCCTCGCGTATCATCCTAGGGATGAATAGTTGTTCTCTAGCGAGTACTTGCAGTTTATCAAATCTGATGTAATGGTTGGGCCCCTCTTGGGAATGTTCGCATACTGCAGACTTATTTTCGCGCCTATGCTTGACGTCGGCTATATGTTCTTTAACGCGGGTTCCTATACTTCTCTTTGTTTGCCCGATGTAAGAGAGCCCACAGTCGCAGTCCAGTTTGTACACGCCTGCATCTTGAAGGGGTATGTTGCACTTGACAGGTCGTAAAAATTGGTTGATCTTCTTTGGCGGCTTGAAGTAAGTGTTGATTGAAGCTCGCTTTAAGATATGTCCAATCTTGTCAGTGACACCTTTCATATATGGAAGTACTGCAGGTTGGCGCTCGACTGTGGTTAGTTTATTGCGCTTTCTGTGACAAAGCCGTGGTACTTTCAGTTTATTATTCTGTAGTACGCGTTTGACATGCTGAAGCTCAGCAGCCAGGTGTTGAGTGTCACAGATGCCGCGTGCTCTCTGAAACAAAGATTTCCCTACAGTAGCCAACTGTCTAGGATAGTGGTGAGAATCACCATTGAGGTACCTATCTGTATGGGTTACTTTACGATACACAGTGTGACTTAAACTATGGTCCGGATTCCTGATGATTAAAGTATCCAAGAAAGCTAGCTTACTATCTGCCTCTAACTCCATTGTGAATTGTATTTTTGGATGTATGGAGTTAAGATGATCTAGAAAAGCAGATACTTTATCAGTTGGTAGGATAGTGAAAGTATCATCTACGTACCGCTTGTAGAATCTAGGGATTACCGGTGCTGTGCTTAGGATAAACATTAAATAATGTAAAATAAAATAAACGCGAGTAGATCCGTAAAAGTTGTTTCATTTAAATGTGTAGTGTTCGCGTAAACTTTAGAAAACAATATATTAATTGTTAATAGTTATTTATTTCGTATTTCGTTCTAGTTCTCGTTCTCGTTCTCGTTCTCGTCCTCGCTCTCGCTCTCGCTCTCGCTCTCGCTCTCATTCTCGTTCTCGTTCTCGCTCTAGAACAAAATACGAAATAAATAACAAATAACAATTAACATTTAAATAAAAATACGAATTAAGAAATAAGAAATAAGAAATATATCCTTGACCTTTGGTCCAACAGTGGACGTCTTTTTGGCTGAGATGAAATAAGAAATACGAGAACGAGAACGAGAACGAGAGCGAGAGCGAGAGCGAGAGCGAGAGCGAGAGCGAGAGCGAGAGCGAGAGCGAGAGCGAGAGCGAGAGCGAGAGCGAGAGCGAGAGCGAGAGCGAGAGCGAGAGCGAGAGCAATAGCAAGAACGAGAGCGAGAGCAAGAACGAAAACGAAATACGAAATACGAAAACTTCTCACATTTCACATCTCACTCAGCTCTAATAAGAGATGTGAGAGCTCAGCTCACTCAGAGAAGTGAGAGATGTGAGAGAGTTGAGAGAGTTGAAAGAGTTGAAAGAGTTGAAAGAGTTGAAAGAGTTAAAGGATTGAGAGATTTGAGAAAGTTAAGAGAGTTGAGAGAGTTGAGAGAGTTGAAGAGATAAGAGATGAGAAATAAGAAATATATCCTTGACGTCTTTTTGGCTGAGATGATATTTCATCTTAGAAATACGTTAATACATTTCTTATTAGAAATACGAGAACGAGAACGAGAACGAGAACGAAAAATTAAATTAAAATACGAATTAAGAAATATGAAATAAGAAATACGAGAACGAGAACGAGATCGTTCTCGTTCTCGTTCTCGTTCTCAATTACGTTCTCGCTCTTGCTATCGCTCTCGCTATCGCTCTTGCTCTCGTTCTCGTTCTCGCTCTCGTCTCGTTCTCGTTCTCGTTCTCGTTCTCGTTCTCGTTCTCATTCTCGTACTCTTTCTCGTTCTCGTTCTCGTTCTCGTTCTTATATTTCTTATTTCATCTATAGTTTTAGATGTATTGTACCATCAAACAAATAAAGCGTCAAAGAGAAAAACTTTTACAAGAAGTAGTTGACTCATCATAATCAAAGTAATGGCTTTCTAATAACTGTTCGTCCACGTGGTCAAACTGAGTAGTCAAACTAATTAGGAATAATTTTCCAGATGGTCAAACTTCTTGGATAATAAACTCTTTTTATAATTGTCATATCGTCAGCTTACATCGAAAACTTCTTATCTCCACTTTTGGTCGAAAATGGCTTTTTGGCATCGTTCAACGCGGAATTTCTGAACGCATCGTTTCGTTTTAATTGTGTTTTTAAATTCGCAACCACATTTTTACTTAAATTCAAGAAAAACGCGAATAGGTCTAGGAACAAGTAATAGAAAAAATTCAGTTTTTTTTTTGCCCCCTGGAAAATAAGGTCCGATGGAGTTAAGCGGTTTTCGATCTAAGCTGACGATATGCAATTGAGTACAGTGATGATTTTTTGGTTTTGTTTCCTGTTATTTATTTCGTCTTTCGTCTAGTTTTGAATTTCTTGCATTTTTTAAAAATAAAATGGACATTTGGCAAAAGGCGCAGGTAACCTTTAGCGTCCATTCTACGCCCTTTGTGAGCAACCCCATTGGAGGAAAAATTACATTATATGAAATAGATTTCAAACGAGCGTTGTTATATTTTTATTATAACTTGCCAGCTCAGTGCTCGTTCCAGTGTACGAGTAGCAATAAGCAACTATCATTAATTCGGGTAAACATGAAAATAAAATACGTGTGGAAACTCTTCCTATTTATGTAATTTCTAATTGTATTTTTGTAAGATGTGTGAATGGATAGGCCTATGTCCAGCAGTGGACTAGTGTAGGCTGATGATGATGATAATGTATGTAAATATGTATGTAAATGTATGCTTCCCAGATTGAGGAGCTCGATGGCGCAGTGGTTCACGCGTCTGGTCTGCGAGTGCTGAGGTTAAGCAACTTTCGCAAAGGCCGGTTCGCAAATCGGATGGGTGACCAAAAATTTATCATCTAGAGCTCCTCCGTGCTTCGGAAGGCACGTAAAGCGGTTGGTACCGGCTGCATTAACAGTCGTTAACAACCACCAATCCGCACTGGGCCCGCGTGGTGGTTTATGGCCCGTTCTCCCTATCCATCCATAGGGAAGGCTCGTGCCCTTGAAGTGGGGACGTAATATAAGCTGGCGATGATGACGATGACAATGACGTATGCTTCCCAAAAACAGAATTATAGAAATAAAAAAATATATACATTTTGCAAAAAATCATACAGAAATACAGAAGCATCGGAATTTCTCCTTAACTATTCAGGATTATTGGTAGCTCAACAGATTTCCCGGTAAAGCTTCGCATCCATAAATCGCTGATATACATTTTAATTACACAACACATTAATATGCAAGTGGAATTATTCCAAGAATTTAAGCGTATTTTTATTGCCCATTTATTTCGCGTCTAACTAAGCCTATTGATTAAGCCGGGAAACATTTTGCGTATTCAAATATTAATACTTATAATGCGGAGCTTTGGATGGTCAGATCTATCGGCTTTGTACAAAGTGAAGGGCTTTACGTCGTTATGTAGGCGCCCTTTTAACGCCCTTTGTAAGGAGCGAATAGGAATATGCTAATGATCAATTATGACGCCGCCATTTTGAAGTTTGTAATTTCGCCCAGCACTTTTTGTATATACCTAGATACAGTTAAACTAAGTACTTTGTTTATGTATCTAGTCCTGTTTATTTGGTATATTAAAAGAAGGTGGAAACGCACCACCCTCGAATCTTGAACAACTGGCTCATTTATCTTATTTTCCAAACACAACAATACTACTTTGTGGTTATGGCAACAGAAATTAATTAAAAAAATTAATTACTAATTCCACATTTCTAACTAGACCTTCAATCCATCGTCATAATAATATAATTTTCTGACAGGTCCCGCAGTAGGTACAAAAATATTTAGACAATTTTTACAGTTCTTCATAGTTTGCGAAAACCGCTGCGGTAACCCTGCTATCATCATCGTTTTTGCCATCTAATCAACCATCACGACGGTAAGATTAAGGCTAAATACATCATCATTTCGTAGGTGCTAAAAGTATTAGCTGCCAGGCTCATTTTGCCGTTACTCTGTCATTGGCATACTTCAACTCTCAAATGGCATGATGTTTAACGCAATTTACGTTATCGGTCGGCGCTCTAAACGCCCGCAATATATACAGCGGGCCGCTTACATATTCACGCCTCCGCCCTTCGCTCGATTAGCTGTAAATACGGGAGTCGAATTTTATATACATGCACATTTAGCAACTTTTTTTTACATCTTACCGGCACTTGGTCTTTATATCACTTAATGTTAAGTGATGATAAGGCCGAGGTGGAAGCGCATTTCACCCGGAATCCTCAACTATTAAGGCACTGGCTATATTATCTCTAGCTGTCTTTTTTCTAGCTTACTTTTTTGTTTACATCATAGACCAATCATATATAAGGTCACATTTTATCAACTGCAAATATTTTGAGTATAAATTCAACTATATTAACTATTGTTATGAAAAAACCTTAAATTTTTATACGCTAGCTTTCAAGGAAAACGCCAAAAGACATTTCGATTAAAAAGAAAAATAAAGCACTTTCGGTAGTTTCAATTCAAAGGAGCTGAAACAGAGAGGCCGCAATGCCTTCACCGCTTACATGTGCCAATAGTTTTATTCAAAAGAGCCGACAGAGAGGCCGCTCTTAAAAATATTACAATTTTTGTGGCAGGTAAAGTAAAAAAAAAACTAGCATGAATTTTTTTTAAATGCTAAGACCTTATTTCTCTGATATAATTAGATGTTTTGTCAAAATATTTGCAGTTGACACCACCGGTGGTGTCGTTTGGAATCACTATTCCGTTCGACACTATCCTAGTGATGTGTTGAATAGCTAGCTCCAAGCTTTTTTATGTATGTTGACCATGTTGTGTACTATCTCGTAATCTACATGCCAGCTATTTTAACCTCTTTTGTGGGCTCATACAAATATCATCACCATATAAGTCTTCTTGGTTTGTAAAAGACTTTGCTATTCAAACTAATTCGATAGCCTTTCGCAAGCTATGGCTTTACATTCACGTATTGATTTGGATAAGACATAGGTATAATTGTTATTGAGAACGAAAACATTACTTGCAAAAAAGCACGAATATATTATGTTAACAATCAACGAATTTCGCTTCTTTTAACTCTTTAGCATATGATTCGCAGGACATCACTAACAGTCGGTGGTATCAAACGGAGTAGTGATTCCAAACGACACCACCAGAATGACACCACCGTTCACTATTTTTTAAATGTATCACAATAGCAATATGTGAGGGATAAAAAAGGTCTTTTATTGTTATACTTATTTATATATATACTATTATATTGGATAATTATCAGTTTTTCATAGATAAGAAATATATATCTATGTGTGAGCAATAAAGTAACGTAGTTGCACCAGTTAGACACTTGCCAGGAACCAACGATGGACATCTTGTTTTTCGTCGCCGAAAAATAACATAGAATTTCATTGAACATTTACTGGTTGATAGCTAGGAAGAAAGTGGTTTGCGTTAAATTTGCGTTATGTCAAAATTCTTTTTTTTATGTTAAAAGGAGGCAAACGAGCAGGCGGGTCACCTAATGGAAAGTAATCACCGCCGACCATGGACACCCGCAAAACCAAAGTAATCGCAGATGCGTTGAGGAAGGAGTTGGATCTTGACGAGGCAGTAGGAATTGGGTGCCCTTCGGTTCGCCTAAAATTGTTTGTCCTAATATGGTTTGGCCAAACCGTTTTGGCCTAAACTTAAAACGTACAATTATTGTTTCGCCTAAAAATTGTTTTGCCACAATAGTTTGGCCTAAGAATTGAAAGGCCTAATTATAGAATGTCTAATGTAAAATAGCCTAAACTATATTGGCATAACTTTATATTGGCATAACTTTAATTTGGCATAACGATTATTTCGCAAAATTTATAAAAGCTCTAATTTTAGCATATCTAAAATTAAATGTGCCAATAATGTATTGGAATAAAAGCATAGAATTTTATTGAGAAAATAAATTGACAGAAGCGAATCGCTGCAAACCCGACTCCACGTAGTCTTGTCTGCCCTACTCTAGAGTGCAATATAAGCCCGCGTAGGCGCGGAGGGGCGAGGCGGTCCCACACGAGCTAAGGAGCAGGTGGGTTGAGCTGAGTTGAGCTGAGTTCGGCTTGCTGGCCAGCCTCAGCCCCGGCGGTGAGCGAAAACCATCTGCGACGAAAAGCTCGCGTGGGACCGCCGGAGCCCCGCAGCGCCGAGGCCGTGACGGAAACTATGCATGCTGCATGCCTGCTTGCATGCTGCATGCCTGCTTGCATGCTGCATGCCTGCTTGCATGCTGCATGCCTGCTTGCATGCTGCATGCCTGCTTGCACGCTTACATGCTGCATGCCTGCACGCATGCTGCATGCGTGCTTGCATGCTTACATGCTGCATGCCTGCACGCATGCTGCATATCTGCATGCATGCTGCACGCATGCTGTGTTTCTGCTTGCATGCTGCATGTCTGCATGCATGCTGCATGTTATTGATTTTTAATTTTGTGCGAATTAATATTTAGGAATTGTAAACTTTAGGGATTACGAATTGTTCTGCCAAATGACGCATTTGGTAAATGACAATGTGGCGATAAAAAGTTAGGCGAAGTGAAATTAGGGCAAACACGATTCTGAAGAGTGAAATTAGGCGAAAAAATTTTTAAGCTTTTCGTTTGGGTGCCATTGCAAATTAGGCGTACAAAAAATTAGGCGATCCGATAGAGACCCGTAGGAATTGGGAGGGGAGAAGGGTGAAAGATGGGCCTCCGGTACTTTCACTCACCGGACGAAACACAACAGCAACGAGTGCCATTGTTTCACGCCGATATTCTGTGAGAGGGTTGTATTACGAAAGGCGAGCCGGCCCATTGCGTGCTGCAACGCAGCGTGGCTCTACCACTCAGACAGTGTCACTCATTTAGCACCACCCAGGGGTCATGATAAGGTAAAAAAAGGTAAACCTACGGACGCGAGTAACTTTAACCCCTAAATTCAGTTGCTGAACCTTATTTTTAATTTACCCAATCTATCTATCTCTCTGTTATGCTCTGATTCATTTCTATTTATGCGCAACATTTTTCCTCTAGATAAATATAATGGTCCTTCCATTACTGAACGCACAATGCGGCCCAGTCTCCGCCGCTCCTAGGTTCCCTTCCGGCGTAGATAAGCTGCTCCCGTATCCGCTTGGGTCCTTTATGCTTTATTATCAATTGACTTATACGTTGTAGGATATATGGGAGACTGTTTTTTTTTTTAATTATATAGATTTGAATTCGAATTCGAGATTCGAATTTTCTTTCTATTACAAAAGACACAAACAACAGAGTTTTAAATATCTATTACATACTCAAAGGAGACTGACAATGCCTCTCTTTCCATAATGTGGATTTCACTAGTTTCGGTTTAGAATAACAGGGGACATGTTTATGGATGTTATTCAATTTTCAAGCATAATGTAACCAAAATAACAGTTACACGAAAATAAATATAGGTTGCTAAGTTTTATAACAAATTAATTTAAATTTTAGAAAAATATTCAATGAGTGGGACGTGAACCGAGTGTTGATGAAAAATTTGTATTTATGTAATACTAGCAACCCGCCCCGGCTTCGCACGTGTGTACTTTTATTTTTAAACATTTTGAGATATAAAATAATAATAATTTCTTTTTTTATATAGCCTATGTTACTCAGCGCTAATGTAGCATTCCAATGGTGAAAGAATTTTTTAAATCGGTCTAGTAGTTTTTGAGTTTATTCGTTGCAAACATACATACAAAAATACAAAGCTTTCCTCTTTATAATATTAGTATAGATTATGTATTTATATTTTTTAATTTGTTTTGTTTCAGTATTGTTTTCCTACAAAAATAAATCAATGCATTCTATCAACTAAACAGTAGTCAGATTCTAGAAATATATTTTTCTAAAATTATTTTTAAACAACACAATGTTTGAGCTTCTTTACGAATTGGTTCATTTTTTCTAGGAAAACTTTATATTGTAACACAATGCTCATAGAGAAATGCAGCTTTTCAGTTTACATTACATCATAACGTGTATCAAACTACAAAGACGTACCTCGCACTCTCTCTGTAAGTTAAAAGAACGAGTGGCTGCATTTAGTTCCTAAAAGCGCTGAAACTGAGCTGAAGCAAAAAGAAACAATTTTCATGCGCTATCTAACAGTCGGGCATGCGCTTTGAAACTATATCTCGTGAGTTGCACGCTCTTTTCTAAGTTCACAAGTTGATTTCACTACAGCAGAGTTGAAGCGAGGAAGAAATGTGTGAAATATGTGTTGAATACAGAAAACCTGGATTCAAAGATAATAAAAAAAACATTAGTTATACAATCTTTTTTTACAACCCAACGGGAAAGCAGTTTGTCTTCATCTCACCTGGTGATAAGTAACGATAGGACCGAAGATGGAAACGCCTGAACCCGCAACCCTCAACTGCTGAGGAACTGCCTACCCTATCTTTAACTAGCTGTGCCCCGCGGTTTCATTCGCGTTAATTAGTCATAGCGTTGTAACGTTGTCGTTGCAATTTATTCAACGTTATATTTTTTTATGTTATGCATTTTATACCCTCCTTGGTAGTTTTAAAAATTATCTGTCAAATTTATATAAACGGTTCTGGAATTGAAATCTCATTCAATTCATTGTCATGGAATTTGTTTCGGTTTTGATATGATCAGTCTTTCAAAATTCTTCAGTCTTACAACATTGTTTTAATATTGATTGTTGTTTAAAATGTGTATTGTGAAAAACCTGTAGCTATAAACAGGTAATTTGAATCCTTAAAGAAATATTTGTAAGTAACTTTTTGATACTGATTTATTGTTTTTCTCCTTTTAGGTTTTTCTCTTTAATTTTAAATTTTATCCGATTAAACATTTACCTGTGGATTTCCTGAGTTTTTATGGCCACTAGGCCTCAGCGTGATATAATATATTACAGGCTATACCATCAGGCTATACCATCTGTCGCGTTAACGAGAATGTTAGTTGTTAATGTTGTTGCATTTTCGGTCTCGACAATCTATACTTCTAAACTAATATTATAAAGCTGAAAAGTTTGTTTGTTTGTTTGGTTGAAAGCGCTAATCTATATAGGCTATAGCCTATAGCCTTCCTCAATAAATGGACTATTCAACACAAAAATATTTTTTTAATTCGAACCAGTAGTTCTTGAGATTAGCGTGTTCAACCAGACAAACAAACAAACTCTTCAGCTTTATAATATTAGTTTAGAAGTATAGATTGTCGGGATCGAAAATGCAACAACATTAACAACTAACATTCTCGTTAAGGTGACAGATGGTTGTAGCTAACCAGGTGGACTTAAATCAACCTCTACCACTATCCAAACTAAGAACGAATTACATGTTACCTACGCTGGGAATCGAACCGTGACCTTTGAGTCCAAGATCGGTAGTGTAACTACACAGAGCCGATTTTTATCACGTGAATATATATCTTTTGACTTCACAACATTAAAAATAAATCCAATAATGATCCTACTTACTTGCAGTAGCAGATGCACCCTAACCCCCTTATTCATAAAAAACTATTTAAGCAAAATTTAGTTCATCATTGTTTTGTCTCTTTTTCTCAAATTCAAAATGACGTTTGTGTGACGTTGACAAAACAATATTTAACTAAATAATGCTTAAATAGTTTTTATGAATAAGGGGGTAGATGTTTATATGTAGATTTCCGATAATTCTCAACCATAAACAAACAAAGCTAGAAGTTCCGATGAAGAAGTATCTACGAGAATGTTCACGATATTCTTTTACGCCCCCAACATTTTTATCGTATAAAAATATTGAACACACAACGTCGAAACGCGGTGTTACGACGCCGTAAAAGTATAATAGTGGTGGCATAGATTAAATCATTCGCCGCAGGGTCGCGAAAGGCCTGCACGGGAAATGAAGGTGGTGAGGTTGTGTTGTGAGCGGGCCGCCGCCGTTTCCGCGAAGGACCGGAAAAGCTCACTCGCAAAACACTCGCTCCATTATCGCGCGCGCCGCTATCTCGACGGGTTCCATTGACGGTGATCTTTTGTCTCGCCCGCCCAGTCATGTGTTTGTCACTTGTTCTGTACACAAATATTGCTGTACTTTTACTGTTAAACGATTTTAATATTTTTGTGATATATTTTAAATGACTACTTGCTTTTTGGACGGTATATATGAACACTCTTTTGTAGGTACCGCACCGTTTGAATTATATGGGTGCGATTTCTCAGTCTGCAGTTTATTATATTGTTTAAGCGCGGCTTTCGTCTAAATCTTACTTTAAGTTTGTTTACCAGAATAAGAGAGTAACATACGTAGAGTAACGTACATACGATTATAAGTATTACATTACATTTATTTAGAATTACGACTGCTCTGCATGCCCTTAGTCTTTACCTCCGGTGACGACGACGGACTATAGAATTTATACGGATTACACTAGAGTATAGCATTCATCTTCGGCAATATGATTGCTTAGTTGCCTTTTACGGCAGTCATCGCCTACCACGACACGGTCGACTCGAGTGAAGGACCCCAGCCTCGTATAGCCTTATTAACAAAAGCAATAAAGAAAAATAAAGAACAAAAACAAGAACAATTGCATTCAGCATCGAATAAGTGGCAGAGCGCATAACAGACATGCCTAAACTTCAAATCCCCACCAGTCCTGCCAACAATCGGCTGCCAACCGCTCACCGAGCAAGACTATAGGATCTCGAGTGTCATTGTCGCACCGCGAACGCGAACAAATGAACAGCGAGATGCGAGCAGCCATCGTGCGGCGAACAATGACGCAACAAACAACTGACTATCGCCGCTAAACTGCAAACAATTCGTGTCAAATAGCGAGCTCGGATGCTTGTGCTCACAAAAATATATCGTTCAATCGAAACTTATTCAAATGGAACCACTGGTGCCATTATCCTACCATTGTTTCTTCACTAGAGAAATTTTAATTTTTAATTAAGTCTTTTGTCTCGCCCACGGAAAGTTTGGTGTAACAAAAAACCTTAATAAACGCAGCTCCGTAAAAACAAAAGATACCGTAAAAACTTTATACAAGCGAAATTAAAAAGGACCTAACAGTGTATTTGGACGCCATTACCTTTCCACAAATAGGCAGATGGATTGGGTGATGTATCAAATTCGTGGCAGGCGTAGGCTTATTCTGACAATACACTTTTTTAGATTGGCTGGAATCGTTCCAAGAGCTTTCTATAAATGTATTTGTATTGTAGTGTCTAACTATAGTGCTTGCTGTTTAGGTACCAAGTCATACCTGAAGGTATATTAAGTGGGTAGGCCTTTCCTCCCCCTGTCGGACTTTTTGTGGTCGGACGAGGTAGGGGAGGAGTGTCCTATATAAGCCGGCCCTGGTGTATAATAAGTGACAGCATTTTACCTTCCTAATAAGGTTATTAAAAAAGGTTTTTTACAAGGTAAAATTCTGTCTTTCACTTTGTTAGGCAGAACGCACCTTAATTCGTTTGACTGTTTTGTTTCCTACTCTGTATCTGTCACTATTAATTGCTCGCTAATAAATCACCATACAGTTTATTTATACATTATTTTTCTATTCCAATCTAAGTAAACTCAGCATATTTTATCATACCTAATTATTTTTTTTCTTTCCCTAGAAAAGAAAAAAAATCGCTATTAAAAATTAAGAAGACAGTTTTCTTACTTAAAAGCCTCGTAACGCACTGAGAGCTTCTAAAAGAAATATTATTTACCTTGGTCACTATTGGGCCATACAGATAAAAATACATACTAAATTAGTTAAAACAAACTTGGACCGTTTTTAAATAGCATACAATTATACCTTAGCAAGACAATAAAAAACATTGTGTCTGGTATAACAAAGAAATTTAAAACAACACAGAAAATTTGTAACACAGTGATTGTAAAAGAATGTTTCCCGATTTTTTTACAACATTTCGAGTGTGTGCAAGCAATAGGAAATGTAATTTCAGAAGAAAAATTGCGCGGCAGCTCGTAGCAATGGCCGCGAGAAATGCAGTCTCACCAGCGAAATCATCTTCTCTCTACATTTAATAGCAATTGCACCAACATTTTATAAGAAATAAATTTAGAAACTTGCGTGATTCCACCTTTATTATACATATTAGGTCTTACAAATAAACAAAGAATATGTTAGGAATAGTTATTCCGTGTTTTGTTCCTGTCATGTAAACGTCATTTCAAATTAGAGTAAAAGAGACAAAACACAGAATAAAACTATTCGCAGCTTATTCTCTGTTTATTTGGAAGACCTAACTAGTGCGCAACCGCCACTGGAATTCAATTTTAATGTGAGACTTAGTTTATAATGGGTGTTATTTAAACGGTTAGCAAAGTACTTATTTGTATTTTTGTTAGCAAAAAAATGCTAGTTGGGCAGCAAAAAAGCTAGTTGGGCAGCAACTTATGGTCAGCAAATATTTCTAAATCAGTCTGCAACTTATATCATTCTGAATAGCAGTCTTATGCCGCTTCTCCCTTCCGTGACTGGCACTCACTACGCTGCGCTCGCTCGGAAAAAAAAAATTAACCTAACCAACAGTAAGGATTTCTTATGCTGACCGATTGTATAATTCTGCTGATCAAATATTTATTTTGTAATACAAATAAATTATTTCCGTTTATAATATATCTGCTGTTGTCAATGTACTGAATTGTATCGTGGTTGAATTGTTGTTGTCGTGACTCCAAGATAGCATAATGGTAGTCCACCTGACCTGACATGTCATGGGGTGCGAGTTCGAATCCCGCTCGTGGTATTTTTCAACATTTTGTCTCTTTTTTTTGTAATTGTGCCAATTTAATTAATTAAATAAATTTAATACATATGTAAATAAAGTTTTATTTTACTTACTATAACTTTCATATTACTTTTATACTGAGGTATGTGGTCACTGTGTAAATGATTTGAGTTGCACGTTCTTCTGTAAATGTACCAACTTAGAACAAAAACAAAACAATGCTAAGAATATGCGAACTGCTTACTAACTTGAAAACGAGCGAACGAACTAAACTGTGGTAACCACAGTGTGGTAGTAACTAAGCAACGTTGAAGTTCGAATCGTATACAACTTTATTTATTTAATCATATAAACTTTTGCAATATAACATCACACGGCGGACTACAATACTTAAAAAACATAATTTTAATAGGACGTTATTGAGATGATTCTGCAATGATTTTATAGAACAGGAGCTCGCGGACTTTCTTTTTAAAAGAGTCACGACTCGTAGCTTTCCTAATTTAACTTAAATGTCAAAAGTTCTATAAACAAAAGAAGGATATATCGAAACGCGTCAGAATAGTCTTCCAGGTGGACATTGAGGGAGGCTAAAAGCCGTTCCGTGTCGAGGCATCAAACATTCATCACTGGTTTACGCAGCACACGCTTTACCTAACTAAGTCACTTTTACTACTGCCCAGGAGAACCTATCTACTGACCCTGATAGGTAGGGTATGGCAGCTGGAACTACGGGTCCGGCTGTCTTTTCAAGGGTACCACGGGAGTTCCGGATCCTAAGCCCCCTGTCGGTTATGCCTTCGCGGGCGTCTCCGACAGGTTCCGGACATGGGTTGGACTCGTGGTGGCGCGTGGTTAGCTGTAGAAGTGGGAATGTTCGTCTGCCTGGTTGATGTGGCCAGGCTTCCATTTCGTGCACAGCGAGCAGGTCCAAGTAGCGGTCTCGAGGGGCCCGAGGCGAAAAGACTTGCGGGGCACGTGAGTTGCCCATAGTTGGTTGTCATGCTCGGTGGTTTTCACTGAGCAGAGCTCCAACATCTCCGGCACTAGTCTGGATAACTAGTAGAGGTGCCCGCTAGATGCAATACCTCCGGTTGAGCCAGCCGCGTAGGATGTTGAAATCGGCAAGGTGCCTGGATAGGTACTGAGAAGTGAGTGGGCTTACAACTCCGCCACCAAAGAGGATAATTGGTAGTCAACTTAGAGTTGACGACCCGAGCAGAGGAATCTGCGAGTTGTGCTCTAGTGCAACGAGAAGTGAGCGAGCTTACAGCTCCGGTAACCTATCTGGATAATAGGTAGTGGACTATACGTGTCCACGGGGCGACTAGCTTGAGACACTAGTCTTAAAAGTACCGGATGAAGAATGCGCCTCGGTGCGTCCTGATCTGGCGTTATGACCTGACGTAGATGGTCCCTTGTGCTTGCACAAGGATGTCTGACACCTACTTTGTAACCGGATGGTTGGTAGGGGGTGTCAGTATAAACTTTAAAGTAGTGTTGAGTGGGTTGCCCAGGAGAACCCTCCTTAAGAGTTTTGTAATGTCTCGCTGGGGCAAGGCAAGACTTGACTTGCGCTTAATCAACCCCACCTTAATACGTCATACTTTCAGAAGAACGTAAAACAAATGACGAGTAGTATTTTAATTAAGAAACTTACCTTCATAACTATGTATGTATAGTCAACACTGTAATTCCCTTTTTCAAGCTTAAAAGTTTCAATTTTATGGAAAATTTAAGTATGCATGAAAGTTTTGATAATTTTGATATCAATCGGTGATTTTTAATAGGTACGCGTTATTTAGAATTCAGTACCTACTTATAACACAGAAACATCCAACGACTAATGACAGCTTTTAATGATTATCGATTTTAAATGCTGAAGCACATCATTTCTCAAATAGAGCTGTCATTATTTATGAATTATTTTTTAGTATTCATTTAACTACAATTCGAATAAATGGTATGGCTACTAATCGAATTACATTAACAAAACTATTAGTAGCAGTATAGGTTCAAGATCCATTTTAAACTTTACAACTGTGCCACAAAGTCCAAATACGTTTCTAAGTCTTAAGCCACTACAACTGCATCCATACTAAAATCCTCCTTATACTCCCTGCCTAAAAACTATACACTCACTAAATAGAATAGAATAGAATAGAGTAAAAATTATTTATTCAAAACTACTTAAACTTAAATTAAATTATTAACAAGGCCCAATATCTAAGAACTAGCGATATTTAATTGGTATCCACTCAGAACATGAGAAAAAATAAATAAAGAGATAATAATAATAATTAAAATTAAAATTAAAATCGTTAATTTGTCTTTTAACAAAAATATATTATAAAAGGTTACACATGAATGTTGAAAAATTTCCACGAGCAGGATTTGAACCTGCACCCTTCTGACATTCCGGGTCAGGTGCTCTTCCAATTGAGCTATCGTGGTTCTAACCAGCCCGCCGAAATTATTCAACACTTTTTACTTTGAAAGCCAAAGGCGCCCATTTAAGGCTAGGTATTCCTGCAGAGGCCGCGCTATTGAGTTTTTTCAAACAATCTGAGACATAGAAAACAAGGTTTTAAATTCTGGAAAAAAAGTATGTATTAGTTAAGGATCTAATCTAGTGGAAGTCGCATTCAGTTACAAGATCCATTGAACTTCACTCGATAAAAAAAAATCCCAAAGTTACCCCTTTTTGTAATGTTTTTTCAATATGATGACTAAACTACTGATATTTTCCATTTATTTTTTGTACTCAATTGAAGACAATAATATTTCGCAGGGGAATTCGCAGAGTTTGACTTGATAAAATGATTGTCTTATTTACTATGTTTAAATATCTACGAAATGCGCGAGTACGGCTGCTCGGCAGGCCCGATCAGTCGCGAATTCTCTTTGCAGTCGCGCTCGGGCGCTTACGGACGACGGACCTGTGTCAGTTTTTTCCGTGACTGCCAATCAATCCGTTTTTGTCGTAAATAATTATATAACTATTGCAAGTTATTCATAATGGGCAATAAACAATAAACGCTTACAAAGATTCATGCATTCATGTCTAAAACTTATATTATGGTTATAATTCGATAGTATAAGAATATCAGTATGACTATGTACTGAAGATCGCATCGCTACGATTTTTGATAATTCATATTTTGTCTATAGATATCGGTACCTCTGCCGGGTTGGATTTAGAAATAAGTCGCCTGAATCTGAGAAATCTGAATCCGTAGGGGGCTCAGGGAAGCTCGTCTAAGATTCCCTAAAACAATTTCGGCTGCCGGCGTTACGTTTGAATATTTTTAATAAATTTTTAAAATTCGTATAAAATGTACTGTGAATGCGTGAAACTATTTTCGATGCTTCTTTAGTCAAAGTCAAAGTCAAATATTTTTTATTCAAATAAACTTTAGAAAAGTGCTTTTGAATGGTCCAAAAATTTTTTAACCTACTACCCATTCTAATTGGTTCTATCAAAAACAAGGACAGCTTCACGTTACTGAAAGACGACTCTGTCTGCTAGAAATCTGGGCTGGAGAAAATGAACCTTTGCTTACAAAACGCATCGAAAGGGACGATAATTTCTGGAAAACGCAAATGGAGCCAAAGTTGGTCCAATTTTACATGAAATGTTTAATGCCGGAAATGAGGATCAATCACATAATAGCTAATCTGATTTTTACTATATACATCGTATGCGCAATCAACTACTAAGCATTTTATTCATAAAATATTATAATCCGTCAAGAAATGAAGAAGTTATTAATGTTTTTCTGAATGGCTATTTTGAAACGCGTGCGCCTGCTTGCCACTCACGATGATGTCACAGTACATAAGTCGTGCGGACTCGTGCGACCGTATGTACGGGTCAAATCGTACAAGGAATATTTGGATCACTTCCCGAGGACCGATCGAGATGAAACTTGGTATATCTACGCAACTTCGATAGCAATTCAATAATATGGCATCATGGAACTGGTCTGATGATGCAGTCGAAAGGTGATCATAGGAACTGAGGTTATAGAGTTTTATTTAACTCATAAGAAATTCACATTTCACTTACTGAGCTAACTAGGAACTTTGCAATGAAACAAGGTAACCCCGCCATATTTGTGCTTATTTTATTTGTCTTGATAAAAACTAACCTTGTGTGGTGCTCAAGATCTGATGATGAAACTGAAAGGAGGTCAGAGGAACTCCTAGACTGTACGTACTTACATGTTAAAAAGTTAAAAGTGAAAAAAAATTTAAAACAAGCTTTTTATTAAATTTTAACCGCTTCTGTGGTCTAGTGGCTAAGCCACCGGTCTTACACCCAGAGGTCCCGGGTTCGTTTCCTAGCGGGAGGTACATCTTTGTGTACCTACTCGGTTTGGCTGATAGTAGGGCTTGTTAAGTCCGCCTGGATTTTAGTTTTTTAAATAAGTTCTAAGATGCTGTACTTTTTCGCAGACACATTAATAAGTAGGTACCTACTAACCTAAAGTAAAAAAAAATCGTTTTTTTTTTGTTTTATATTTTGATATGTTTCATGTTTTGTGTTTGTGTTTTAAACGTTTTTTTATTTATTGATTTATCATCTGTGTGTGTTAGCTGAATATTTTGTAAGTAAATAAAAATAGTCCTATCCGGGTCTATCTATGTGCAAAATTTCATCTAAATCTGTTCAGCCGGTTCCACGTGATTGAGTAAAAAACAAATAATAAACATTTAACCGCCTCTGTGGTCTAGTGGCTAAGCCTCCGAACTTAGACCCAATGTCCCAATGTTCAATTCCTATCAGCAGCGCGTTCTTGATTTGTTTGGTGGTTGGGTTTGTTAAGTTCGCCTGGCTAGCTACCACCATCTTATCTAATACCGGCGCCATAATAAAAATGTTAAAAGCATTGTTGTATTCCGACTGTTTAGAAATCCTTTTGGGTCTTTTGGAACACAAAAAAACAATTTGACAACAATAAACAAATCGTATTTCTATTTATTTATTATTAAATATTCTTTTTTAGTAATAAATATAACTTATGTTACTCAGGGATAATGTAGCATTCTAATAGTGAAAGAATTTTTAAAATCGGTTCAGTAGTTTTTGAGTTTATTCGTAAAATACAGTGGCGGGCGGCAAGCGGCAACTGCCGAGCTAGTGCGAGCGTAGCTGATGACGTCTGCGTTTTTGAGAATGCAGCACGAAAATCGCTCTAACTTCGTCATTTTTGGTCCAATTTCAATAATTCTTTTTTGGTTAATTGGTTTTGATGTGACTGTAAATCTACATATTTAAATAAAAATTCTCGTTGATCTTCATTGTAGATAGTGACAGACAAGCACGTGGAATGCCAATAAGAACGTTGTCCTTACAAGATGACAAGGAAAATGTAAATTATGTAGACTCCACAGCCTTACCATATCAAATTTGCAACCAGGTACAAGCACAAGAGAAATAAATTTTGAAGAATTTTGAGGTTAAACATAATAATATTTTGAATTTAATTTGATACCCTTATTCCATTTATGCCAAACATTCTTTGAAATAAATAACCGTGCAATCCTTTCTGGTGGATACTTAACTTAGCCCATGAAATTGAAGTAAGAAAAATAATTTTGAAAATAAATAATAATATTATAATTAAATGGATACCAAAAAACATAAATTCATTATTAATTACTTACTTTATTTATTTACGAAACTCGTAACTCTACTTTATCACTACTAAACAAAGTTTGATCATAAAAATGCACTTCTAAAGCAAAATAAAATTACCCTACTGCTTATTTCTATACTGTATCGGTGGCGAGCGGGCGGGCGGTGTCATGCGAGTTCACTACCGCTACGTCCGCGCGAAACGCCGCCGAGACATCGCTAAATGCCTACTTTGACAGGAATACCTAGCCTTAATGTTAACAAAAATGAAACCATAATAAAAATTAAACCCGTAACAAAAAATAACAAAACTGAATTATTAGGGTCTTTTCACAAGTCGTATAAAAATGACCACTAAAGACAAGAAATCCAACTAATTAATTAAATGACGTATTTATTTTGACATGTCAGTAAAAAAACATGTAAACTGATCTCACTCGAGTTTGGAAGTTAAAAAAATGGAACCTTAAAAATGGTGTCCATTTTTCTTATTCGCAATTTTTTATGTATCCAGTGACAATCGTTCATCAGGACCAATCCAACGACGTATAATTTGTCCAAATTGCTTCATTCATTTAGTTACGAGGGAACAAAGAAACGGACATAAAAACATACACATGTATATACATACATAACACACATGCAAACAGACATACATACATACAAAGACACATACGTACATACAAACATATATACGAACATACATACAAACAAACATACGATCATACATTAAAACACAGATTAAACACTGATTAACAGATTAACCATAATTTTGGGCATCACCGTAGTTGGGTAAAAAGAAACAGTCAATTGTGAATGTGGCTATTGTTCATTTTTGTTACATAATTTTTGTTATGTGAGGAAAAAACGGGACGAGTCATAACAAAAATGAACAAACTTACTACTTGGAATAGAATCGAAAATATTTTTAGCCAAACAAGAACGTCATGAGTAAAAGCTCTTTGCAAATTATTTTGTATGGAGAAAATCCGGGTTCGGAGCGATATTTATTAAGTAATGATAAGGTACATTGAACTTTACAATCACACAAGTCACAATGGTCATTTTAAATGATTTTCACCCATAATCTGGGCCCTTTCTTGGATTCCATACTCATTTCTTTGTCACACCACCAAAACATGGAATTCGCCCCCAGCACATTTCTATTCTCGTTCCTACAATATGGGGTCCTTCAAAAGAGGTGTGAAGAAGCAACTTGCGGGTCGGCAAGGTTCCACTAGCTGTCCTCGCATCTGGGCTCTGCTTCTATTTGATATCATGCAAAACAGCCATTAGCCAAACTTTTTTTTTTATTATTGCTATACAATCTGTATTCTCATACACTGTACAAACTTTATCATAATACATAATAAAAAAATACTTAAAAAAATCCAAGCTCAATGTTTGGAAATGGCGGTCTTTATTATTTTATTGTAATTGCAAGTAAATAACAATCAGTAAAGTAGCCAAAAGTTCGAATATCAAAAGGACAAAAAAACAAATATGTCGGTTTTCAACACCAAAAATGACAAAAAACACAAAGTAACCAAATTATTACGTGGAGTTTGGAATTTTTAAATTCTTTTTTTATCATGTATATTTGGGTGTAAAATCCACCCCTAAAGTTTGTACAGTGCATGCTAATACAGATTGTATATCATCATCATTATCAACTCATTTTATGTCCCCATTGCTGGGGCACGTGCTTTCCATATGGATAGATAGGGAGACGATAATTTTATAATTAATTTAACAGAATTATTATTTAAACAGAAGGTAGGTGACATAAATCATAGCAAACTACCAAACTATTGAATTCATACAAAACGTTTGTGGTTGTCAGAATCCAACGAAAACAATTTTGTACGAAGTGCCCAACTTGCTAATTATAAAACCTGGCACGTTGGTAGCCGACGAATCACTATTGCGAATGCATTCGGCAGCACTGAGATTCCAACGATATCGTCACAGTGGACAAAGATGTGGTACATTAGGTCACCATCCAATTTATCAAAACATACCAATATAATTATACGCAAATTTTGCTGCAAACAAATTACAATTTGAAAAACAAGTGTTATTTTTTTTACGAACTGGGTTTGATACATACTACGATAGTATGATTGTTAGTGCTTAACATCACTGCTTAACGTCACTTAAAATAAGTTCAAATATACTTCACCGCCCAATACAATGACAATAAAATTTATCTTATCAAATAAATCAGCCCATAGAACACAAGAGATTGCTGCTTCACGACAATATTTGCGAAAAGTTGAAAGAGTACGATCAAATTGAGTTTCACGAATTGGTGGAGGCAAATCATTCCATATTTTAGTGGATGCGTACTTAAAGCAACCTCCTCGAGCCAGGTAATCTATACGTAGGTTTATATAAGGGCGAAAATCATTTAAAATTACCATTTTGACTTCAAAATTTGTCCACGCGCGATATTTCACAAAATATTTTTTTTACTAAAGCAATGAGTACTCACATTAGTAGAAGGGAACATTACCTAAATAAATATATATAAAGTTCAATGTACCTTGTCAGTACTTAATAAATATCGCTCCGAACCCGGATTTTCTCCATACAAAATAATTTCCGCACGCCTAACGCACTCCTAAAACATAACAAGTTTACCAATTAGTTACCAAGTTAAAATATATGAATTTATAGTAGAATAAACTACAATAATCTTGTGTGCATCTGAGATAAGAACGATCAAAGGTGTTCTATCTAACACTACCACACGTATAAGTTACGATAATCATTCCAAGTCAAGAGAATGACATACAAAGCGGCTGGGACAAGCCATATTATTACAATAACCTTTATGTGCGATTTACAGATCACATTAAGCCTAGGTCTTTAGTGTCATATAGATATATATAAATATTTGCAGTTGATAAAAAGTGACCTTATATAATTCACGCAAGGCCCGCTGTGTAAATAGTGGAATTTATAGAATACGTTTGTTCTATACTCAACTATAGTAGTTACTAATGACTGAACATTCTCGTAGAATTGCTTTGCTGAGGTAGTTACTTTGGCTATGTATTGGCTAACTTCCATGAAGTAGTTCGCTTAATCACTTGATTTAAATGTCCAGTCCAGATTTTGACTTTGAAAATAAATTAATTATGAAAGAAACTGCATTTATAGATTTATTACATTTACAATGTCATAATGGTGATATGGTGTCTAATGTCATAGCATCACTTGAGAATTTGAGATTTGGTCGATTTATTCAATGACAATGTTTGTATCAAGAAAAGTTTTGCCGGGTGTTCACTAAAGCATATGAAGACGTGAGCGGGCCAATAGTAAAATATAATTTATAGTTAGGAGATCGGTTAGAAAAGCTTATATTTCCGTTTTTTATACGGAATAAATTCTGTTTCCAGCATAATTCAGTAGAATATATCCAGATCTAATTCACTGCATCACTCATAAGTCTCCCAGATTTAGGACCCCGCTGGGTGTAGGCACAAATGTAGTCTATTAGAACAAATATTTTTCTTGGCGTTGTATGTTGTAAGCTTTTTAAATAAACCAAGTGAAAACCTAAGTGAAGCGCATTTCATAGTTGTCAGCGCCTTAAATGATTGATCGACATCGAACATTCAAATGATAAATCTGGCATATCGCAATCGCATGAAATGTGACTAATTCACGCGGCGTGCCATTCCACACAGGCCGCTTTCTGGAGAGCGCAATCCCCACTGAAAGGGGCTGGCATCCACAAAGAGAGCTTTTATCCCGGGGCGGCCTGCGTGAAAATGGCCGGGCCAAACAAATCCGACACACGATGAATAACCTAAGTAGGTTACTCCGATATACGCGGGCGGTTCTTAAAACCTTTTTTGAATACATCGGATAATACTCGCACTTTACTCGTATACGTTACCCTCTCGATTGCCATTTCATGTGAACACTGAGCAGGTTAGTAAATACTTTTTCTTTTTTTGTATGTCCTAAACTATAGTAATGTTATGTACCCAATATGGCTGCTCCCTTTTCTATGAATATTGGCGTACGCGATTAAAACACATAACGCAACTTCTTTTATCAAGTGACCCAATAGTTCACATCTAATGAATTCTTGTCTACGAATATTCGCAAATATTTGCGTACGTAATCAAAACAACTAAGTAATCAAGACATACCGCACGCATTGTCGATTATCAGGCGATCAATAGTTTTATTTTGACGTTGACCCACAGGTTCTAATAAAATTAAAATAACCCCAAAGGGCACCTTATGATAATAATTAAAAACATATTTTTCTGGAAGCATTATAACAAACTGGTAAGAACTTGCGAATATATAAACCCTTACATGGTTGGCATCAACATATTACTCCTCCATTAGTTTGTCAAGTAACATCAAACTATCATCGGTCATCGTACCAATTGTCGTTAGTAAAAGTACTACATAGCACGCTTCAGGTAAATACATCGACGTCAGCAAGACTTCATTGTAAAAGTTAGAAAAATAAATATTAGCAAAGTCTGGACCTATTTATTCTAACGCCTACCAGTCACACCAACGGGAATATAACAGTAAATTATACTAGGAATTTTAATATCAATTCGTTATGTGCGACCCTTTTTTCGCCAAATAAAAAAAATGGTTACTATGTTTTGAAACGGCACAACGAAAGTTCTTAACTTTCACGATCAAATCCGTACACAAACTCTAACCCGACAAAATTAGACATACATACCCTTCTCATAAAAATGAAATTTAAGCGCAACCCAAAACAAAGGGCAGCTTAGTATTCTTGTAGCAACACAAAATTATTCTCATTAGCTTATCTGCGCTACACAATTTGGTAGTCTTATCTACATTTGAGTCGCTACGACTGTAGCACTGAATCCGCCGTAGCGGATATCTCTGCTACGGCGCACAGTGAAAGGTCCATATAAGATGCTTTAGTATTTATACTCGAATACAAATGTGCCCCGTGTAGGTTACATAATTCTGATATTACAGTACATATACATATATTACGCCATGATTAAGAGGAAACACTAAGGTCAACTGATTATATGAAAAGTAGAAAAAAATCAACGTTTCGTAGTCCCCTGTTTCCTCCTCCAAAACTAAACCGATTTAAAAAAAACACAAATGTTGAAAAAATTTCCACGAGCAGGATTTGAACTCGTGGAAATTTTTTCAACATTTGTGTTTTTGCAATTTGTTCGCAACAAAATTTGCGTTAAAAATTATTTAAACATTTATAAGCCGATTTAATTACTTTTTTCATTAAAAAATAAAGGAAGGCTTTGGCTGTGTCCCTATGTTTTGCTTTTTTTCATAAATAAATTATTAAAAAGATATGAACCTTTAAAAACCTTAAAAATTGGCCAGATTTTTGCTGTGTTCAGACATCCAGCAAACAAATTTGACGAGATTATATAATAAAAAGCAAAACAGGGACACAGCCAAAGTTTTTCTTTAATTTTTGATGAAAAAATTAATTAAATCGGTCCAGTTTTGGAGGAGGAATCAGGGGACTACGACACGTTTATTTTGTCTACTTTTCATATAATCAGTCGATCTTAGTGTTTCCTCTTAATCATGGCGTATGCAACTGTGCTGAAATATAGGGTACCTACTCAAACAAAAAAAAAACATGGTGAGAATCCCTTTATAGTAAATTCCTAAACGTAATGTGCCTAAACTACTGCTGCAACATGACGGGCCCAAGTAGCCATAATGATAGCTAGACAGGTACATGAAGAAGAAAAATAATTTACCTAAGCAGCCAAAATAGCTTAAAAGTTATAATAACGGATACTTATTTAGCTTCGACAGTGTACTTTTACGAGAAAAAAAAACAAACAACACATAGGTAGCTATAGTGATTAAACACAATGTGCCTATGTCAAGTCCAATCCAGTATAATTCATCATCATCATCGTCATCAGCTCATTTTGTCTCTACTGCTGGGGCACAAGCCTTCCCTATGGATGGATAGAGAGAACGGACCATAAACCACCACGCGGGCCCAGTGCGGATCGGTGGATGTTAACGACTGCTAATGCAGCCGGGACCAACGTCTTAACGTGCTTTCCGAAGCACAGATAAGCTATAGATAATAATTTTTTGATCACCCATCCGACGACCGACCTTTGCGAAAGTTGCTTAACCTCACCACTCGCAGACCTGGCGCGTTAACCACTGCGTTATATAGCTCCTCATAGTATAATCCAGTATAATATTTTGAAAATATCAAGTCTCAATAAGATTTATTATCACGTTAAGTGATTGAAATACATTTTATATATGAACTTTAGCAATTAGCAATTTTAACAACTAGTCGAATAAGGTTTTATTAAAACAGTCACTCATTAGTGTAAATGTGCATTCAAGCCAATTAATATAATGACGCGAATTTTGTTACCGCACGACAATAATTTTAACCATAATAGGAAAATAATTGGAACTGTCCAATCTATTCATGAAATAAATCTATAGTAACGCAAATTGTTCGAAATTTTATTCAAAAACGAAAGGAAGAGAAGAGGAACGCGGTAGTTCAAAAGCGTTTATGTTACTGGCAATCTGAACCGGTATATTGTATAGATATATAGCATTAAACTTATTATTAACGAAATTATTACCATGAAGTATTTGTTTTAGGTTTCGGCACAATTTCATCCGCAACCGTGGCGCATGCAACTACACACAAAAAACATGGTAATTGTCTACCAATATTTAATAACATAGTAACTATTCAATTGTAACATACAATTTTATTCGTTCCACACAACATAGTATAAAAGCCGATAATACTCGAGTTCAGCAATACAATTTGCGTACACTCGTAATAAAATGAAATAGGATAGTCATTTTCCAAGCGACGCGTATCGAAGTCATAAACTGACATTTCCAATACAATTACCTACTCATATACATGAACAAACAGACCGAACAGAACAAACAGATATGTAATAGTATTGATCCATAGTTAAATTGTGTGTTAAGTTCTACTATGTATATAGGCTTTGGTATGCTAATATTAATACTTGAAGAAAAACTTTGTACCCCTTGTTTAGCACATTGCGCGCACGGAGGTGAGTGAGATTTGGCATATAGGTAGTTAAAGTTTACATAATAATATAGCTGGTGCTTAAACTGGCAAAACCTATGCTATAAGCACCTGCAACCTTCCATAGCACTATTCAGTCAAAGCAGGTATATAATTTTTTTTTAAATATTACTAAGTAATCAAAGTTCATTCAGAAAGACTATTACGATAGTAAGTAACAGTGTTATGTTTTTATGGTGTAATCATGAAAAAAAATATGTTAATGTAAGATGAAGGAGATGTGAGATAAAATTTATGCATATTCATTTTTTAACGTATTGTACATTGTATATGCTGTGATTTACGGTTTTTTTTTTACTTAGGGCGACCAATATAAAAAACAACAGCAAAACAAAGGAACAATACACATTATGTTTCATTTTCATTTAAGGCGAAGGGTAAGGCACACTAGCGCCACCAATTGATAATTCGACTATTACTAACGGACCGGATCTTTTTTAAACATTGCGTACCGTCCGACAACAGGAAAGCATCCATAGTATTTATTAAATAATTGTGCACTACTTTTTGTTGCGTGGTTTATTTACAAAACGGGTTATCGCATTTATTCACAAATAATGGCCACTGTTGGTGTTAACGAATGAATACAAAAACAAACCTAAAATTAGTGCACAAATATTAAATAATAGATGTTTGCCTAGTGTTGGAAAAAAATCCAGTTTAGCAGTTATCAAATTAAATCCATTAGCGGCGCTAGTGTGCCTTACCCTTCGCCTTAAGTAATTGTTATGTATTATGTAAGTCTTAATTTTTAGTTACCGTAGATGAATTTTCTAATTTCTCGCTTAAACATCTATTTTTTTACAAGAATGCAATAAATGTCATAATATATAGTGTTAATTTCACTAATTTGCGAAGTTAACATTATTTTTGTTATCGTTGTTGTAGTTTTTTCAGAAATGAATTACCGCAAAATGACGCCTGATTCTAATGTGACATTAAAATGCCACTTAAAGATAGAAAGAAATAAAGAAAACATCTTTATTTTTACAATACATCACACATATGTATAATAGAATATAGATAATTTATCATACCGCACAGCTAAACCTCAAACATCTTACCTTTACTCACTTTTAATCTCACCTTTAACCGCAATATCACAGAGTTTGCGAACCGCTCAAAGTAACAGCTGTGCTGAATATCCTAAGCTATTTGCAATCCTTTGCAACCACTCTGAAATCTGCATTCACTTCGGCGCGTCAGTAAAGAGGCGTTACACATAGCAAAGCTCTAACATCGGGAGTCGAGTTTAAATATAATACCTGTAGTCGAATCGTAAAGGCGTCTTTCTAGTTTTCGTATTTTAGACATTCCTATTTATTATATTAATACGTAAGAAAATGTTTGGTACCTCTTTTTAAGCACATTGAACGCAAGGAGAAGTGTGTGATTTCGCTTATCTAGTTAAAGTTCATATGAAACACTATTTTTTTCTTCTTTTTTTTGATGTATTCGTGCGATTAGCATTTAGCCAGTGTCAAAGTAATTTTTCTAACAAGTAATACATAAATAAACAATATTTTTTTTCTGTATGATGATGATGATGAATGATAATAGAAATGAGAAGTGAGAAATGATATACCCCCAACCCATCGAGTATCTCAGTAAAGATGTGGGTGCTTTACTAAGTCCTCGGGCGGACTTCTTAAGAGAATTTGAAAAGTGACGTTGCACTGTTTTGTTTCATTTGCCAACACTCATGCACACTGACGAACACTTATTATTATTATATCAGCCATAGCTGTCCCACTCCTGGGCAAAGGCCTCCCCACAGTTTTTCCACACCTTAACACTTAACTGTTAATAATCCACCATTATTTCACATTAATATTCGATATAACACAAATTTTCGAAAATAAAACAAAACCGCAGACATGACTCTTCACTTTCCCGCCAAGAAGTCAACACTATTTCTTTATTATTATAACTATTTAGAACGTAGCATTACGTTCATAAGAATTCGAATTCTTCTTTGTTTATGGCATGTTTTGTACTTACACACAATTCCGCCAATATCACGTAGAAATACAAAGAAGACCTATTCTCATGAAATAGTTTAGAGTAATAAATATGACAAATTCGAGAGCGTGTTCTAAATTTTCCACGAGCGTTTCCGAACCCTCTATTACAACCATATTTATAAATATAGCTTGCCTATTCTTAACTGATCCCTGATATACACTTTTAAACTTTTGCGTTCCATAATTAAACAAAGAATTAAGAAGAAGAAGAAGAAGAAGAGAAGAATGAAGAAGGAGGTATGATACCTTTTTACTAATTAGTTTGCGTTAATACCCGTTTAAGTTCTTTGTTTGATCCCTGATATTTGTAAAAATTATAAGATTGGATGTTGATGACGTAGTTGTTGACATTGAATAAAAGTAAAAATAGACAGTGTTGATAAAATTACACTCTAAAAAGACACATATTACCCAGCTGAGTTATTGGTAGTGGACTCGGCCCGGTATGTTAGATGGTTCGGGATCTCTTCTGTGCTGCGGGTTCGAAACCCAATAGTTTGTTGAACACTTTTGAAATTGTAATTTGTTACATATTATTTATTATTTATATTTAATACTTACCCATTTAAAAAGACAAATCTGAACTTCGTGCATATACAGGGTAGTGGCACCAGTATTCGACAGGAACCAGTGGTCGACAGTTTTTCCTTTAATCATTCAAAATAGGGGTCAGCAACTGATTTTAGACTTTAGCGACAACTGAATATAGACCATTTAAACTATCATGGTCATTTGCAATAGAGTAATTATTAACGGGATTCTTACCATGTTTATTATTTATGAGTATCCGATATTTCGGCACAGTTGCATGCGCCATGATCACGGAGTTACTGAAGTTAATGCGGGTGAGTTTTTTATGAGCAGACAAAACGATCTACTTTCTTCCTTAGTCGTTTTTTGCGCTCGATGCCCGTACCACCGGTTTCTAAGTCACTATTCACTCGAAATTGCTCACGACACACTACACTCACAGTATCGGAACGCGAAACGGCGTTATTGTTGTTTTTGCGGTTTTAACAAGACTAATCACTGGATTCCAGACACGCGACAGTTTGAATCCATCTTCACGATCGAAATTGCTGTATTTCGTTATTTCAATCGCTTCTCTGAATAGATCACCTGCTTCCTAGCAGTCATTCAGTTACATCTCATTGACATTCAAAAAAACTGTGTCGAACATTGGTATGCCACTACTGTATATAAAACTGACCCAATAAAAAAAAAAAATAAAAAAAAAAATTTCTATTTTGACGTGACATCAAAATAAACAAGTCACAGCCCTAGAGGTTTATTAACCTCTGTGTACTTACATTTATAGTCACTGCTGCTTGCTTATCGCGCCTGACGTGCAATTCTTCACTAATATCAAAATTTAATTTTAAACTGCATGACAAATTAAAGATAATTTTTATGTCTTAGTAACAATAATACAAGATCTATATCGGATACACTTTGGATCTTTTCATTTTTACTACACATTTCGGTTACACGTTGTATATAGTAAATACGCGATATATAGTATAGTAGAAATAATAATAGTCGTCATGTGACTAAGACCACCGGTTTAGGTCTGCAAAGAGTGACAATCACGGGGACTTACCCTTTCTCGTGATGGTCACTCTTGGCACAATAGAGATTCATACCTATATAAATACTAACAATATTTTTAAGTCTTACTAAATGAATAATCTGAAATAAACGATTTATTATTATTATTAGAGCCAGAGATACCGGGTTCAATTCCCAGCGGGGGTTACATGTTTGTGTAGGTAGGTACTCGGTTTGGTTGGTGGTAGGGCTGTTTGTCCGCCTGGCTAGCTACCACCATCTTATCTAAATATGTCGCCATAACAACAATATTTATAGCATTGTTGTGTTCCGGCAGCTAGAGATAAGATAACCAGTGCCTCACTAAATGAGGATCCCGCGTGAAGTGCGCTTCCATAATTAGCCTTATCATCACTTAACATCAGGTGAGATCAAGGCAACAGTGCCCACAGTCAGCACAGGTTAACCCGTAAAATACAAAAAAGAACACATTGAGTCTTGGTCACTTGAATACATTAATATGCTATTCTATTCTAAATGGACAATATTTAGTTTGAGTGACACCGGGCACATAATACATGAACTGATCATTCTGAAACCTTTCCACGGTCTACTGCACTGCGCAGTTGTATATTCTCTCGTCCTTTTACGAAGGATCTATTCTGTTAGAATTTTCAATTGACGAAGTAGTATGTATTTGGTTGAAAGCACAGATAGTATTGAAATCACTCGCATGGACGCTCAGTCGTTATAAAAGCAATAGTTCAATAAACAAATTGAATTTGAATTGTACTAAATTGGAGAACAAATTTTATAATTATACTTATTGATAGAGTTTCTCGTATGTACCTAATAAAAGGTGTATTTCTTGTAACTGTAACAAAAACAGTAAAAGTACAAATAAGGTGGTGTAGAAACCTTACGAATAAAGCATTTTTTTATATAAAAAAAAACACAAATATTGAAAAAAAAACCACGAGCAGGGTTTGAACCTGCACCCTTCTGAAATTCCGGGTCAGGTGCTCTTCCAATTGAGCTATCGTGGTTCAAACCCTGCTCGTGGAAATTTTTTCAACATGTGTTTTTGTAATTTATTCGCAACAAAATTTGCGTTAAAAATTACTTGAACATTTTTTTATATGTTTCGATGTAAGTTCGAAACGTTTGGCTAATAATTCTGATTGCAACTTTTGAGTTTCATTCTATACGCATATGCCAAAGTTTGTTTCTGATAAAAACTTGAGTAGCAACTGGAACCATCGTAGAATATAGATGACTGGAAGCCCTAATTTCAGCCTTAATGTTGTGTTAATAAAATACAAAATAGATTGATAACATAATTATATGTGTATATGGCCCCAGAACATACCGCTTCAACCATTCATTTGTTTTACCAATCACGACCGCCGTAATTAAAAACAAAATATTTGAACTAAATTTGGAAATAGCTTTTTGTTTTATTGGAATCCCAAGTGATTATTCAAATGGTGCCCCGTTAAAGCATGGGGTCGTGCAGCAGAATCACTTTCCCTAGAGTTTTATAGCTTTTTATTGTTTATGCCCGCCTCGCAAGCCATTACGGCACTTTGGACGTGAATTATTTCGCAAGTTGCCGCTGCCGCACATTACGCGATTTATAGAGTTGCTTACCACATGTACGCCGCGTAGCTACTTGTAGAAGTTTACTATTGTACTGGTGTATTCTGCGTTAAAAATTGTACCTAGTACTTTTGTTTATACAACAGCTTACGTATTTTCGCAGATAGAGGTAACTTTATATAATTAAGTAACCACTATCATATGAACTTTATCTTTTTGTTCTTTTTTATCTCTTATGAGCAGTGATTGGAGTAGGTATCTACTACTTTTTACCTACGATTTTACGTACTCACATCATGAATAGTCATAGAAATCATAACATGGATAAGCTTTTTTTTCCGTGATTTACTTAAAAAAATAACTGAATCGAACAATAAATACTTTATATTGCCAAGAAAAGTGCATTTAAAGTGTACGTTACACAAATAAGGTTAAATTAATATTGGTGAGTCGTCAATATTTACTTACATCACGGAATTTTGTAAGTAAAACGAACACCTATATACTATTAAAAAGACAGCAAAAGGGTTAAACATTTCTTATTACTGACACATTACTGACGTCGAATCTCCGATCTTCTCTTGTTTCCTTCCATTCGATTCTTGTTAATTGTACGTTCAAATTCAGATCGCAGCGGCTGCCAGTAAGCTTGCTCAAGCAAGTATTCCTGATCACTACAGTACACTACTAAATATAGCACGGAAGTCCCAAAGGTCAATTACGGGTTTTTCTTAAGTAAATGATGTAATATAAATGTATGATGTAATGTAAAGGTAAATGCTTTAGTAATTAAATTGTTTTACAACCCACTTGTTTAGGCACTCGAAACGAATACTGATAAAATGGTATTAAACATTTCCTCATTAAATAAATTTAATATAAATGAAAGGAAATTGCGAACTGTGTGTAATTAATAGAGTAGATAATATATTAAAATCACTCACATCTACACTCGCAGCATGATAGCATTAATTTAATTCTCTCAGTGCTCTCCATCATTACCATTAACATCAGCTTATAATTTTCCTACTGATGGGCTCAAGCTTTATGGGTTTGCCGAATGCATCAGACGGCATTTTCAGCTTCACCTGGCTTTTTGGGGGCGGCGTGAAACTTAAAGAGTTCCTCAAGCCGTGTGAAAGGAATCACCTTCGGAGGTTTTCTGGAGGGAATGGAATCACGCACTAGAGCGTGTCCCCGTGCCCTACTAGATTCTCCGAAGGGTTCGGATCGGATCGGGAGGATTTGGTCCTCGTTAGTAAAACCAAGTATCACAAAAACAGTTCGTATCATTTTTATGTTAGCTAACATTTGTCCAATGTGAATTGCGAACATAAATTAATAAAATTAACTTTCAACACATTCATACGCACGCGCTAACACCCGTGGAGAGTTGGAACTAACAGGCGTGATGCAAACAGACAAATGGGGAATAGCCCGACGAATGCAAATTGTGACACGCCGGGCTCGCCGCAAACGTAGCAAGCACTGCTGCGCTGGATAAGGTTTCATGGAAAATAATATATTAACATAATAATATTACCAGCATTATCATTCGATTTAAAAAAATTAAAAATAACAGTGTACAACTTATATAAGTTACTTACCTAATATTGTAAATTCAAAATTTTAAGATACTCTTTTTTTGTAATCTTATAATTTTTCTGGCTACACCTACTATTTAATTTGTTTTTTATTAATTTATATTCTAGCATGCAACGTTGCCTTTCTCAACAATAGTTTTATATAAAAGTGGAAACTAATTAGGCTTATGTAAGAACTAAGTGTCACTATTATTTGTATGAAAGTAACGCTGTTTGTTTCCCAATAGATAAATAAATAAATACATAAATAAATAAACATTAACGCCTCGTTGGCCGAGTGGCATAGCACTCGGATTCGTACCCGAAGGTCAGGACCTTCAACCCTCAGGACGGGAAAAGTTTGTTTCGGATTTTTTCGATGCATAGCCCGGGTTTATGATCACCAATCCGCATTTGACAAACGTGGTGATCATGCTAAAGCCCATCAATTACAATGATGACTTGATTAAAATGATAGAGGCCTTATTACTCCTACTATTACCAACATTATTGCGAATATCAATAGATAATTTATTTTGTACGAATAAAGACCATATTCAGATGATAGCTCTTCCAAATGAAAAACATATTTAAATTACACTTGTTTTCAATCTTAGACACCTGTAGTATCAGGAGGCATTTTCCTTAACATAACTTAATATTTATTTATTTATTTATTTATTAGGTACACAAAACATATAAAAATTAAAAAACAACAAAAAAGCATGATATATTGTATAAGAGCTAAATTTCTATCTAAAACATGTGTACATGTCACGATTAATAATAAGCGTCTATGTTAAAGTTTACCTAATCTAAAACTATATCCAATAAAAACTAATTATATACATAGAATGGTGAATAATAGAAATTTAACAAACTGAAAACTTATGCTAGGTTTTCTTAGTAAGTGGGATATGCCGAACCGAGAATTTCCCGGACATTTTTTTTAAATTCATGTATTTTCATGGAAAATATGTCGATGTTGTTATTATGTGCAATATTACTGGATGAGTTGATTACAAAACAAATGTTATAATATGTTACGTTTACTAAAATAATATTTAAGCTTAATTTATATTTATAAGTATAATTAAACGTAGCTCGTAGCAAGGAATTAAGTACCTGGTTAAAGTGTTGATGAATCGATAATAATTGAGATACGCCGGCCTCGTCGCAAACATAGCAAACACTGCGCTGCTGCGCTAGATAAGGTTTCATGGAAAAAACATTAACATTGACCATATATCCTCCGTGCTTCGGAAGGCACGTAAAAGCCGTTGGTCCCAGCTGCACTAGCAGTCGTTAACAACCACCAATACACATGTATTTTTTTTAAAGGTCAAGTCTTCCAAACGCAAAAATTTATTCAAATACACTAGTTTCAATTTTAGACACATGTATCAGGAGGCGTCGCTCTTCCTAAACTTTTTACTTAATATTGTACTTGATGAGTTCACTACAAAAAGTTTAATTATATATTTTTTGTTATACGTAATTCATAGTTATATATAAAATTACACCTACCTGCTACCGAGATATTGGTTCCCGCTGTGGTTTCCCGGTTAAAGTGTTGATTAATTGATCACTGTGACACGCCGGCCTTGCCACAAACATTGGCAAAGCACTGCGCTGGATAAGGTTTCATAGCAAATAATACACTAGCAAATAGACACGACATTATTGCGAATATATTGACAAAAGAAACGGTTACTTTCAATAAGTATTTTTTTAATGTTCTGATTTAGGTTTAAAGAAATTTATTCTCATAATGACAATACAGCCACTTACATGAGAACTTAAATTATAGTATACATTAAATTTAAAAACTGATTAGGTATACTGCATGTGACTGTCCTTTTTTAAATAGCCTTTATTGTGTCCCACCATTGGGCAAAAGCCTCCGCTCTCAGTCTCCAGTCATCTTTATCCCGGGCCACCTCATACCACCCCGGCAAATAATACTGCCATCTCCGCTGATCATCAAATGATAATTAACATCATAAGTGCTTAAATGAAAAAAACACTTGAAAACAAACGAGTTAAACAGTCATAGTAAGAAAAGAGGGAATCGGCGAGTTACAGAGAAAAGTAAGTTAGTAAGTGCAGCCTATAACTGTCCCACTGCTGGGCAAAAGCCTCCATCATTGAAATTAAGTTATCAGTACAAGATGGGTAATGGCTTAATCACCACTTTGCCCGACCTGGGAATTGAACCAGGGACCTTCGGACATCGAGCTGAGCGGTTTACCACTTGGCCACTGGGTCGTTTGAGAGTAGAGTGGCGACTGATAATAAGGATAGGCCAGAGAAACGGCCCAAGAGGAAGGTAAGAATCCACCAAGCTTTTATATATCCGTATACTATACGAGCAAACTATCTACTTCATTCTGTTACATAGTATTTCAATGTTGCTCGAGCCGAGGTCAGTTGAACCCTGTTTTTGGGGTTAACTCATGCGATAGGTACGACACAGTTCAAACTGAGACTATAAAACACTCTTCATTGCAGAACGCGGCGTAACGCTGCACTATTTTGTTACTCTGTGGCAAAATAAAGTACATTTTAAACTTCAGTTTTTGGACACATGCCACGGAATTAACTTCGCGCTCTCACAGAATAAAATTATAAGGATTTGAGTTATCGATTGTTTAAAATAAAAATTATATGAGCTATTGGACTATTACGTCGAATAATTACCTACCCTCAGTTGAAACCTACGGGTTTTGATGACCAAAATTCATTAACATAACTTTCGCTTTCCAGAAAGTAGGTAGCGTTTTTCGTAACAATCTTTACGAAAAACGCAACTTATGATACAATAAGCTACATTAAGTGTAATTTGGTGCTGATAACGCATACTACTACTCTACTCAAAAAGCTATTTTTATAATATACGAGTAGGTAGTATAACATTAAAATTACGAATTAAAAATAAACAAGAAAGCACAAAACATTTTATCAACATCTCTTATTTTATTTCGTATTTTTTTGCGATGTTTACTTTCGTATGATCAGTTAACATCGACGCAATAACATTCCTTCTTCATCATCATCAGCTTATCTTGACTCACTGATGGGTATAAAGAGGCCCATGCCTAACATTTTTTTCCGAGTTTAAAATTTAGAGGCATATGTCCATGTCCAACATTATTTAAAAAGTTTAATTCATAGCAATAGGGAGAAAATCCCAAAATCCTAGGCCTAGTCGTGGCCCGTGGTACAAGTATATTCGTTCAAGAACCGGGCGACTCGCAGGCAACCGAAATAGGTCATCCAACGTTACATAGCATAGGTGGCATTAGTGCGACCGCAAACCGACGCGCTGCAGGCTGCAGCGCTATTTCACTGCTCTGTGGTTAGGGCTACCTATTACGCAATTAAACTGCACACAACGACACCTAGAGGATTTGAGCTTATGTAGTTTCTAGCTTAGGTACTTGTCAGGTTACCTAGTTCGTTCATAGTGTTGTTGTTAAAAATTAACTTGAGAACATTTTAGAAATGCAACATGGACAGTTCTGTTAGCACATGAAAAACTTAGACTGTTAGACATACCACGCTGACCCAAAACGGGTTAGAAGATACATCCTGTACTTTTACAGCCGAAATTAATAACCTATCTCTGGTAAAAGACAGGCCTATCTTAGTTTAGTTACCAAGCAACCGCTGTTATTTTCCGATAATTACCAGAAATTTTTAAGCAACAAATCTCTAGTAGGCAAGAAATAGTGCTGAGGATAGGTTATTAATTTCGGCTGTTAGACGATCTACAAGGCATCAACCACAGTATATGGAAGAAGTAATACTCCTTCCTTATACTGTGCAATCGCCATAAACACGTCAGCGTATTTTGAAAATTGAAGATAACCATTTTTATTTTAACCATCTTCTAAAGACTAAGTAAAAAGAATTTAAGATTTTTATTTAAAGAAAAACATTACCTTCTACAATATTGTTGTTAACTTTATTAAACAACGTAAAAGCGCTTGGCCTTAATCCCCTAATGGTAGATTGCTATAACGCGGTAAGTACAGTTCACTCGAAATTCTCAACCACTGCTGTTTGTACAACTTAATGTGACAAGGTGTATATGCACAATGTTTCTGCCGACACTACCTTAATACCACCACAAAATAAGGAGACTTCAGAAGGTAAGGTTAATACATCATCATCATCATCATCATCATCACTAGCCCATTTTATGTCCCCACTGCTGGGGCACGAGCCTTCCCTAAGGATGGATAGGCCATAGACCACCACGCGGCCCCAGATTGGTGGTTGTTGACGACTGCTAAAGCAGCCGGGACCAACGGCTTAACGTGCCTTCCGAAGCACGGAGGAGCTCGAGAAGATCAATTTTTTGTCACCCATCCGTTGACCGGCTTTTGCGAAAGTTGCTTAACCTCAGCACTCGCAAACCGGGCGCGTTTACATACCGCGCTCGTCATACATACAACGCATTCCACAGACCCTCTCACAGACACGGAATCTCGGACCTTCTCAAACCAGTCCGAGCGCAGCTGTTGTGAGATTCCGTTTCATGGAGAAACTCGATGGCGCAGTGTTTAACGCGCCCGGTCTGAATAGCTAAGGTTAAACAACTTTCGTAAAGGCCAGTCATTGGATGGGTGACCAATGTACCATCACAAGCTCCATCGTGTTCGGAAGGCACGTAAAGCCCTTGGCCCCGGCTGCATTAACAGTCGTTAACAACCACCAATCCGCACTGGGCCTGCGTGGTGGTCTATTTATAGCCCGTTCTCCCTATCCATCCGTAGGCAAAATTGTGCCCCAGCAGTAGGGACATAAAATGAGCTGGTGATGATGATGTGATGTGATTGGTTGTTAACGTGTACGAAGCTTACCTTCTGCAGTCTCCTTATTTTGTGAACCCCTCCTCGTTCCAGCACCGGCCTTTGAGTGGCGCAACACACCTGTCACTAATTGCTTTGGACACACAGGATTGTGCCGAATCATAGGGAATCGCAATTTGGTGGGCTACTGAGCAATTCTAAACCCGTTGTCCGTCGTGTGACTGCTCAATAACAAATGGACTCGACAACCAATAATTTATTAATTTATATATACAGGTCGACTTTTTTATCACCATCCAAACCTTCTGAGATGACTCCCGTGATACAAACGAACAACTCTTTCTAATAGATCAACTTCCTAATTCGAAAAAAAATCAGCTGTTCCATACATTTTGGTCGAATGAATATTGATGTTTGGTATGGAACAGCTGATTTTTTTTTTCGAGTTAGGAAGTTGGTCCAATAGTAAAAGTTGTTCGTTTGTATCACGGGAGTCATCTCAAAAGTTTTGGATGGTGATAAAAAAGTCGACCTGTCTGAAACTGCTAATATTTATTTATTTAGTTTTTAGATTAGATCGGTGGTAATACCAATTAATAAGCTAATTGCATAGAAGAAACTTAAATAAAAAGGTTCAATACATACATAAATTCATCTAATACCAATACATGCAATGTTAAGGGAAACAAAATAAACGTATGTATGTATATTTATCGAAATTATATAATTTTTACGACCTGGTAAAGGTCGCGGGAAGCTGCTGGGTGCGAGCAGCACAAGACCTGTCGTTGTCGAGGTCCTTGGTAAGCCCATTGTCCAGCGGTGGACGTCTTTAGGCTGAGATTATATTACTTATTTTTTAGTTTCGCAAAATGATCACAAGATATTCTCGTTAATGACACATGACAATTAACCCTAGGGTTTATTTATAAAAAGCTTTGAAACCATTCTATGTTTTGTACTTGTTCAGTAAATTCCTTTTTGTCATTTTAATTTTTTTGTGTATATTTTATGTACGTCGTGTCTTTTGTTAATATATTTACTTTTATTTCTATTAACTTATTCCACTTTAACTCTTATCGCATATAACCTCGAAAATTGACTAATGATTTCAGATCGTTTTTCAGACTGATAGATAAAGATAAAAAGTTTTTCGTTTATCTTATTTGAATAAAATAAATAAATCTTTTTGAAATGATTATCAGCAATTACTTAGTCAAAGAAAACGTTTATGCAAAAATGCGAATAATCTAAATGCCAAAGGAACACTCAAAGACAAATTGAACAGACAAAGCGAGAGATTGGTATTCAAACACGGAAACAAAAAGTTTATTTCAATTACAATCGTGCAGACAGCGTTGCAAAGCATCCCTGATGAAATTAATTAGATTCCTAGTAATATCTATTTGTCATTTTGTGTCCTTTTCGTGTTTTCTCGCTATTTCCAGCCAAAGCTTTAACTTTATTAACTTTTATGTATTTAACCAAATCCACAGATCTTGAACTTATAAACGTACGAGTACGTCAACTTTAAATACACTGTAAAAACATGAATGAAAGTTTTATGGATATAATTATTTAAATTAATCAATTAAATTATATATTTTATTAACATGTCGCTCAAGCACATTTTTCGTGAAACAGAAAACATATAATAAATAAATGACAGTACCATGTCGTACTGTCTGTGTCTTGTTACTAAAATGTTACTAAAACATCGTTCATATCCATAAAACTTTTATTCATCTTTTTATAGTGTACTAGCTGACCCGGCGGACTTCATAACGCTTTGACAGTTGCCATGGCTACAAAACAAACAAATAATTTTGTATTGGAAAATTAAATTGTCGTTTTTAGTGTTTTCCGTTACTTATTATGTATGTTTCTCACCGTTTAAACCTTCCCTGAACTTCCACAAATATTTCAAAATCAAAATTAGCCAAATCGGTCCATTCTCGAGTTTTAACGACTCACACGAACAGCAATTGATTTATATAATATATATAGATTAAAGATTATTACGTTTAGACGTCCAACTCTTCAAGGAGTTCAAAACAGTTTCAATAATATGTAAAATCAACGCGAGTAGATCCATATAAAAAGTTTCTATTCCATGTGTGGTGTTCGCGCAAACTTTAGGAAACTTTAGAAAAATGTCTTCTTGTATTTACATAGAAGGTACTGTAGGTACCTACACATTACAAGAAGGTGTTCTCGCCTTCGATTGGTGCACCAAATAACTCACTAGAGGACTGTTACTTCGCAGTCCAACTCTAGCCGAAGCGTAGATTGATGGACAATGCAAATTTCTATCTGGTCGATACCGGAGCGTGGATCACTGGCTTTAGTTGGAGAGTTCGCGCACTAATCCGCTTTCCATTAACGTAGCGCGGTGTTCCGTCAGGGCCGGCAACTGTACTCACTTCACACTCGTTCCATTTTCAAAATGCATTTAACAGATGACCATTGAGGTTGTATACTTTTAGCTGATTCCTTTTTATTTTCTCGTAATTTGTAAATATGAGTAGGTATAAACTTTTTTGGCAATTTAGAACTTTTTGACATTTTTGTTTAAAAATAATAAGTTTTTAACGTAGCGTACTGATGATACATAAGACAAGGCTAATGAGGCATCGGAATTTTTAATAACCACGAAACGAAGGTTTTTTTACTATTGTAGTTATCAACAACTTAATGAAAGGCTATTTTCTTAAGAAAATCACATTAGTAACTGCTATAGCAATTTATCAAAAAAGTAAGTTTATTTCTTTCTTATTGACCAATGAACCGTCACTCTAACGGTCGTAGAACTGCAAAATATAAATGAAATGTTCGATAAACAGGTTATTTTTGATTCTCGTAGTACGAAGTTCCAAAGAGGTTACTATCACATTTTACTACGCGTAAGGCAAAGGAATCAACCCTAACCTGATTCAATCCTGATGGACGTCATGCTGCAGTGCCGTGAATATGCAGCCTTTATAGTGGACTAAACAGGTTATTAACTTGCAAAGCAGGGTTTGTCACAAAGCGTAGGTATATATCGGTCAGCGTGGGAATTGAACACAGAATAGCCTCTAGACTAAGATGAAAATAGGTCAGTAGGACTTTAAGGGAAAAACTGAGAGTGGTAAAAGATCTATTGACGTTTGACCACACTAAAAGTAGTTAGGTAAATTTCGAACCATTAACTGTATTCTGGAGGAGTTCGATGGCACAGTGGTTAACGCGCACGGTCTGCAATTGCAAAGTTTAAGCAACTTTCACAAAGGCCGGTCAGCGGATGGGTGACTAAAAATGTATTATCTTGAACTCCTCCGTGTTTCGGGAGGCACGTAAAGTCTTGAGATGGTGACGACGATGATGACTGAAGTCTAGCAAATTGAATGTTTTTTCTGTTTCACATAACCAATCACAACTTTAAAAAAAATATTATTATCATCATCCATTCATTTTCCTATGCTGGGTTCAGGCCTACATGAACAAATGGTTAGTCCAGGCCATATCTCACCACGCTCCTTCCTCACACTCCCATTCTCATACGACATTCTCTAAGCCGGCTGTCCTTCCATGTGGAAGGATGTCCGTGTAGATTTAGCGCTCTGATGAGGAGTGTCTTCAAGGACCACCGCGGCGGGCCATGATAGACTCTGGGCGGAACCCAAACTTGACGGGTGTTGAGCAGTTTAGTTGGACGGTCACATCCTATCCTGTGATTAAACACACACATCACCCAGGATCAAGCAACAACCCGGTCGAGAAGGTTCGGATGCGAAGTTACTCATTAAGAAAAGGCCATGTTTCACCACGCTGGCCTAATGAAGGTTTGGTGGGATTGAAGACTGTTTTTCGACTACAACCAATGAACCAATTGCTGAACGTGCCTTCCGAAGCACAGAGGAGCTCAAGATATTTTAATTTAATATCAAGCGACAAGTGTTTATATCACTAATTTGAAGTAGATACTAACAAAAAGATAAAATCAAACCAAAATGCAATTTATTCCTCAAATAAAATTCGTATTAAGACAATGAAATATAAATGTGTTTCTTACATTCAAAAGGCTGCCTCTATTCCCTTTGAGAACTTTCTCTCGCAACTCAAACAGGATTACTGATTTCCAAGAAAATTCAATGTATGGGAAATATTTGTTTTTGCACAATCAATAATGAAGACAGATTTTAAGTACTTATAACATTTTAAATTTAGTCTCTTGTTACTGGTTGGATTCAAAATACCATGTTATTTTTATATCGAAAACCACAGCCCATTATAATTGATCGTTCATTTCAGCGCGTAATAATAATAAAAATACAAAAGGCAGTACTCCTTGACACGGCACGTATTGTCAGGAGGTTCCTCACTCTGCAGCCCTAACCACCGATAGCTTGGGTCTATCCCCGCTGCCGGTGGCAAACTAGGTTAATTTTTTTATAATATTTTATATTGTAAATATGTTTTTATATAAAACATTGTAAAAAATATTTCTTAAGACGTATATTTAATAAAGAGAATAAATTTTTTTTTTTAAATAAATTTTATAATAAATAAAAATAATTCAAACACAAATCGCTCTAACCGGAGCAGAAGACAATAGGTCTATTTAAGGCTTTCAAGTCTTAAACAGGGCCTTATTACTCGAATAAGTCAGGCACAAATCTAAGAGTTAAAGATCTGTCTAACAATTATGTTTTTTACTTGTGTTTTTTTTTCTATATAACTACAAAGAACAAGCCCTGACACCGACCAAATTGCGGAAAATACTACCACTGGGAACCGAACTCGGGGCCTTGAGGCCTATATACTAAAACCTCGATAAATGACATGACAACCAATCGTTGCTGAGTCGCAGGAACCTGGGAGAATCAGTCAATTACCTCCTTACAATGAAAGAATATGAGAGGTAACACATTAACGCAGTATTTGATTCGTGAAAGGAATATAGTAAATTAGTTTGATCCCATTTGATCCCTATCTATCAATTCAATTTGAAAATTTGTGTCAATAAACTTAGTTCTAAGTTCTTCGTGAACCCAAGTCTCCGCGAAAAGACTGACAGTGACACAAATTTAATTACTTGAGCACATCTAAAATTCTTTGCTGACACAACTTTACAAGATTTGGTCCCCAGGGTTCCCTAACTTGTGGAAGAAAAGTCTCTTTAGGTTTTAGTCGCAAGATAACGTCTCGTAATCTAAACAAAGTTTGGGTAAGGGTCGGGATTCCCTGGGGGGTCCTTCCTAAAAAATGCTATATTTAGGGCCATTTTTGCCACCTCCTTTAATGTGTCAGATTTTTTTTATATTTACGGGTAAGCGGCCTTGATCTCACCTGATGTTAGTGACGATAAGGCCAATTCGTGGAAGCGCACTTCACCCTACTAGTGAGGCACTGGCTATCTTATCTCTAGCTGCCGGAACACAACAATGCTACAAACATTGATGTTATGGCGACATATTTAGATAAGATGGTGGTAGCTAGTCAGGCGGACAAACAAGTCCTACTACCAATTAAACCGAGTACACACACATGTATCCCCCGCTGGGAATCGAACTCGGGACCTCTAGGTCAAAACCGGTGGTCTTAACCACCACTATCCATAATAGAAATGAAACAGTTTTTACGAAGTTACTCGTTTAATTTTACATATTTGATATTATTTTGACGTTTCGAATTCTCTCGAGTCCGTGGTCACAGTCAGTTTGATCTGTAAATGATTGTTTCTGGACTTTTTGTACCGTAGATTGTGTTTAAGCAAAAATAGAATCGGTAGGCGAACGGTAATATGCTCAGTTTGAATGCGAGCATCGTGGTTCAATCCCAATAGCTCGTTAGACTACCTACTGACGTGAACCTATAAACAAGTGAATGAGCTTTTCTGGATTTAACTCGGTGAGCCAATACCCATCAATTGGGTAGTTGACTGGTTAGTCATTAAAGGAACTTTTTAGCAACTGTCAAAACGATTTTTGAAATAGAAATTGTAATGGTATGGTGAATTGTGACGTCACTATTTTGTTTCGTCAATTCAGTGTTTATTAATATCTTATAAAAACACAAATGTTGAAAAAATTTCCACGAGCAGGATTGAACCTACACCCTTCTGACATACCGGGTCAGGTGCTCTTCCAATTGAGCTATCGTGGTTCTAACCAGCGAGGTATTCCTCGAAGCGCTCCCATTTTGGAGCGCGCCCAACGAAGCGCCCCAAAACTATTCCTTGACCAGCCCGCCGAAATTATTCAACACTTTTTACTTTGAAAGTCAAAGGCGCCCATTCAATGTCAACAACTACCATCACTAACATCCGATAATATTTTTTTTATAATAATTGTTTTTTTTTTGTTTATTGAAAAAAAAAAATATTTGAATATTTTATAAACAGCTTGCCTACTTCTTAAGTGATCTTTAATATTTGTAAAAATATTAAAGCAAGATAGTTTGCAACATAATTATTGTTGTTGGTTTGGACGAATCCATCAAATGTGCGTACGGGGTCTCCCGATTAATCTAATTTAATGCTGTATTGTAACATGATTATTTTAACATTGATTACCTTTGTATACAAAAAAAGTCGTTAAAAAGTCTTAATTGTAGACCCGTGATTCATATTGCACTATTTTTTTTTTACATAATTAATGTATTACAATAATATCATTGTTTTTGGGGTTCATATATAACATATACAACATAACTACTCTAAATGAAATCTGATATTAAATGTCTCATATCAACTTACTTTTGTTGCTGACAGTAGGTACAACCTAACAATCATTGCAACTAAAGGGCTTTTGGTAGGCTTTTGATTTAACTGCGAAAATCAACATTGTCAATATTGAACATTCTGTTGATTTTTTATATCAAAATCACGTAGAATATAGGAGCTTATGGTCCATACAAATTGGATTGGATCAATCAAAAACAAATTGAATTTCAATTTAGAGTTGTGACAACAGCGATGAAAATAAATTACTATTTGAATTTAGAGTGCTTCTCAACTACACAGTATACTTCAAATCCAATTCTATAAATGGAAAATAAATATTTTAATAATGGTTTTACACAAATTTTATGAGAATAAATTATGATATAGAAATTTTTACCACGAGCTGAGTTGAATCTTCTGACCTATAACCAGTAGAGGCTCTTTTCATCCGGATCAGTATTGACTTGACTCGGAAGGACCCGGACTGGTCAGGACCAATTTGATTTCATCATCAGCCTATACTAGTCCACTGCTGGACATAGACCTCTCCAAGTGCACGCCACCGAGCACGATCCGCGGCTACAAGAAGTTGATATATTTTCTCAAAAATTAAAATTAAATATTTCCAAAAAATAATCTTTAGGAATTTATTTACTAATAATAAAGAACACAAAAATTTAATTGGACCGAGAAACTGAAACAGACAGTTACCGATTAACACCTGTAAATGGAAGAATATGCGCGATGTTTCGAACCATCGAGCTTCAAATCGATTACACCATTTTGGAATGATTCCCTTCACAATGATCGCACTTGATTCGAATGGAAAGATTTGTGATTTTGTTAGGAATGACGAGTTCGTTACCACTAGACGAGACGGCCGTCAATGTAACAATACTTTACAATATATCTGTTAGGATGTTAACACTTTAGCCGCTTATTTCGCCTAGGAGCGTAAAGAAACATTGCAGGTAGGGGCTCATCACGATTATATGCCTGAACACTTAAAACTGGACTGGACTAAAATTTTAAAAATATTGGAAAATATTACTTCTATTTTTTTAAATCTAAAGCTAAAACTAATTGTACATATTGAATGCAAAACGGCCACAAATCAAAAACATCACTTTTTACAGGAGAGCCAAAACAAATTTCAAAATATGATTTTTGAAAAAAAATTATGTGATTCTTATTAAATGTTATAATGTTAATACATCATTGTTTTTGTAATTTTTTGCTCTATCTTATAAAATAATTACCGTTGTGATAGCTCTCACCCAACCTGATAAAAAACTACAAAAGCCCTTTTTGCATTCATAATTTGAACGAATGTTAAGAGAATTATCTCAAAAAATTAAACAAATTTTAAATTGAAACATTATTTATTTAATGTTTTATCAAGGAAATAATATAAAAACCAAAAAAATAACATAAATAATCTCTTTGTTAAATCAAAACGTGTCAGTCTTATTCTTTTGAAGAAGGACGTGAGATCAAATCAATCTTAAAGAAAACTATACGAGTATTTTGTATAACGTCATTTAACTAAATGACGTATAAAAAAGAACCACTCAAAATAACTCACAATAAAACTAAAAAGATACAAAGTATTCAGACAAGTATCACAAAACTAGACATTATTCAATCGTTTTATGCTTAAAACGCGATATCAATTTGACATAATCTAAAATTATCTTTAAATAAAATTCTTAAAATATTCATAGGAATTGGTACTCCTATGAATATTTTAAGAATTTTTATTAATTTAATTATTTTAAGAATTTTTTAAGAATTAATTTTAAGAATTAATTAATTTTAAGAAAGAATTAATTTTAAAAAAATTTATTTATTATTTAATTTTTTTTAGAATTTAATGAAAATACTAAATATACTTCAAAAAAGATAAACGCAAATATAAAATTATAAATTTAAATTGCTGAAACTTTAACACTAGAATAATATTCTTCAAAATATGAAATTAGGCTTAAAGTAATTATAATACCTTAAACTATTTATTATTAAATCACAGACTGTTTGGCTAGAATAACAAGTCTATCTAAGAGAGTCTTATATTTAAGGTACATTAATAAATTTTGGTAAAAGCTTTCGTAATATTTAGGTATAATATTTTTCTTTATAAGTTTGAGTATTCCTTGTTTTTTAATTTCAGATACTGCAAGTTTATGATTGTATAACTTTTTTGGCACTATGTTATGATTAGTAGAGGAACACATTTGTAAATATGGCATTGCTTTATTTCATGTTGGAATGCAAAATGTCCAGATTTCGAAATATGGCATTGCTTTATTTCATATTGGAAAGCAAAATCTACGTATTCCAAAATATGGCACTATTGCATTAATAATTCTGAATGTACTTGCTTTAAATTTGAATGCAAAACGGTCGCATTCCAAAATGTGGCACCTTTACACTGAACAGTGAACTCGATGTTGAGTGTTTTTTAGAGTTGTGGCCGTTTTGTATGAAACTGACGTGCATTTGCTTCAAGTTCCGAGTCGCAACTAAAAATATGGCGGTTTTGATCTGATGTTGGCGCGTAAGTCAGCCCAATGTAAAAAGGGCGGTTGATCAGTTTAGCATCAAAATGAGCCAAAATGACGGGTCTCTTCAGCAAAAACGTAAAATATTGTAGTTTTAAACCCAATTTTGCAATAAAACGATTTTCATAATTTTTCGATTTGTGGCCGTTTTGCATTCAATGAGCGATATGTTAAGCACACATAAACTACTTGTGTTAAACACATTTAGGACATTTGTCTAGTATAGTATGTTGTTAAACCTATTATGTATTTATAACGTTGTTAAGATTAATTTAATTTGTATGTAACATATTAAGTAAATAAAATAATTAAAAAAAACTGCTAGACCAAGATGAAAATCTCTTTGTTTCGATGTCTATCAATCCCTAAAGCAAGATTTCTTAAATATTTTTTTTATATTTAGTAATGCCTCAGTGGTCGAGTGACAAAGCGCTCGGACCGATACCCGAGGGTCCGGATTCAATTCCCAGGTCGGGCAAAGTGTGTTTCGGATGTATTCAGTGCATAGCCCGGGTTTGTTATCACCAACCCGAGGAAGCCTTCCGAAAGCAGTTAAAGTTAATATTAATCCTTTATCCTTCTTCTTCTTCCTTATCCTTTCTATCTATCTGTCCCTACTTTCTCTACTTATCGTGCTTTGTGCAAGTTTTACTTAATTAATTAATTAAATTTTTTAAACTTAATTTTGTGTAACGTGATCAAATGGCTAATAAAACTCGTACTAAGCACCAGGAGGTGTTGCTTCAATGCCATACAATTCTCGTTGTTTTTTTTATATTAAAAGGAGACAAACGAGCAGGCGGGTCACCTGATGGAAAGTAATCACCGCCGCCCATGGGCTCTCGCAAAACCTGAAAAAAAAGTTGGATCTTGAGGAGGGAGTAGGAATTGGGAGGGGGGAGGGGTGAGAGATGGGCCTCCGGTACTTTCACTCACCGGGCGAAACACAACAGCAACATGTCTTTGACGCGATTTCGAAAAAGCGAAAAATACTCGTACTCACCACTCTGCACACAAAACGAGATTGACAACACTATCATTGTGGCTTCTGAAATGGTGTCTAATAAAAGGGAAACCAGTCCATTGAGTAGTGATCGATTCGGCCTGCCCATTGGTTCGGAAGTATTCGAAACACGCTACGCCGTGTTCCATTTACGAATCTGAATTCCGACGTCGCTTCATAGGTATTGCCTTTGCATTATTGCTGGCGGAATAGCCATTGTGGTATTAATTGAAACCATGCTGCAATAGATATTTCCGGAATAAAACTTTTTAAATACTTTGCGCTGGCTTTAGTGTGACGTTTATAATTATAATGGTGTAATGACTATACAAAATATGAAAGAGCTAAGTGTCGAAAGATACGTCTAAGATATTTTTTACCCATTAAGGATAAGCTGACCCCACCACCACACCACCAACGCATTACGTTAAAGCTAGAAAGAAAGAGAGGGTAAGAAATTGACAAAAAAGTGTTAGCGAAAAATGAGGAAAGGCAAACTTGCAAACGCGAATTTGACCATAAATCTACTATAGTATAAAGTTTGAATGTCCCTGAATTGAAGATTCCTTGCTACGATTTATCTAATTAACCTAAAATACTGATTTAGTGAATTACACTCATTTACAGACATCTATAAAGACATTTCAACAACCTTTTGTGAACATTTGTCATAGAATATAATACCATGCATGCAAAGACATTGCTTTTCTATCTTTGTAAGTAAAATGTTTTCATTTCTTTTAGAAATCCGATTGCTCTCATCCCGACACCACCAACACCGACACGAGCAACCTTCATTAACATGGCTAGTGGTAGCCTTTATCGTTTATATTTATGAAAACTTACTTTATTAATTGCTATAAGGCATATATTATAGTAATGGCATTATTATGGGAATCGCTGTTATAAAATAATATAAAAAATAAAGTAATAATGTCGAATAATAAAAAAAACGAACACCAAGGTACAGCCAGTAGGTACAGTACGAGCAACACAACTCTTTTGACTAGGTTTGACTCTTATTCCATTGCCCTAAGAGTTATATTGTTTAGCACGTTAATGGTGTGACAGTAACTTAACAAAAAAAACAATCAGGGTGCCAAGTGCGAGTTTCATTCGCCATTCGTTAACGTTTACGTAATTCGTATAGCAAAATGTGTGTGTAACTCTTCTCGTATGCCGCCAGGAGGCGCTGCTTCAATGCCATACTAATTTTCGTTTTCGTAATCGTATTCCCCTGTGTGGTGCCGGGGATAAAGAATTGCACCACCCCATCTCTTCCCGTGGATGTCGTAAAAGCCGACTAAGGGACCATTCCAGAGGATGGGCAGCAGCATCTCTCTGAGGTTACCCTCAACCTGCTGCGATCGCCAACCCGCCTACCAAGCGTGGCGATTACGGCAAATACCCCCATGATGATCCTTGGGGGAGGCCTTTGTCCAGCAGTGGACGTCTATTGGCTGAGATGATGATGATGATGATGATGAAACGTATTCGAATGAATACGGATAGTAAACAAAACCGACACTAGGCACCCAGAATCCGTCTGTGTAAAGTTAAACGGGTTACATTCGATTGTCACTTCAATTATTCCGACACAGTTTGTTAATTGTAATCAAGCTATACCAGTTCTCCATTGAGTCCAGTGTCAAGGAAATCAGTTTATCGCCAGTGATTGGTTGAACACATTGATCAGGAACTCGTGTCCGAATTTACACATGCAAATAAACATGACTGTGCTTCGCTTTCAAAGCTTTCGAGTAGATAATAGCGCTATAAAACCTTAACAATTTGGTTTGACCACATAATAAAGAGGGCCCAGAAGGTTATCTTCATACAAACGCGCTCGAACCAGTTCAAGTTAGCCGTATTTCTATTTAAATCATCATCATCATCATCTCAGCCAAAAGACGTCCACTGTTGGACAAAGGTCTCCCCAAAGGATCTCCACAACAACCGGTTCTGTGCTGCTCGCATCCAGCGGCGTCCCGCGACTTTCACCAGACCGTCGGTAGGTCCACCTTGTTGGAAGCCTGCCCACACTGCGCTTTCCGGTACGCGGTCGCCACTCAAGGACTATTCTGCCCCAGCGGCCATCAGTCCTGCGGGCAATGTGCCCTGCCCACTGCCACTTGAGCTTAGCAACTCTTCGGGCTATGTCGGTTACCTTTGTTCTTCTGCGGATCTTCTCATTTCTGATTCGATCACGCAGAGAAACCCCGAGCATAGCGACCTCCATTGCTCTTTGAGTGACATTGAGCCTTCTGATCCATAGTGAGCGACTATTCCTATTTCTATTTAAGTATCCGGCCCGATATCCGAATGCCCTCGGTTCAATCTTCAGGTCCGACAATGATTAAGCCAACACCCATCGATTGTATCGATAACTGGCTTGATTTCAAAGATGGAAGCAACATGCCCATGATACAGTATTTAAACTAACTAATTACTTTACTTAGTACTTAATATAAAATTAAAAGTAAAATTAAATAGCTTACAACTATCCCACTGCTGGGCAAAGGCCTCCATCATTCAAATCAAGTAGTAATCTACAATTGGTGGGTATTGGCATTATCACCACAATTTGATTTTAGTTGTGTATTAAAGTTATTACACTTTCAAAGTAAACAATAGGTTTTATACAACTGTTTTACACTCAAGCAGTGGTTAACAAATTATCCGTAAACACTTCATAACATAGGAAAGCTTACTCGTTATACACAATCAAGAAGGAATCGAGATCATTTGTCGTGGCCCTTTGTAACTGTCCCGTTATACATTTTTCTTCCTGACCGTTGGTTTAGTGTTCTTATTTCAAATACATAATAGTTGTAGTAAATACATTCGTTACATTGATTTCTAAATAGAATAACCAGAAAAATAAATGTATGTTTTCATTGAATTTGAGCGATGCTATTATTATTATTATGCTACAGTAATGTGTTAAAACTCACCCAAATCAATTTCTTACTGTTATACCAGAACGAAGTAATACGTGTATCGTTATAAAAAGTACCTGCATGCATTATTAAAAGTATTCCGAATATGTTCTGTTCGTTTCTCGAACTGAAGACACTTCTGTTAAAACAACTGCTACAGATTATTAAGAATAAAAAAGCATTCGAAAATCAAGCAAAAGGTGTCAATACGTACAGAGACAAAAGACTGTCACGCAACTCGAACATCAAACAAAAGAGCATGTAACTTCATGTAACGCTATCAAAAGCGCGTGTCGCGTCGCTGGGGCGGGCGCGATCATTATTTTAATGAACACCGCGCGTTGCATCAAATCACGAGCATCATCAGACCGCATCCCGTCATCGCCGACGGACAATGCACTCGTAATGCGAACCGTCATTATGTACTTCAAAGAGTGCGAACTGTGGCGGCCACTACAAAGCCCGACGAACAAAGTTCTGCCTATCCTGCAATTATCTAAATGCAGGCTTCCCTAGGTGTTGCACAGACAGACAGACGAATGTAAGCGTAGGCGTAGGCTATAACGTGAGTGTAATTTCTCTGACTCTCTGTGCAGATCTTTTCGTAATTTTTTAATTAAACTAGTCTACTAGACTTATTGTGGCAACAGAAAATGTTATAAAGAAATCATTCTCAATTGAAAAAAAGTACGGTTATTTATAATTTACAATCTGGAAAAGTTTTGCCAGCGAACCCTCTGACATACTGGGTCAGGTGCTACCATCTACTACCATCAATGTTATCGTGGCACTGTTCAAACCGCCAAATATTATCGATATTAAGTAGCCGTTCCCTTTTTTCTTAGTAACAATTAACAAAGATAATTAATGTTTATGTAATAACTTAATTAAATTTATAAAAAAAGAAAAACCGGCCAAGTGCGAGTCGGACTCGCGCACGAAGGTTTCCGTACTTTATGACGTATTAAAAAAAACTACTTACTAGATCTTGTTCAAACCAATTTTCGGGGGAAGTTTGCATGGTAATGTACATCATATATTTTTTTTAGTTTTATCATTCTCTTATTTTAGAAGTTACAGGGAGAGGGGGGGGACACATTTTACCACTTTGGAAGTATCTCTCGCGTAAACTATTCAGTTTAGAAAAAAAATATATTAGAAACCTCTATCATTTTTGAAGACACGTATGTATGGGTTTGATGAAAAAAAAATTTTTGAGTTTCAGTTTTAAGTATGGGGAACCCCCAAAATGTATTGTTTTTTTTTCTATTTTTGTGTGAAAATCTTAATGCGGTTCACAGGATACATCTACTTACCAAGTTTCAACAGTATAGTTCTTATAGTTTCGGAAAAAAGTGGCTGTGACATACGGACGGACAGACAGACAGAAGGACAGACAGACAGACAGACAGACATGACGAATCCATAAGGGTTCCGTTTTTTGCCATTTGGCTACGGAACCCTAAAAGTACAGTATTGATCATGACAAGAAATTATAATAAGAAATTTAACAAAGTACCTATAAATAGATTTATTAAATTTAATTTTTCAATGAGCACATACTTACTCTAATAGATAAGTAGAAAACAAAGACATTTATCATTTATCTAAATATATAAAAGAAGAAAGTGACTGACTGACTGACCATCAACGCACAGCCCAAACGGCTGAAGCTACAATCATGAAACTTAGCACGTAGGTTCCTTTGGTAGTGTAGATGAGCACTAAGAACGGATTTTTGGAAATTCTAATTTTAAGGGGGTTAAAAAAGGGGTGAAAGTTTGTATGAAAATCCGTCAGTTTTGAAGTAATGATCTTATAATTTTGTGTTTGGACTGAAGATTAAAAAATAAATTACACGTGTCTCAGCGATTTTGATTATTACATCCCCATGAGGGTGAAAAGGGGGATGAAGTCATGGGAATAATGAAATCGTCTAGAGACTTGAAGTTTTGCACATATATGCTTTATATTGTGCAGGCATCTACTAAGAAAGGATTTTTGTGAATGCCACCCCTAAGGGGGTGAAATAAGGGATGAAAGTTTGTATAAAAGTCGGTCAGTTTTGAGTTAGTATCTTCGAATTTTGGGTTTGGGCTCAAGATTAACGCAAATTAAGGTTTTTTGGGAATTCTGTCCTTGGGGAAGGATCATGCGGGATGAAATGTTGTGTAAAAAAGTCTTTACAAAGGCAAAATTATTAAAAATACTTTTAAGTCTTTACAGTCTGTTGGTAAGTATAAAATGGCTCAACGCATAGATATAGGAATTAAATAGGGACGGGATAGGGATAGACCTAACTTATCAATGTTAAACATTGACGTGTAACAATTTTACCGAAATAATTTTCATTTTATATCGTTTTAATTTCATTTTCTGATAAGTACATAAGGGGTCAGTAGTGTAGCAAATCAAAAATAGGAATCCTATAAAGAATGTATTACCTAACAATTACTTCTGTAGATGGGTTTCTAACTACTTAATAAATGAATCAGTGATAGGAAAGAAGTAAGTGTAGGTACCTAGGTATATCCGCGGCGCCTAACGTGAGCTCTGGCTACCATACTATCAGTATCATAATCAGAGTTTTTTTGAATTCAAGAGACTGCAGTTTCCTTTGAAAGTCTGCTTTGCCATGACAATTAATAAGGCTCAAGGACAAACTCTGAAGTATGCTGGTGTCGATTTGAGGGAGAATTGCTTTTCTCATGGACAGTTCTATGTAGCGTGTTCACGTGTTAGCTCATCAAATAGTCTGGTGATATTGGCACCGACATCCAAAATTGTTAAAAATGTTGTTTATAAGGAAATACTTTAATTTAATTACTTACATATGATTATGATTTCTTATTAGGTATTAGTCATGGATAAACACAAAAATAGTGAAGGGATAGAGACAGGGCAAGGATACAGCGTATTCATGATAGATAAAGTAGGTAAGTATAGAAACGAAAGTAAAGAAACGCACGTTCACATTACATTATTTTTATCATCATCATTTTCTACTTTTTCTTTACATACTGTTAAAATAATGTTAAGGAAAAGCATGTAGCATGTAGTCCACGCGTGCGAAGCCGCGGGCAAAAGCTAGTATGTAAACATAATAAAAATAGATTCACAACTTTCATTTCAAAACATAAACTACTCATAATTAAAACCGAAAGCCAGCGAAACACTTTTAAATATAAAATGCCAGTACTGCATCAGTAATACAGCAAGCCAACAGAATTATTCAGGCGCCCTTTTAAAATGTGCTCTCAGCCTGTGTCGTGCTCCTGCGAATTGTAACGGCAGGGCTTATCAAAATTTATACCACCCCGGCGTGCCGTGAAAAACTCCGCCAGATGAGAAATGGTCGCCTAAATTGTAATGTATTAATGTGATTTAGAGATTGACTTTTTTAAACGGGAAATCTGTTAGTACGAAATAGCTATATTATTATCTTAAGTGGATTTTGAATGTCGATGGTGCAATGGTAAACGCATTCGGTGGTTGTTGAAGTTGAGCAACTTTCGCAAAGGTCGGTTATCGGATGATTAATAATCTCCAGCTTCTCATTAGCAGTCGTTAACAACCACCAATCTGCATTGGGTCAGCATGGTGGTTTATGGCCCGTTCTCACTTCCGTTCCCCTTCTATCCATAGGGCAGTGCCCCAGACAGAGACTTACACCCGTTTGCACTAAACTTATGAATCGCCTATGTCTTGGCTTAACTATTACCCGGTCAAGTTAACTCGGCACCTGGCTCGAAAACGTCGCTTACACTCAGGTGCCGACTTAACTAGACCGGGTAGTTTAGGCTTAGGCGATTCATAAGTTTAGTGCAAACGGGTATTAAAAATGAGCTGGTGATAAAGATTATTTTGCGAGGTAGAGGAGCCGTTATTATTTTGTGTTTCTGAGCCGGCAAGCCGCCTGATTACCCGGTCAAGTTAACTCGGCACCTGGCTCGAAAACGTCGCTTACACTCAGGTGCTGACTTAACCTGACCGGGTAGTTTAGGCTTAGGCGATTCATAAGTTTAGTGCAAACGGGTATTAAAAATGAGCTGGTGATGAAGATTATTTTGCGAGGTAGAGGAGCCGTCATTATTTTGTGTTTCTGAGCCGGCAAGCCGCCTGATGGCGCCGGAACAGCCGCCGCAATCCTATGGACGCTTGCAACGCAAAGTATGTCACGCGCGCGTTGCATATACACATATTTATAGACTTGTCTAGTTTAATTATTATAAATAATGTAAACCCTTAATTGGCTAAATTATAAGTCATTTAAAATTTACTCTTATAAATCTGTTTTTAAGAGCTATTTTCATAAAAGGATTTTGTATAACAAAAAATATTGATAAACTGATATTAGGCCCAGTTACTTACGCCTTGATCACGGTACACTCAATAGCTTAGATTAATAGTAGTAGAGACGCCAAGCCTACGCTGCAATACACTAGCCGTTGGCCTTAGTATTGAGTTTATATCTAGATAGTGTGTCTGTTCTGTACAGTAATCACTACGTAAGTCAACAGTGAGCTTAGATTAAACATAGACAAGTCTATTCCAAGTTACAAAGGCTGTCCTATGGATAGATAGAGGAGATCATGCAAGAATTTAGACGATTAAGCCTTCATTGCTGTTGTTCAGTAACTCCCGAGAAATTTCAAGTGAGTTCAAAGCGAGATTTATACCGATTGGATTCCGAATAATTCTGCGATACGAATGTTTTCTTTTTGTTAGCAGATTTGAACGATAAGAGATCAAAATTTTCGCTACTGTTGCTATCGAGTTAACAGCTACTTTCGTTACTAGTCTTAAAAGAATATCTACTACTCGTATTATAACTAACTATGTAGGTAACTATATAACAAACTTAATGATATTAAAACCAAAATTAAATTCAACTTAATGACAACATTGTTTTCGTCATCTTACAACGAATAATTCCACATTACGAAAGTTATATATATTTTTTTTTTGCATCTTTGAACGATGCGAGGGACTTTTCTAAATGACAATATTTTTTCTTTTGTTGCTGGCTTCGTGTGAAACATTTAGCCAGTGTCAAAGTAATGTTCTTACAAGTTATTATACGATATTTCTTTTTTTAATATATGATTATGACTCAGAACAATAGCTAAAGCTATAGAAGGACGGTTAAAATAAAAAACGTGCTACTATGTTTTGTTCTGTTCTATCTTATGGCTAGAAAAGGAGGTTGGAGTGCGACAAATGGTTGACGCTTAGTTTTTATTTTTTGTATTGTTTATGTCATCTGTCAGAGGATAAATTGAGTCCTTGAGTCCTTTGCCCGGTCAAAGTCACCACATTATCCTACATTTTCTCAAATATGACGTCACAAATCTCGTGACACCTTCGAAATAACGAAAGAAAAGGGACAATCGATCTCTTTCCAATACATCACCTAGGTTCATTAGTTAGAATAGTGCGAACTGATGAATTTGTGTTGCTATTTTAGTCTGGTTTCTATAACTTTAGTTATTATTCTGAGGATGATGATGAATGATAATAGAAATGACAAGTGATGTAACCCCTTGAGGATCTCAGTAAAGATGTGGGGCACTAAGAGCTTCAGAGAATTTGAAAAGTGGCGTTTCATTTGCCAACACTCATACTCACTCACGAACACTTAACGGTTAATAATCCACCATTATTTCACATTCATATTCGACATTTAACACAAATTTTCGAAAATAAAACAAAACCGCAGTCATGACTTCTCACTTTCCAGCCAAGAAGTCTCCTCAAAATGACAAGTTGTTCGAAATAAAAATGCGTAAAATATTGAAGTCCAAATTTTTTTTAGACACAATTCTAACATAACACAAAAGATAATCTACCATATAAAACAGAATCATTGTATTGTTATCGCCATCTGGTTTTAATTACCTTTTTTATGGCAGCCCTCAGTAATGTTGACCCTGCTTTGTGCCACAGAAGTCCCGGGTTAAAAGGTTTAATTAAATTTGCCGATGTGGGCATGATGTGTGATAAACAAGAACATGATGTTCTCTTACCCGAGTCTCGTATGATTAATATACTTTAGTTTAAATGTCCACCATGTAGTACGGTCAGCGACGAACATCATAGAATTGATTAGTACCATGTCATAATAACTTTAGTTGAAGATAAATAAAACGAAGTGTAGGCGCTTATCCTTCTTCTCAACTGTCGGTAAGTGAGGAAAGGTACGTTCTAATTTCAAAGATAAGAACGCACTGCCCAATTGAACCCGTGCAAAAATCTATTTTATCTATTTTATTTGGTCTAGGCTACAAGTATGTCACTATCGGTTTGTATGTCTACATAGGGCGGGAGACCTTGTACTGAGAAGAACCGGTAAGAAAATCAGCAAGGCCCTTTCTTTTCTCCCTTACAGCATTAAAATATTGGATAATAACCTATCATAGAAGGACCCTTTCTATTACAAATAAAGACACAAAATATAAAAAACAAACACAACAAGTAAAAACTTTTTTTTATAAGTATCTAAGTTAGCTACATTAGAAAATTTACATCACAATTCACATATTTATTTTGTAAACCAAAGTCAGCTTTATTAATTTTTTTATATAAGTAGAAGAGAGAGAGAGGTATTTGTAGAAGCAGGCAACTCATTCCATTATTTCCTTTGGCAGTGCGTTTATTTTTAAATCTCTAGCTGCCGGTACACAGCACTGCTACTAACATTGAGGCTATGGCGATATAATAGATAAAATGTAGCTAGCCAGGCGGACAAACCAGCCCTGGTACCAACCAAACCGGGTATACAAACATGTACCCCCCACTGGGAATAGAACACAGGACCTCTGGGTCTAAGACGCGGTGGTCTTCAAAATTCAAAATTCAAAATCATTTATTCAGTTTAGGCTACAAATAGCTCTTATGAACGTCATTACGCCATCTTCTTAACCACTAGACCACAGAAACTTATTAAAAAAGACGACGCAAAGCTGGGGGGCTGATGCTCTGCGAAGAACGAAGGGCGAAGGAGATGGCGATGGCGGGACAAGTCCATGAAGCTCTTCAATATCAACAAATATGACGTCATCGATAGAAATACTTTAATCAACATTACATTTATCTTCCGAAATAGCATGATAACAAAACACTTTTAATCATGTAATCAGGATCAATTCACATTAACGTAGTGATTTTTGTCATTGCTTCGCCGACAGATAAGATAAGATTTTGTTTCCTTTTGATACGTTGATTAACGGTTAGTTCTTTATTATTGGGGTCGATGCTAATTTCGTGAGGTGAACAGTGTTTATGAAAAATGCATTTTAAAATATTATTGTTTGTGTTGTGTTTTGTGGTTGGAAGAGCAGTTGGTGAGTTTAATAAGCCGCATTTACCATCTCTGTCTGTGATCTAATATTACATACCAATGTCAGATTAAAAGATATCTACAAAAATTATAGAGTAAATAAACACAATTTATACAAAATTTCACAATTATAAAACGTTTTAAAATAGGAGCTCGATGGCGCATTAGTTAACGAGCCTGTCGATTGCTAAGGTTAAGCAATTTTCGCAAAAGCATCGGTCATCGGATGGGTGACCAAAAATTTTACATCTCGAGTCTGCGTGCTTAGGAAGCATCGTTGCCAGCCGCCCCGATTTTGGCGGGACGTCCCTATTTTTAAATCAAAATTAAATGTCCCGCGCGGGACATGCTCAGTCCCAGCTAATCGCCTCTGTGGTCTAGTGGTTAAGACCACCGGTTTAGACCCAGTGGTCCCGGGTTCGATTCCCAGCGGGGGGTACACCTTTGTGTACTCGGTTTGGTTGGTGGTAGGACTTAATCGTCCGCCTGGCTAGCTACCACCATCTTATCTAAATATGTCGCCATAACATCAATGTTTGTAGCATTGTTGTGTTCCGGCAGCCAGAGATAAGATAGCCAGTACCTCACTAGTTGAGGGTCCCGGATGAAGTGCGCTTCCATCATTGGCTTTATCATCACTTAACATCAGGTGAGATCAAGGCACTGTGCTTACCCGTAAATATAAAAAAAAGTCCCGCTTTTTGCCCGTGCGTGCAGCGTGCTGAGGAAGCGTGGCCGGGTAACACAGACAAGTGTGGACTGGACGTGGACGCCGCTCGGCGCAGTATTGAGTATTTTCACTCAAAAAGTTTCAAAATCCCGACTTGAGAAAAAAAATATCTGGCAACGCTGTTAGGCAGGCACATAAAGACGTTGGTGGTGGCCGTAATAGCAGTCTTTAACAACCACCAAACCGCACTGGGCCCGCGTGCTGGTTTATGACCCGTTAACCCCTAACCATTCTTTAGGAAGGATCGTACCCCACCAGTTGTGATATAAATGAGCTGGTGATGTGACATGTGTTATAAAATATAAATTTTTAAAGAGAATGTCTTCTTGCAACGCCAAGGGTAAACTTGCACCCCAATAAAACGTGCGTCGCCTTATGAAAAAAATGCATTTATCCAAGTATTAAGATTAGGTGTTTGATATTCGGATGCGTGTTAATTGAACATATATTATAAAAACTGATTAATGCAAAAACACGACTAGGACACATTTTCTCGATTGAAAAAAATCCAAAGTAGCCTCTGTTTTTGTCTTCAAATGCTTGTTACATCTAAACGGTAATGAGAAGAAATTCAATTGGGATAATAATAGGACTTGATTAATTTAATTAATTAAGTTGTATTGGATAAAGTTTCACATAATTAAATAGTACTATCACAATAACATTGTTTGTTTTTTTTACTTGCGTATATGCTAGAACGAGGTGCGCGTGCGCAACCCCGTCTCTTTCTTTTGCCTGAAGGCAGTAAAATAATCTTTCACTGTCTTTACAGCGTCTTATTTTATCGTAGGCCCTTAAGCTTTAATTAATACCTTAGTTTTACTGACGCCTCTGTAATTTCTCTATATCCAGTACATTCTTGAAGGTATAAGAACTGCTCATGATTTTCTGTACAGGTCTAAGATGTTACATCTGCACATTCTCGTCGTCGGACTCCGACCAGTCTTGCCTCACCATAACGGAGTCTTCGCGTACAGTGGAATGTCCTTTCACATATTGCACCATCATGCGCCAAGAGTTTATAGTAAGACATTTACGTCATTTTTAATATAGTTAGATACACAAAATCTGATAACGAAATCTTCGTTTTTATAAACGTATTCAAACTCGTTAGATCAAAACTCGAAACACAAACAACATTAATTGCTCGTAAGTTGAACTATACTCGTATATGAAACTTAAAATTTTACCTAAATGCATCAAAGAGCTCGACTTTGTTCCCGAAACTGAATAAACGGTTGTCATGTTTTGTGTATGCTAAAACAACGAAGTCTCTCAGCAAAATTTACTGTCATCCAAGCACGACAATATAGCACGCAATAAGCACTCTGGAAGGCTTCGTCCTTAATGATCTGATCGATAATTATTCTTCAAATAATGACATGGAATACTGTATCAGATGTACAAGTACAAAGTACATACCTACATTTTACATTGATGTATACTAACCTACAACATGTTTGTCATTAAATGTAATATACTTATCAACATTATCGTATGAATAACGTATTCCATGCTATGTAAGACACAATAAGCCGTTGGACTTGTTGTTATCATAAGATGGGAGTCAAAAACCGTTAAAACCGTGATTTCTCTCCACGCTATTAATGATGTAGGAAGGCCAATAGACCCCAGGAATGGGATGTTATAGCTTAATAACGACATACAATCTCCATGTATTCAGGATCCCTCCGGAGCGGTGGCCAGCTTCACCCGAGGGTGTGAGGAGCAGCCGGACTACTTGAACCACGAAGTAACCGACCCCACTTTCCGCACCTTCTACCGCGCCTGTACCAATGACCTTTGCAACATAGGTATGTATATGTACTCAGTATATGATATGTATTCAGCCAGCAGCATAGGCACGTGAAACTGGTTAGGTACGGTCAGTAACAATTGAACAACACACTTACACAATTTAGTACCGTGTCATAATATTATCATTAGAGGTAGTGTCCGACCGAACCTTTGACTTCGGCATCGGCTTCGACCACTTTCAATAAAAAAACCACCTTCGGCTAAACCTTCAGCTAAAAAGGGAATTTCTTAGGATTTTTAATCTGACAAAAATTAAGGAAATTTATCTTCGGTCACTAATTAGAGGTTGACCATGTTCTGTTCGCTTAATAACTTGACAAAGTTCTAAAGTGTTCAATGAATTTTGTTGCTGACTATACCTGTCCAGGTCCAGGCAGCTTAACAAGAAGTGAATCATCGGTAGCTGAAAGCATAGCTTCGTTATACTACAGTTGTCACTTTCAAATTCTCTCAAGAAGTCCGCTTAATCTAATATCATAATAATAATAATTATCTCAGTTAAGTCCCACATTATCCCATTTGACCCACAGGGGATATCATTTATCATTAAACATTCATATCGTCACTTATCACCATTATTTTTGAACTGAGATTTTACTAAAAAATTTTACCATTATTATTATCTCCCTAACTTCGACATAGGCTGAATATGCAAACGGCACTAAGTCGGTAATTAATGAATAAGTAATTAAGGAAAAAAATGTCTAGGTCAACCTTAAACAATCAAATATCAGAGGACTTCTTGGCAGGAAATGAAAGCTACAAAATTTCTTTTGTTTTAATACGTGAAACAAAAACTTTGTACCCCTTTTTACGAAAATTGCGCGACCGGAGGAGTATAAAATTTTGCACACTTATAGTTTATATAGAGAAGGATTACAGAATGTATATTTTTTTTAAATTATGCATAAAAAATGCATTAAATCAATAAAACATACATTACACACACTACGATATATTTGACACACACGCTTCAATGCTCTTTTCAAAAATTTCAAAAATGGAAGAGGAGCGGCCGAAATCTGTCAATGATAATCCAAACCATGAAGCTGTAGATACAGCTTCATGATCCAAACTCACATTTTATCTTTTTTAATTTTTTATTGCTTAGGATACAATCCGTGCAGCCTTAATAAAATTTTAACCACTGGGCGACCACTAGTTTCTTAAAATATGTGTTTCGTAGAATATTAATGTGAAATAATAGAGGATTATTATTACCAAGTGTTCGAGAACATGCATTAGAGCACAGTGCAACGTATTTTTTTTAATTCACTCAAGAAGTCAGTGTGATATTTTAATAAAGTTCCACGTTTATTGATACTCTGGGTTTGGGGAGAATAAACATTTATATCGTCACTCATTATCATCTACAATTAAACATGGAAAATATTGTACATTATCTTCATAACTTTGACACAGGCTAAATGAGCTAAACGCATGAAGCCACTAACTATAGAATAAAATCAAACATGAATCTATTTCATATGCTATCAAACTTTATCATTAGTTTCACGCTCTTCGTTTTCTTTTTTTAACTCTCTCTATGTTATTTCTACTCTTTTCTTTTGTTCTTGTATTGTCTGCCTTATATCTATTGTTTATCATGCATATAGGTGTCTGCTAATAAATGTTTTTCTTTCTTTTTATTTGACAAGGTAACGGCGTCCAACCGGTGGTCGGTGGCACCCTGTCTCCTCGACCCATCTATACGGGAGAGAACCTGCTGGTGCCTGGTACGGGCAACAACGACGGCAATAATGCAGGGTTACTTCGAGCGTCCTTGATTACAGCTATGTTGTCGATATTGGTGACATTAGTGGCATAGACACAAAATACGCTACAAAAAAATATATGTCTGTACCAGTAACCCCTTGAGCGTCGATCGACCACCAGGTGGCCAATAACAATTAATATTCTATTGTGTCTGGTATTCGCGCGCTTGAGCTCCTAATATTATTATATATTTACTAATGGTCGCCCAGTGGTCGAAAAACCGATCCATAATAAATAATTGTAACTTGTATTTTTTTTATTTATACCAAGGTACATGATAAAATTTTACTAGAAAAATAAAACCAGTCTCAGGGAGCTACATTATTTTATTTATAAGACTATTAAAAAACTATGCCCTTTTTTCAGCCGCTACAACGCACATATTTACACTCATAATTCTTTCTTACGTTTTTAACTAATGATGACAAATGTAGGAAAGCTTTTTAGCATTTTTTTTTTATCTTTAGTCCATCTAATGGTAAGTTTGTATGCTATATTGCGTGTTAACTATGCTATCTTTCACGTATTACCTTACGGATTAGTAATCAAATTAGAATATCTCTAGCTCCTCCGGCAAGGCAAGCTGTGCCGTTTGCACATGAGTAAATATCTTTACGTATAATAAAATATGTGGGAACGATAAATTATGGTAACTGGCGCGTGTATTTCTATATAGACAAGGGAAAGGTGTCTCCGACCCGCTACGAATAACATATTTTTTGACTAAGTTGAATTTATGAGTTATACATATATAAAAGAGTTATAAATATACATATAATTTTACGCAAATATTGTTTTTTTTTTTCAACACTGTTTTTTTTACAGTTGAATTTGATGAGTTTATATCGAAAAAATTATTTTCCCAACCCGTTGTAAAAATGTTTTAGTAATAAAAAGGTTCGCTTTGATACCTTATAAAAATATATTCATTATTATTAGGTATTGATTATGTTAGATTTCGGAATATTAACAGAAAACTGTATTGTATGCAAAAAAACAATTCTATTCTGTCTCTGTTGTTTTGTGGTTAGACTGCGTGGTCTACCCACTTTTACACAAAAAAGTAAATAATAATTTGTCACCAACTCATTTTATGTCTCCACTGCTCGGGCACGAGCCTTTTTTATGGATGGCTAGGGAGAACGTGCCATAAACCACAACGACTGCTAGCAAACGCAGCCGGGACCAACGACTCTATATGCCTTTCGAAGCACAATTAATAAAATTTAATTATTTTAATTTTATCAATTAATTCAAGCAATCTTTTTCATGAAAACCTCTTTAAAACCTTCTAGTTAACCAAACAGTTTCGCTGCGATCGCTTCATTATTCCAATCAAACATTTCCAAGGAGGTTCTATCTTTATTTGCGGACCGCCGGGTATTGAGCCGCGTATTAGCTGTGGCTAATGGAAGAGTAAACGAACCTGAAAAATGGAGCCATGTTACGCTCACTCAGACGGACCCGATATTAAGAAGGCTTGTTGCTACTTACTAATGTTCAAAACGTGTTTTTTATATACATAATTTTAATTTCCTCCAATCCTAATGAATTATCAATTAATCTTAAGTTTCCTTGTCTCCTAAGGCAACTCTGTTACTTAAGATTGAACTTTTAATAATTATGTTGTATGCACATGCAGGTACTACTACATAGTAGGTACATATGTACCTATAAGTAAGGCGCGACTCATTTTTTGTAAATTGCAATTTTTGTTTTCATCATATTTTTGTGTACTTAATTGGTTTTTTGGTTACCCATAAATAAATAAATAAATTTCCTAATAACAATTTTATGCTATGATTTATAAAAGTAATAATTTTACTTCAGGTCCGTTCTGCCACTCGGCGAATCGTTAAGCCCGGTATTTACAGGGCTGATTCCTAGTCGGACATTATTGAAGTTCCCTATTTACATTGCTAAGTTATGATTTATTAGAATACCTAACCAGTCCCGCGATGTAGGTGATGTAGGTATAATTAGCGGGCCACCTTACGTACGACCGTGCGTACATATGGCGCGCGAGAGTTTAAATATAAATTTCGTCTCGTTGGTCCGATATCCCGAGATCTTGGGTTTAAAAACTAGTCGGGCACAGCATGTTTCGGAGTTTCTATGAATAGCCCGAGTTTGTGATCATCAATCTGCATTTGACAAACGTGGTGGTTAAATCAAAACCCATCAGTTGTAGCGATGGGCAATATGGGACAGTTTATAGGCTAATTACTACTTCCTATTGAATTAATATCGTTTTCGAATGCTAACCGAAAATATGAAATAAAATCACGAATAAAAGTATGTATTCCAGTTGTGTGCTCATGCGGTCCCAAAAGTGCTGGCAACATTACCTCTTTGGATTGCCAAGCTAACATGATCTTTTCACCGAAAGCCTATATAAGGCGAGCACTTAACTCTTTCACAAGCTACACTACCTCCGGCCCCCACAGACCCATCGTCTCCACAGCAAATATTCATTTTAGGCTACATTTTAGCTCTTATCAAAGTTACTACGCCATCGGTTCGTAAGTTTACAGCGGGAGAAATAGTACTGAGAACAGCAAGCAAGAAACTCTCGACGTTTCCTTTAACATAATAAGTATGTTAAAAAACTTAGTAAGTTTTTTTTCCTAATAACAAAAACTTGAGCGACAAAACTACACGTTATCACAGCGTTCAGCAAAACTCGTTTAAAGGCTTATTTTAGTATAAATACTGAAATGATAGATAAGACCTTAGCAGGATCTGCAGCAATTTGTACCCAAGGTGTTGTAAAGGTCTAAAGACTGCATCACCACTCCTTTATGGAACCTTTAGAGCTTTAAAACTCCCATTTTTAGCTATACAATTTAAAAAAGAAGCAACCCACCAAATGGCTGAAACCAGGGAGATGGGGCTTACATAAGTAGTGTTGCATATTCAGATCCTTAAATGGCGCGCACAATAAAGTTGCCCGAATATCCCGACGTTTTCCATTACCACGTCTGGTCTGACTTTAAAAAATGCAAATAGAGACGTCCGTAGGCTTTTATTTACGTCGTCTAAATGGTGGAGCAGCGGTAAGACGCGAGAATTAGCTACAAATGAAGTGACAAAGAGAGAAGAACGGAGTTCTTTCTGAATCGTGAACGAAAGAATGTTTGAATGACAGACTTGTGAGGATTGTCTCTTGATTCTTTAACTTGAAGTCCTGAAAGTTACTTTGATTTGTTAAATTGATGGAAAGAACCATGTGCTATCGATACTTTTGAGAGTAATAGAAAGTTAACGCCAATTTTGAATTAAAATTGGGTGAATTAATAGCATAGAATATTCATTTCAATATATTTTTTTTCTATGTAGGTATAATAAGTATGTATTTAAGTATATTGAGTATGTTTGTCCGTTGTTTAGTTAACCCTTTATCGAGTTTCTTGAGGAAGCTTTTCTTGGGGCTAGATAATCGGTGTGAGTGTGGAAAACATATATTTATTTATTTTATTTATTCAAGAAACTAAAACGCAATGCTTTAGTTAAAGTAAAAAATAACGGGCTCAAAATTATTATACCGAAATATCAGATACTTACAAACTATTTATTATACTTATTTAGCTGTGCCTCGCGGTTTCACCCGCGTTATTTCCCGTTTTTGCAACATTTTTCACTGCTGCTCCATTGCTATTAGTCATAGCGTGATGTAATATAGCCTATAGCCTTCCTCAATAAATGGACTATTCAACACAAAAATAATTTTTCAATTCAAACCAGTAGTTTCTGAGATTAGCGCGTTCAATCAAACAAATAAACAAAATCTTCAGCTTTATAATATTAGTATAGATGAAATACAACATGGAAACTTACTACTTACTACTACTTACTATAGTACTTCCAGATTGAACCACACAGAACATATAATAACACTAACACGGTCCTATTGAGTGAAATCACTTTATCGCCGGAAAAAGAAGCTCTTTATATCCGCAGCATTACAGGCGTATGAATTGCAAATGGCCCACTTGGGCCAATTGCAGCGAGCGGGATCACACTCCACGTTCACGCATTCCTTGTAAATTAAAGCTGACTGGTGCTACGCCCGTGCCAAGTACTGTTTAGTTGGGCAATATTATGCTTTATCTCAAGTTTATGTTAGCAGTGTAATTTAAGGCGAAGGGTAAGGCACACTAGCGCCGCTAATGGATTTAATTTGATAACTGCTAAACTCGATTTTGTTTCAAACATTGCGGACCTTCCGACATTATGCAAACCTCTATTATTTAATAATTGTGCACTACTTTTAGGTTTGTTTTTGTATTCATTCGCTAACACCAACAGTGGCCATTGTTTGTGAATAAATGCGATAGCCCGTTTTGTGAATAAAACACGCAACAAAAAGTAGTGCACAATTATTAAATAAATACTATGGATGCTTTTCTGATATCGGACGGTACGCAATGTTTAAAAAAAGATCCGGTCCGTTAGTAATTGTCAAATTATCAATTGGTGACGGTAGTGTGCCTTACCCTTCGCCTTAAGCCTTCACTCTCGTGGTTACGAGTGTAAACAAAATGAATGGCGGTGGGTTGATTCTCCCAGAATCCGATAGCTGGTGATCACCGTGGTACCTACCTATGCCTATTACTGCCGTTAAGAAGAACTGTTTTGCATAACTGTGTTTCGAATAAAAGTCTTCTATGGAAAGTAGAATTCGCGTAAAGTCATATGAGGAAACATACAACAACAAACAACTGCATAATTGATTTTGTTTTTTATTCATTTATTTATTTTTATACATTTATTCATTACTACAAAACAGCGTTTAAAGTTAAACAATGGCTAAATACGTAATATACTATTTAATTTATTTAACAACAAGACATTATTATTGTTCTAAACAAAAAAAAATACAAAAAATAAATAAATACGTGTTTAAAAAAATAAAAATTTAAAAAAAACAAATAACCGGGCGTGTTAGTTGTTTTTTTTTATTTTTATATTTATGTCTTTTTAGTTGGACAAATTTCATGATATACCTTTTTGAAATCCTTGTGTTGAGCCCTCTAATTTGATACCCAGAATGAAGGACTTATTAGAAAAAAAAATGTTTTTCACCAACTCCAATGGCGTCGCACAGCCGCCATGTTAGTTTTTTTTAACGTCACCAATCTAAGTACACTTGGGCAGCAAAGACGAATCTAACGATACCTCAATTATGTAAATCCGTTCAGCGGTTCTGGAGATATGAGGTAATAAAGAATATTACATACAAGAAAGGCGCGAAAAACATAACCCTTCCTTTGCAGTCGGGTAAATATTGTGTCTCTGTATAGTAAAAGTATTAGCCAAACAGTGACAGCATCTGTTTTAAGCATGGTCTAACTTTAGCCATCGTTTTGTGGTAAAGCAGTAACATTGTTATTGAAATATGGAAACGACTGCCAACACGACAACAGCAGCGAATGTACCCTCTGAAGCATGAAGGAGCTCAAGATACTTTAATTTGGTCACTAATCCTATATAACAGCATTACAAAAACTGCTAAACTTGCGAAGTATCAACCCGAAGAAACAAACCGCTGTATCTAGTAAAGGCCTATCTAGTTGGAGGTGGGGACACGTTGTCGTGATGCCATCTACTCTAGGAACCTTCTTCTAGATCACACAGTTTGAGGATCTCTTAAAGTGTCTCGCCGCCCATAAAAAAGTCCGGTAACTCTGTAAAGGTCATAAAGGAATCTTTTACTAAATAGAAACCATCGAACTCATTTAGACTTAAAGGGTAATTAATATAATGCACATTACATAAACATAAACATAAACATTTATGCTCGGTAACTACAGTCAAGTGCGTGTACTTACTGTAAGGCTGTTTGCATAAAATTTGAAGATTAATCGATTTAATCGTCCGAATAATTCGAATTCACAGCTCTACGCAATGTGGCCGTGATGTGTTTATAGTGTAGCTACACGTACAAGTATGTACATGTGAACACATTATTTGTATGCGGGCGTGGAGCAAGCAGCTGCGCTTTCGGTCGCAATTTACATAGAAAGCGAATATGATTAATTAAGATACGGTCGGAACAAAGAAATTATGAAATGAATAATGGTCCTTTTCATTTGTCGCGTATTTTTAATTCCTAGATTTTGCTTTTCTGATAGATTGATAATCAGTAAGTGATTAATGACAATACAATGTTATCCAATATTGGATTTGGAAAATCTATAAACATTAACGTGGAACCGTGAAGGTTTTATGAACTTTTTAAGATAGAAATTTGTAACTCAAACATACGGAGGAAATAATTCTAGAAGGTTAAAAAAATTTTCTATTATTGAATATAGAGATCAGAATAATTGTGGCACGTGGAAATTCAAATATCTTTCGTAACATTTTAAAAACATATAATTATCTTTTAAATCAACATACTTCAGTATAAAAAAGTATGCCCTATTTCAATTACGAGTACAAGTGGTAAAGGCTGATGGCGATATGCTTACGAAGCAATCCTCCTATCCCCATTTTCACTGTGGTTCAGCAATGCAATACGCGTGCTCACAGTGCAGCTACGCTCGATGTTTGTACATGTCCGGGATTAATCGCTTCAATCGTCCGAATAATGCGGACACATAGCTTGCGGCGTGCCTACAGCGCTCCGGTCACGCGTGGACAAAGGCCTCGACAGTTTTTGTGTAGAGATACCATGGTACTATAAAGTAAAGTAAATAGCCCATAACTGTCCCACTGCTGGGCAAAGGCCTCCATCATTGAAATCAAGTCATCGCTTCACTTGATGGGTAATAGCTTAATCACCACGCTTACCTCATGCGGGATGGTGATCACAAGCTGGGGCTATGCATCAAAAAATGTAAAATACACTTGGGCTGACCTGGCAATTGAACCCGAGACCTTCGGCTATAGAGCCGAGCGCTTTTTCTCTCGGCCACCGAGGCGTTGTGGTGACCATAATAATAATACCTCTTTCTGAATGGAATGAATTCTTTTTCTTAGTCGTTACGCTCTTTGAAGAGTGGTCTTGGTCGTTACTTTGGTTTTCTTGATTTGGCCCATCTCTTCGGCGATCTACCGCGCGCTCGAGTGACCTAAACGTTGCCCTGGCCTACAAGACGTTTAATTGACGTGCCACCAAAAAAAACTGACAGACGAAAGAAGTTGCTTATAAGAATATGCGTTTTCAGCTAGAAATCTTCATGCAGAATTGCAAATTCCTACGCACCACGCAGCCAGATATCATCGCTCGCTAAAGGACACTCGCGTAGCATTTATGCGAAGCTCTTTTGTATGCCACTTCAGGGCTTTACGTCCCGTCTCGCTCTGTGGCGCAAGGACCTTCCTCGATAGGGTAATTTCACTCTTTACTGCGTTTCTGAATGGCCAAGGAGCTCTTATGAGACCAATTTAGTTGCTTTATGTAAAATAGTGTTATTTTCATACCTCTGCCTACTACTGCTAGTTATGTAGGTACCCACCTTTATTTTTCATTTAGTTGATGGCTTCGTGCGATTAGCACATTTAGCCAGTGTCAAAGTAATTTTTCTTACAAGTAATACATAAATAAACAATATTTTTTTCTTGTATGATGATGATGAATGATAATAAAAATGAGAAGTGAGAAATGATATACCCCCTAATCTCAGTAAAGATGTGGGGTTTTACTAAGTTCTCGGACGGACTTCTTGAGACAAGTTGAATAGTGACGTTGCACTGTTTTGTTTCATTTGCCAACACTCATGCACACTCACGAACACTTAACGCTTATAATCAACCATTATTTCACATTAATATTCGACATAACACAAATGTTAGAAAATAAAATAAAACCGCAAACATGACTCTTCACTTTTCCGCCAAGAACCTCAGGTACCCACTTAATGAATTTATTGTACTTACTTCATCATGTTTATATTTCTCTTAATTTGTATTTCACCTACGAGTATACCAATAGACTTGTTTATTTAAGGCACTATTACCAACAGCAGGTAGTTAAAGGAAACAAAAGATAGGCAAGAGCCTATCTTTTGGGTCCTTTAATTTAATAAGAATTAATATCGATAAAAATCAATTTCACGGAAGGGAAGGCGCGGTAAGAATCTACAGTTAATTATTAGGTTTAATATTAATAAGAATACTGTCAAGTGGTAAATTATTAGAATTACATTTTAAATATATTTGCAAAAATACTTATGGACGTACTTTATTCTAAGATATATTTTTTTCATGTTAATCGTAACTTCATTGACAGTGTTCGACAATTTAAATACAGTGGTCGAGACAGTTTTCTTCGCCAAAAATATCGTTGAAATTGTACGGGACGACAGCTAGGAAGCGACAGGTGGTCTGAATAGAATTTTTTACTAAAGATTAAAATCAATTACTGACCCCTATTTTCAATTAAAAGGAAAAAATTTCAAAAAAAAGGAAAAAATGACAATCACTGTTTTCTGTCGAACAATCAATCACTCTACACAAATTTAACGACCATCACAGTATGTAATTCGAGTTTGAAGAACTTATGTATTACCCTCAAAACCTAAAAAAATGCAAATGCAAGTTTTTAATTGGAACTGTAGCCTCTTCTAACCAACCAAACGACATCAATTGTTCGAAAACAATATCCGATCTGATTGGATTGTTAAATCGGATACGTCGCGAATGCAAAACACTCGACAGAGCAATGCTTGGTGAACATCAGCTATATTCGTTCGAATAGAGCCACTATTATACTCACTAATTTCGAAACAATTGGTTTACTGCCGTATGGCTCTCTACATAAGGTTCTTAATGCTATACTGGTGAAACATTGATAGGCAAATCAAAATTGTATACACCGCTTCTTTGGACCACGCACTGGAAACAATAACTTCCATGAGCACCATAGAAAGTACTCCGAGTTGATTGTTAAAACCAAACAATTGGCATTGCAAACATTAGTTTGAAATTTCGTTTTGTAACTTTCATAAGTTCTGTTTGTTACTTTGCTTTTTGAAGTAATTTTGAATTTAAGGTTTTTTAACGCCAAGAAAAAATGTACAACAATTTAAATATATAAAGAGGCTTTATGCTATTAATTTATAAATGTATTATTTTAAGAAATTAACTGCCAGCATAAATAAAATCTTAAGCCATACTATTTTTAATCCGCCTGACATGGGCTACCAAGTCAGCCCGTGACCACGGCCGGTGAGACTCAGCCAAAACTATAAGCAGTTTGCGTTAAACTCCATTGAACATTTTATATATAATAGTACGCGAAAGTTGAGGACCTCAATGGCCTAATGGTTAACGCGCTCGGTCTGCGAGTGCTGAGGTTAAGCAACTTTCGCAAAGGCAAGTCATTGGATTGGTGACCAAAAAGGTATCATCTCGAGCTCCTCCGTGCTTCGGAAGGCACGTAAAGCTGTTGGTCCCAGCTACATTAGCAGTCGTTAACAACCATCAATCCGCACTGTTCTCTTCCTCTTCTCTCTATCCATCCACAAGAAAAACTCGTGCTCCAGCAGTGGGGACATAAAAATGAACTGATGATGATGATTGATGACGCGAAAGTTAAAAAGTGTATATAATATACTACCAGTAGACTTTACAAAACTTTTTAGCTGTTGGATTCATTTCAATTAAGAGGTGTCTCTTATCCTCATACTGTCGTAGTTGGGTTCCAATTTAATGAGCAGGAATTTGTACTCGCGCCGTGCTTTATCTACTGCACCACACCGGCACTCATGTCGACATTGTTGGCTACACTGCTCCATAAGGGCCCTAACTAATCATGACAGGGCATTTTTTAAGGGCAATGTCCTTTTAAGTGCTTGCATCTACTTTGAGGATGATCAAGTAATAACTTTTTGATCGATTCTCAAAGAAGAATATGGTTAGCAATACGACGTGTTAAAACACGTTTATTTGTCTAATATTTTTTCCAACTACAGCTAATCAACCAATTTGGGTGATTCTTCTTTTGATGGGAATAAGATAATCTTGATTGAAGCTTCTTTCCAACTTATTCAATTTAATATATATTTACGTGTTTTTGGAAAGCTTATCTTAGATGATTAACAATTACTCCAAACAACTCAACTAGTAGGAACTAATTAACTTATATTAGTTGAAAGTGTACACTCTCACATAATACAGTCTTAAACTATCTCGTTATTGCGTTTCATTATAAACAGTAACTTGTCAACTCCTTACTTTTTAAATTTACTCGAAGTTATGTGTTCCTTATGATATTGAGAGAATTTTGTGTTAAGCCTAAAGTCGTAAAGAGTCAGGCTGATTATATTTCATTTTATATTTGATGTAATTTTAAACTATAAGATAACGTGTGATATTAAGAAACGCCCCCCAGTTCACGAAACATGTACGTGCGATGAGAAACAAATATAGATGATAACTCTCTCCATTAATTTCATTAATTTTGGTTAGGTATAAATGTATATTCGGTACTAACGACGTCTGTTTCGAAGTAATCAGAGTAAGCTACAAAATTCCGTTCCGCCAATGAATACACAAACATTTTGCGCAGATTAATTAGTGTCAAATTAAAATTCCAACTCTACAAAATCCCACAGACTTATGGTTTCGATTAATTGATAGGGGTTTCTGGTATCAGCTGTTACATTTAAATTTGAACATTTCACCGTCTCATTTGCCTTTTATAAATAAACTAGCTTTTGCTCGCGGCTTCGCTCTTGTAGGCTATACGACCTTTATAATAAAAGCAAATCTTATTAAAGGTACGTTCATGTTAGTTAGTCCATGGATGAACTTTAAAAATGTCAGATTTCCATACAAACTTTCCACCCCTATTTCACCTCTCTACGGGAGGTTTTTCGAAAAATGCTTAAACACGTCATTCTTTATTTTTGTTGAAAAATCTATAGATCGATTAAATTATTCATTTTGATAGTTTTTACTTTAAAAATAACTATTTCCCCAAAAATCTTATTTCCTTTTTTACTCCGTTAAAGGAAAATAAACAAAATTCCTGAGACAGGTCACTCTTTATTTCTTTTCAAGAACCCAAATACCAATTTTCATGTATTTTACTTCAAAACTGAGGGACTTTCATACAAACTTTCACCCCCTATTTGACCCTCTTAGGGTGAGGTTTTCGTAAAACCCTTTCTTAAAATAATATAGAATTGCATTGAAATGTTACTGGATGACAGCTAGTACAGGTCTGTATTCAATTGTCGCTCAAATTAAAAATCAATTGTGACCCCTATTTTCAATGATTAAAGGAAAAAGTGTCGATCACTGATTCATGTCGATGTACTGGCGCCACTTCCCTGCGACGCGATGCTAGAAAACATTTAAAAAAATCTCTATCAAAAATATTATTATTTTTAAGCTAATTTTGAGTATGCAACGAACGGTGCTTTAGTATTCTTTCGAGTTCCTAACTAATGCATCTAAATTACCATAAGAGAGCACTTAACTGCGAAAATATGTAAAATTACGTGTAAAATGGTGTGCACCTAGGGCACATGTGCACGAGTGGTTAAGAGAGTGGAAATAGTAATAAGGGCACTTTTAGCAACACTCACGGTGTACCCGCTTTTTGATTTCCTCGGAAAATTTCAATAATTTTTCAAAACGAAAGGTTAAAAAAGAGAAAAGTTTTAATAGATGTAATAAAGATTTTCTCTTTGTTTATCCTTTTTTTTTAATCATTCAAATTTTCCGTTAGGTAACATAATGGTATTTCTTTTTGTCAACTCTATGGTATGTCTTATGCCAAGTACCCATAACTTTAATATATAAGAAACCCTTCTAGCCAGTCAAAACTACGCATGAAAGTAACGTTTTACGACGGCTGCAGTAAACAGTACCTACTTAATGTCTTTCATAACTGTTTATGTAAGTAAACTGTGCAACATGTATAAAAAAACGGCTTGAATAAAGGTTCGGTTGCTACGAGCTAGGTTAAGTAAGTTTTCTATCACATTCCTACGATTGCAAAATGCATGGTGTGCCTAGTACGTAGACTTGGTAACGGACGCAATCAGGTTATGAACTCTGCCTCAAAATATAAAAGTTAAAAGAGCTGTATACTTTCACGAAAAAGGTAATAAATATTCATATAAATGTTTTTGAGCAAAGAAAAAACAATATGTTTAAGTCTACTTCTATTTTTGTAACATAGAGCTGTAGTTTCGTTTATACTCGTAGATATTAATAACACGTGATAAAATACGATAAGTGTAAGCGAGCTTCGAAATTCAAATGGTAAAAAATTTAAATTCAAAAAAACAAAAGCCAAGTTCTAAAAGAACGATTATGTTTTGTTTCACAGAACGTAATTGCGTTCACATTTTTAAGACTTTGGTCTAAAAAGAAGAAAGGAATCTTTGAAGTCCCGATTTTCTTTTATTTCGCAACGCAGACTTGGGTGTTTGCGTTCACAATTGACTTAGTGAAACGTATTGTGACATGCAGTGTGCCGGCCAAGAGCTCTCGAGCCGTGACACCGCGAGGGTGCTCCAGCCGCCTCGCTAATGGCCACTCCTGGGGCGATCGATTCGACTATTTGTTCCTGATTTGTCTCACGCTTAAAGAGACGGCCTGTAGTCTTATTTATAATAGTGTACATGCCTTTTCTGGTGGAAGTTTTTGGTGGAAACTTTTTTTATACAAAATGCGAGACAAAATGCATAACACAAAATGCTTTAAGGGGGCAATTTTTAAACCAGGGACAGTATCAACTGCGAGTGTACTTTCTTAATTGATTAATGAGTATAAATTACCCCTTCTTATCGTATTGGAAGACAACAAACATCATCATCGCCATCATCACCAGCTCATGACGATATGTTCCCACTGCTGGGCACGAGCCTTTTCTATATAGATGGATAGGGAGAACGGTACCTATAGCACCAAGCGGGCTCAGGGCGGATTGGTGGTTGTAACGACTGCTAATGCAGCCATGCCTAATGGTTTAACGTGCCTTCAGACGCGCGGAGAAGCTCGAATAATACATTTTAGGTTAACCATAGCTATAGTAGACTAACCATTGCACCATCGAGCTCCTCCAATAGACAATAAACATTTTGAAAAAAGATAAAGTGTTGAAAAAATCCACGAGCTGGATTCAAACCCGCACTCCATGACATGCCGGGTCAAGTGCACTGCCAACTATGCTATCGTGGCTGAATCCAACTCGCCGAAATTAATCAACACTATCTATTTTTACTTTATAAGCCAAAGGAGCCCTATTCAATGTCGACAACTACGTCATCACCATCCGATCTTAATATTTTTACAAATATTGAAAGATCAATTTTCAACACTTTCAAATTGTAATTTGTTCGCAACAATATTTGCGTAAAATTGTATGTAAATAATCAGACAATAAACATGTTTGTAATAATGTAATAATTCAAACATGTATGTACTTCTTCAAGGGTATGTATTTCTCTTTCATTTAAATTCTTCTCTTCAAATTCACTGGTTTTAAGTTTCAACATTGTTTAAAAATAGCATCCCTTTATAATTTCACAAAGTATTGGAGCGTTGAAACCGCATTGAAACCGAAACAAATATCGTACGATTTCCAACGGATATGATGTAACAAAGAGTAACTCTTCGAAATCATTTTTCCCGCTTTAAAACCGACCGTTCATACAATGTCTGGCTCAGCAAAAAAACGAAATAAGAAAAATTTTCTGTCGATAGTTCCACTTTGGCGAGAACTCGACGACATCGATGCCTGAATATTGCAGCGGCACACGCCTGGAAATATCAGATGATTTACTCTTTGATGCTGCGTGGAGGGAAAATCACTGAGTCATAATTTCAACTACAGCTATTTCGATTATTAATGCCTCGGTGGCCAAATGGCAAAGCACTGGGCCCGATACGCGAAGGTCCGGATTCAATTCCTAGGTCGGGCAAAGTGTTTTTCGGATTTTCCCGATGTATAGCCAGGGTTCGTGATCACCTACCCGCATTTGGCAAGCGTGGTGATTAAGCCATTACCCATTAATTGTAGTGATGACTTGATTACAATTATTATTCCGTTTTAAAAAAAAATATCTCTAAATATATACATTTAAGTACATGATTTATCTTTTTATTTACTGTACTTCAATGAAATTAAGTATTATTCTTCGTAATACTTATTAGAAAAATGCTATGTATTATTTTTTATATAAAACATTAAGATTTTAAAAAATTGCGTTTTTAGACTTGAGTCCAGTGAATCACGCACTATTTGTATGCATATCGACAGTGAGTTAGCTAGATAGTTCTCAGCGCCTTAATCAGTCGGCTATTGTTAATGAAAGGAGTGGGCTCAACAGTGACTGTACCTCAGAAAAAGGAACAAAACACGCGCTTTAAAACAGGAGTTAACGCAAAAAAAGAATGAAACGTGGAGGTACGTAAAACACTCATTTCGTAACACTGTAGACGTTTTTCACATCGCCTTGCACCTGCTTTCTAAAAATCATGATCCCGTCACAGTAGGGCGACACGAGGGCTCGCTAACAAAAGACATTACTCGGGGATGCACTAGGGACGCGATGACGATATAATTGGAAATTAAATTCAGCATTTTAACTTTTGTACAGACACCTGCACATCAACTAGTGTTGTAAAAATGAGCGTTGAGCATCGAGCGTTTAGCGCTTGAGCGTTAAACGCTTGAGCGTTTAAGGATTGCGAGCGTTGAAGGCTCAGACTTTCACGCTCGATCACGCGCTCAAGCGTCCGAGCGCTGTAATTTTTATATGCGGGTAGATGAATGAATTGTGATAAATAAAAATGTTAGGAGTTGTGGCGGTAAGGCTTCGATCAACAATACACTAGATAACGCCTCACGAACTAAAACAAATCTCAAATATGGCACCGGCTGACTTTACTATAAATGGAGAAAAACTATCCTAAGTTTTGATAATTTCAACCTAATTTATACTTTTTTTGCAAGGAATAAAGCACAGTTTTGATTATTAAGACATTCACTTACGATCTTACGTCGAAAACGACAGAAAGAGATAAGAAATTTAAATAAACACTTGTGTATTTAAAAATATATACAAAGACCCTTTGCATCCAAATTCGACCTTATTACATAAAAATAAAACAGCAAATGGCAGACACGAAAATTTACTTACTTCATTTCGAATTTTTGCATTATTGACTTTACTTGCTCCGAACAGAGTATTATGGAGTCGCACTTAGTAATTTATTTTTTGTTTTAAGGAAGTTATTTTTAATAAGGAATTAGGTTTATTTTATTTTATGGCTTATGCATTTGACTGCAAAATTGTATACAAAAAGCAATTTATTATACTTTGCATACATTTATGTAATAGTAGATTCAGTACAAATTAACTGATATTGAACCATACCTACCTTGAGCATAGTTGGAAAACATGCTTAAATGAAAGAATCCTGATGAGAAATTGTAATGTAAACAACAATATAATCACAATCAAATTGTTTTATTTATACATTATTTGAGGTGGTTTTCATATAAAGAACAATAAACCAAATTCAAATTCAAATTTAAATTATTAAATTTGGGGATAGCCGTTTTCCTCAATCGACGTCTTTGTGCATTCCCCATAATATCGGATTTTTTGAAATGTATTGAGCAAATTACAGATTTTTTTTAGGTCTAAAAAAATCCTCCTGTCTCTCTTCCGCTACTATGGAAATCCATTTTGCACATTGAAATGGGTCGCCAAGAAATCTAGAAATAAAAAATATAATTGAGAAGTACCTATCTATAAAATTTTTTAAACTACTCCATAGATTCACTATCCCAGAGCAACTATATGTTGGCCAAACATTAGCAAATGTTAGCGCGTGGGTTGGTTTTAAAAATTAAAGATTGTTATTTCATAAAAACAGTTAGGTATTTTATTATTTATGTTATGAAAAAGCATTGACTTACCAAAAGTATGATATTCCTTCCGATATATTTTTATTTCGATAGTTATTTTCACAGTTTTTGAATACACACTGATGCATTGTGGTACGTTATCACGTTGGCGCAGTCAACAGCGAACTAAATAGAAATAAGACCCCACTTTGAATGTGAGGCGTTATTCGCTCGGCCGTTTTTGACACCCTGACCGGTTATCTAGTGTATTGTTGATCGAAGCGGTAAGGTAAAAAGATTGATCTGCACTTGACTGTACAACATAGCACAGCTCTTTTTAGATTGAGCTGTATATTAAATAATAAGTATTTTTCTATTATGATAATATTTAGTTTAGGCACAGTCATTTTTGTTGTATTATCATTAAAAAATATAAGTAAAAGCATTTTATTTCAGGTATAATACCTTTCTTACAGTTTCTAGCTACTATGTAATCTAGACGCTCACACTCAAGCTCGAGCCGAGCGCTGAGTCCGGCGCGGCGCTCGGAATAGGCTTTTTCACTAAAACGTTCAAGTCACTGCTCGAGCGTCAAGCGCCTCAGTCGAGTCCCGACTTGAGCGTTAGCAATTTGCTCGAGCGTCTCAAGCGACTCAAGCGACTCAAGCGTTTAAGCGCCGATTTGAGCGTTTTTACAACACTAACATCAACCTATCCAAAACTGTCAAATTTCTTCAATAAATGTTCAACCATATGCCATATACATAAAGTTCAAAATCTATTGAGGAAATTTGACAATTTGTGTAGTCTAATGTGCAGGCGTGTGTACATCTAGCTTTTTAAACTCCTCGGTGGTCGAGTGGATATCCGGAGTTCCTAAGTTTAATTCCCAAGGATTTGTGGATGCCAAGCGTGGTGATTAAGCCAATACCCAAGCCGATATCAACAATGGAAGCTTTTCCCAGCAATGGTATATTTAGGCTAATTTTGTAAAAGCTTATTTTGTAAAAGGATAAAGATGATATTAATTTCGATATTTAAAAAAAAATAGTTACAGTGTTAAGTCTTTAATGGCCGTGATGAAACAATTTTTTATTGTGGTGGTGTGGGTTTGCGGAAGTCAGCGTCTAAATGTAAATATGTGTCGCAGAAATATGTTGTCAATGCAAATTGAATGTGAATAGATACAACGAAAAAAGTTTGTGTAATGTTTGTATGTAAAAGGTCGTCACAGACGGATGTTCATTGATCAATTCGGTAACATTCTCATGATTGAGGGAGGGAATTGTGAATGAATGTAACACACTTCCAGGTTGCGGTTCTAAATAATAATAATAATAATATAAAAAGAAATCTAGTTTTACGAAAGAAAATAAATAAAGGTGATAATAATAATAAACTTTATTTGCACACAATAAAAACAGATACCGACAAATTGTATAAAGATATAGTACAAAATAGGCGGCCATATTGCTAACAAGCAATCTCTTCCAGGCATAATGTTGGGTCACCAGATGTGTCTCCAATGTAAAATAATTACATCGAGCTCCACCGTTCTTCGGAAGACACGTCAAGGTAATTTGATCTCGGATGCCGTAAGAAGACGATAAGAAGAAGTAAGTAAGAAGAAGAAGATATTAAAAGCCACCAAGTCACATAAGGATTAGTGTACGAGTAGAGTTTGAGTTATGTATGTCAGAGACAGGAATAAAAAGAGTATGTAGTTAAGAAGATATAATAGAGTTCACAAATGAGTTATCGTTACAGTAAAGTAGCGTTTGTGTTGCGCGTTAGATGACAACTAGTCCGCGTTAGCCAACGTGACTCCGCGTCACACTTAAAATTACTTATATAGCAATAATTATTGAGGTTACTTAAATCAAAATACCAATGTTCGGTTGCTAACCGTACAATTAGCGTGATGGTTAATGACCTGGGTGCCTAGTGCGAATTTTATTTCACACATTAAAAATTCGAACACGTTAATGTAAACAAAAAATGTTGATATCCAAATTCACCTATTCGTTAAAGTGATCGAATGGCGAATGAAACACGAACTAATCATCTAAACCTTTTCATATGTTCTATAGAGGATTGTTATTTATGAACTAACAAGTGACAACATTTTTTATACTTTTTTAAATTTAGATTCTACATCCCCAGTACGTCCCTGGCTTTGTAGCTGCAGAGGGTACGCTGCAATCAGCTAAAACGGGGGCTATTATTTAAACAGCTCTTTATGTCACCTTTGTTCTCGCTAGAAGTGTTGTGCGTTGTTGACACCGGCTATGACCAATTATGGAAGGGGGGAGGCGTGGCATCTGATCATGCTGTTATTAACAATTCAGTTTGACTTTTACAACTAATTAAAATTGGAAAGGTTTCAAAAAGCTTTTTACAAAAACTCTCTCGGGAACGGATAGGCGCTTGCCCATCTTCTTTTGATGATATGATAAATGCGAAAAGGTCGAATTAACAAGGTGGACTTAAAACAAGCTATACCACTAAAAAACCAAGTACAGTAATATAATTGTGTCAGCCGCTGAGAGTCATACCCGAGTCTTCTAGCGATTAAAATTTAATTAGATTAGGCCATAAAAAATAACGTAATCTACTTCATTTTAATATCACACACACCCGTCATGCAAACGGACACTTCAAAATGGGTTCATATATTTTTTAATTAATAATAAAATATTTTTTTAGGCAGCCATAAATCAACAAACCCATTGAAAAATTGAAAAATAGAGTAATTAAGTTATTGTAATTTAGTACTCTTGAACGGCATGATTGGTAAAATCTCGGTAAAACACATTATTATTCTTTTATTCATTAATTTATTTCAGTACCTACACATTTTTAAATAACCCTGTTTCCATTTGATGTAAATTAATAATTTGCGACTAAGAATCGGTAAATAATTGCCGGCTGCGAGTTCCGGCACGGCGCACTCGCAACCGGAACCGGATGGGCGCCGGACCGGCGAGCTTATCGGCACCCAATGAACATTTAATAGTAGTTCGAAATACGTGTTAGGAAGTTTGCACTTTTAGTACAAATTAAATTAGTAGTTTCAAAGTGGTACAGAAATGTTAACTTGTTGAGGAACACTCTAATTATCACACTAAAGTTTTCCTCAACAAGTCAATATTTCTGTCACACTAGTAAATTCTTCTCACATTATTCGTCAAAATCGTAATTTTTATAACTGACTGACTGACTGATTTATAGATAGATCAAAACTCTAACCCAGTTCCAGATGACCTAGAAAGTTCAAATTTGGCATCCAGATAGGTAGTTGGGCGAATACAAAGGAATAAATCAAAAACTAGTAAATTTTGATCAATTTATTATATTTATCAATTAATTGATTCTATTAAGAACACTTACAGATGCCTGTAATGTAAGAATTAGCAATCAAAATTGATGGTCTTCACGTGAATATAATTATAACGAGAGGAATACCACCCTTAATTTTTTTTAATCCAAACATCAGTTTTAGTACTTATAACTAATTATAACTAAGAGCATAGACGACTTTCGTATTTATTACGTTATTATTACTATTAGCAACAGAGGTTGTAGTAAGAAGAGTGCGGGGAGGGGGACAGAAAACTGTCAGATCGCATACGGGAACCATAGACACTCGGTTGAAATATTTTATTCGTAGACTACCGGCTTAGACCATGGTTATATGGTATAAGACTACCGGCCGTGGGTGGGTCTGTGGAGAATTAATACTCCTTATGTCGAACTTTTTATTTATACGGGCGCTTTCATTGAAAAAGAGGTTACTACAGAAATGGACTTCGAAGCCTCCTGAGTCGCGGTAAAAGGACCTCTTTACCCGAGGCCTTCGTGAGTGCGCGCGGAAAATATTCAAGGACCCGCGGTTTTCCGAAGCACCCCGCAACACTTAGCACCCCATTGTGTTATGGAAATGACATGAATTTCGCACTGGCGAAGCTGAAAGTAATTACCATATACAATGGGAAATGTATTGTACCTACTCTTACTTAGCCTACGGGTGAAAACGATTTTACATTTTTTTTATGTTGTTAGTCGACGCTCGGAGTAATTCAATGGTGTAGCGGCTAACGCGTTCGTGTTGCGATCTTGGAGTAGTTCCCATTTGTTCTATAGAACTGACATCACCGGGACAAAAAAAGAAAAAACATTCTCAATTGTTCCATAGAACATTTAGTATCTATTATTCTCAAATTGTTCTCTCTGTATCTTTTATGCACAGAACTGTCTTTATGACTAGATTGTATTTCACACACAAATAACCATTGTTATGTACGTTACGTGGGTTCGTAACAATGCCTCTGTATGAGGAAACCTTAAAAACGAAAATCGTTAAACTGAAATAAGAGCCTCAGCCCTGGTAAGGGTTAATTATTTCTGATAACATGACGTTCACTAATTGACAAAAACTGTATGGAGCTGTTTTGGAAAAATTTATTCCCAATTTATATTAATGAGTAAACCTGCCCCCCAACCGCGTAACACTCTCGCTTTCAATCGCTTTGTAGGCGAAGCCCTCGCCTAGCTTTCTAATATAATATCGAAATATAATATCGAATAATATCGAAAGCTATAGCCTATAGCTTTCGATATTGCTTTCATATTGCTTTCGAAATGACAAGATGACGCCTCCTCCTCGCCTCGCCTTCAAAGCGATCGAAAGCGAGAGTGTTAGGCGGTCGACCCCCTGGATGGAAAGGCAAGTATGTAGTTCTATGGAAAAAAAATAAGAGAAAATTGCCTTTTTTTTTGTCCCATTGACGTCAGTTCTATAGAACAAATGGGAACTACCGCGATCTTGCATTAGCTTGTCGTCTGCTGTGAATACAGACACAATAGAATTTTAATTCTTTAGGGCACTGATCAGTGCTCGCCGCAGTCGAGAGGTTAAGCAACTTTCGCAATGTCCGGCCATTGCACCTATGTGCTACGAAAGGCACGGGCTACTAAAGTCTTGATACTTATTTGCTATGACCCTGTCATCTGCCGCAAGCACTGATCAGTGCCATAAACAATTAAAATTCTTTTGTGTCTGTATTTACGGTAGATGACAGGTTAATTTGAAAAATGGGTCATTCTGGCCTAATGCGGGTCAACTGCTAACTTATGGCAACGACCGGGAACCAGCATCGCACTTGCACAATCGAAACCCGACACTACAAGCTCCTCCTTTTTCAAACTTTTGTTTAGTGTTTAGGCCGGCAGTGTAGCATGCCCCAAGTGAGTCTGAGGTCGGGGCGTACTGAACAACAGCCAAAAGAGCCCTGCGCCCGACCATGCGGTTTCTGAACCTGGCTGCACTCTTTTAATGTCGCCGGTAACCGGTGCAAACCGACGACTTAACGAGCTTTCAGAAGCACAGTGGACCTCCAGAAATTTTAATTTGTTCACCCATCCGGACCGGTGACATAATATTGCGAAATAAGCTTATCTTGCAATTTCGCAACACGCTAGCCGCTACACTATCGGGCTTCTATTTAAAATGTATTAAACTTTAAAAGTAGTGTACAGTATAGAGAGCTAGTGGAGCGTGTGAGTGTTTAGGCCGGCAGTGTAGCGAGCGTGCCCCAAGTGACTCGGGCGGGGCACACTGAAAAGGCAGCCATTAGAGCCCCGCGCCGAGCGTGCGGCTTCCGAGAGCGACTGCACTTTTACAAAATAACCGGTGATCTATCTTTTGTACAACATTACGAATAAATATGTATATATTTTTTTAGGAATATTTTTTGTTGTGTTTTAATAAATTTAATAAATATTTTTTAGTAATTTGTATAAAGCATAATTTGGTAAAAAACCGGTTGTTGTGGAGATCCTTGGGGGAGGCCTTTGTCCAGCAGTGGACGTCTTTTGGCTGAGATGATGATGATGATGATGATAATTTGGTAACAATTTAGTATCGTTGACTTTTGTAAATGTCACTACTTCCATATAAAGCTGTCCAGTTTCTTGCGCCCGTTCTTTCGCACAGCTAAAAGACGTCCTGAATGCCGGTAGGCAAAATATTTTGAGACGATTGAAAAGCGCCTTTATAATAAGTTTACTATGATCATCAATGATATTATAAAGTATAGATGCGTTATACGCGCCTTACAATGGTCCCGCATTTGTAAGACAATTGTCTCGTGTTAAGTCAGTCACGTACTGTTCAGTGTCATGGCAACATATTCGTAACAAAAACGATTTTATTGCGAGAAAAATGCATTCATCTCTTTTTAACCACAGGCATAGGACATGTTGGATTTTATATTTTGTCCCTTTCTTTACTTATTGCATAATCGTATGTAGAGGTATTAAGATAAAGTAAAATTTAAGCTGTTTTGTATAACATTAATGTAGGCGTATGACGCGTCGAATGATCATCATCATCTCAGCCAAAAGACGTCCACTGTTGGACAAAATCCTCCCCCAAGGATCTCCACAACGACCGGTTTTGTGCTGCTCGCATCCAACGAAGAGTTGAACTTACCAAGTTAATTTCATTAAATAGTTAAGCATTTAACTAAAATTCCATCTGACGTTGAATGAAGTGGAATGTAGTAGAACATGTTTTCTTAAGATTAGAGGTCTACTCACTTTAAACATAACACTCAGAAGTAATATAAACGAATCTTTGTAGTTGAGGCTTTTAGATGAACACTACAAGTGAAATTAAGACCGAAAGCTTTATAGCATTAACAAACACAGCGTTCCTTAGTTAAGGTTATACATATATTTAAGAGTTTTAGATTTCCTCTACTCAACTATACCAATGAAATCTTCTAACTGTAAGGCAATAGGGTATTTTGCACCATGTAAGAAAAAATCTAAAAATACGTATTCACGATAGATTTTGTAAAAAACAAACGAGAAATGTTGATTTCTATTCATAAAAATGAAATATAAATTTTATTATTCGATTTGAAAATATATTTCTTTTATCTATTCTTCAAATGTCTAAAACGCTATTCTCCATATTGGATTCCAACGTGACGTCACTTCGATAGTAAACAAACAAACTAGATTTTTGTTGCGCTGCATGTTATTTATATTTTTAAACGGTTTTATTTACCTTGCCCTGTTTTTTTTCAAGTTATTATCACGTTTGTTTCGAATTTTTTGTTCGAATTTTATTGAAATCGTATCATGGAAGGTTTTATAAAAGCAGAAAGTACTAATCTGCCTAGATAGATATGCCTACTATTAGATAGTGTAGTTTCTTTTTGGAAGAATAACATTTTTCCAATCTTACACAAGTGTTACAGTTTGAATATCTAATAAAAGTATACTTAGTGTAATACTTACAATAATAAAAAAAATTATAAATCAATAAATAGTTACTCATTTCATGAACATTCTTCATTACTTATTTATAGTACATGTTTATGTAGGTATATTATGTATATTATATGTATTATACATATCGTTCGATTCCCAGCGGGGGGTACATGTTTGTGTACTCGGTTTGGTTGGTGGTAGGACTTGTTTGTCCGCCTGGCTAGCTACTACCATAGCATCAATGTTTGTAGCATTGTTGTGTTCCGGCAGCTAGAGATAAGATAGCCAGTACCTTACTATGAGGATTTCGGGTGAAGTACGTTTCCACCTTCGGCCTTATCATCACTTAACATCAGGTGCGTTGAAGGCCAAGTGCTAAGACACCTACCTATATAAAAATACTAACCCCGCTGGGAAACAAAGCCACGGCATCAGGGTCTGAGACTAATCTATAGAGCTTTCTTTTATATTAAAAGGAGGCAAACGAGCAGGCGGGTCACCTGATGGGAAGTAATCGCCGCCGCCCATGGACACCCGCAAAACCAAAGTAATCGCAGCTGCGTTGCCGGCCTTGAGGAAGGAGTTGGATCTTGAGGAGGAAGTAGGAATTGGGAGGGGGGAGGGGTGAAAGATGGGCCTCCGGTACTTTCACTTACCGGACGAAACACAACAGCAACGAGTGCCATTGTTTCACGCCGATATTCTGTGAGAGGGTGGTATTACGCCGGGCGAGCCGGCCCATTTCGTGCTGCAACGCAGCGTGGCTTTACCACTCAGACAGTGTCACTCATTTAGCACCACCCAGGGGTCACGTGTAGGGTAGGGTCTCAAGGGTAAACCTACAGGCGCGAGTAACTTTAACCCCCAAAAGGGGGCTGGGTAGATTTGTCTATACATAATTTGTGTGCATAACTATGCTTTAATCTAACAATAGGACTTTGTATTTTGCTGACGATGACTTTGTATGTAACGAAAAAATCGAGCAGTTATTCTATTCTGTGTGCAACATACGAGTAGCATAGTCTATAAACGGCTAAGGATCCGTTGACACGAAACTTGGATGTTATACCACGCCGACGTCAGAATGTCGAAGCTTTACTTGGAGCTTTAACGACTTTAAGTGAGCTTATCTCACAAGGGAACTTGCGATATACCCATTACATAAATATTCAAAAGACAATAATGTGTATTCCAGCTTCAATAACCAAAGTATTAGCAGTGATTTTAAGTCAGAAATTACTATTATTGTGTTTTTTTTTTGTTTACCCAGGGGAAAATATGCTATCATATTCACGCGCTACTGCATTTAAGCAATGCCGTTTCGCGCGGATCCGGGGATGATCTTTTATAAAAAGACCGACCCGGTAACAACCCCTGGGGATGCCTTTAGCCTAAGGGGCTTTTAAGGCTATCGGAATGCCAATTATTGTGTCATTTCTTCAAGTACTTATGAGTTTTTAAGTTATGAAATCAATTTACTACAAATAGCTTGACTAGCTAGCACTGCTTTCTATTAGTGCACTATTTCCTTTTATTAAAAAGCGACGTTCTAATGTTGAAAATATTAAAAGTTATGTTTTAACACAAACACGTATAATGAAGCTTTTTAAAAAGGTACCTTCAAGTACTTTGTTTTAACTGTACCAACGTCTCGTCAATTTGATTTCGTTTGATGCTGAAGCCGCATTATCCATAAAGTTTTTCATCGAACTGTTTCGTCTGAATTTACTTTTTTTATCAATTCTTCAAAGGTAAATCTTTGCAGTGTTGATAAAAATGGAGACATAAAAAACCTTTACAAAGTAAAATATTTTAAATTGGGGATTTAAAATTTGTTGCGAGAAAATGTTCATATATAACATTGAGACGAGGTGTCAAATATTCTTTCGCAGACTTATTTACTTTTTGTGTTAGTTATGTGGAGTGTTTAGAATATTAATTTCAGGACAAACAAAATACATTTCATTGTTTACATGTACCTAGACTACATACTTAGTAGAAAAGGTTTATCTCAAATGGCCTTGTATAATGCAGAAGTAAAAAATTACAATAACATTTTCAACTTCCTTGAACTGATTTTTTTACTTTTTATTTTAAGTGTTAATTGCTACACTTAAGCTGAATTAAATATTTATATAAAATACAGTGAAAAAATTAAACGCCCACCCGACCCAGCCAGGAATCGAACCTGGGTCTTCCGCAATCCGGGCGGCTGCACTGACCGTTTTGCTACCGGGAAGGCTGACGTAAGCGCTAAATTTTGTCACTGCTTTTTGATTCCTTGAACTGCCTCAGTTCTAGTAGTTAGACTACTACCAACCTCTGAACCATAGACACCAAAGGCTTCGATCCCGCGGGACGTTACTTAAATATAATTGTTATTATTCTACGATAATTGTATTATTGAACGTAAATATTTTCTCTTTTCGTCTTTAATTGTTTAAAAATCCTGAAATTACGCGTTGTAATATCATAATCATCAGCCTATTATTAGTCCATTGCTGGATTCTAGGACATAGGCCTCCTTTATGCACGCCACTGAGCAAGATCCGCGGCTACTCTCATCCAACTCTTGTCAGACACCTTGCGAAGATGTCGCTCCACCTGACTAATGGCGTCCTACATTACGTACCTACGAGTATACGTTTCAATAACCTTTAAAAACAATACGATAAAGTCGAAAGTGGAAGTGCGCTTGATTTCTTCAATCGGCATCTTTAATCACGGGTCTGCAATACCAAATAGCACTCCAATAAAAAATGGCTCACCGTATAAAAGTTAGAATCCACTTCGGATAGACGCATCGATCTACGGTTGCAATTGAAAGCCTTACCGTGTAGTTAAAAGTTCTAAAGTAGAAGCAGCGAATTCAGATTTCGTTGTTGTTGTGACCATAAAGGCTTTATCACAGTCAGTAAGTCAGTCTGTCAGGACTTCTCTTTATTGAAATATCTAATATATAAAATTCTCGCGTCACAGTTTTCGTTGCCATACTCCTACGAAACGGCTTGACCGATTTTGATGAAATTGTTTGTGCTTATCCGGTATCTTTGAGAATCGGCCAACATCTATTTTTCATCCCCCTAAATGTTAGGGGTAGTCCACCCCTAAATTTTTTTTTATTTTTTATGGCAAAACAACGTTTGCCGGGTCATCCGGTACCTATGAGAATCGGCCAACATCTATTTTTTCATCCCCCTAAATGTTAGGGGTAGTCCACCCCTAAATTTTTATTTTATTTTTTATGGCAAAAAAACGTTTGCCGGGTCATCCGGTATCTATGAGAATCGGCCAACATCTATTTTTCATCCCCCTAAATGTTAGGGGTAGTCCACCCCTAAATTTTTTTTTATTTTTTATGGCAAAACAACGTTTGCCGGGTCATCCGGTACCTATGAGAATCGGCCAACATCTATTTTTCATCCCCCTAAATGTTAGGGGTAGTCCACCCCTAAATTTTATTTTTATTTTTTATGGCAAAAAAACGTTTGCCGGGTCATCCGGTATCTATGAGAATCGGCCAACATCTATTTTTCATCCCCCTAAATGTTAGGGGTAGTCCACCCCTAAATTTTTTTTTTATTTTTTATGGCGAAACGACGTTTGCCGGGTCAGCTAGTAGACAATAAATGTATTAATTTGTTCAGTGTAATATAATAATAAAATTATATGTTTAGTATGTTCGTAATACCTATAATGTTTTCTAAATTTTACATTTAAATTATTCGTAATACCAGCGAAACACATCAAATCTTGAGTAATTAAAAAAATACGTTTTTAACCCTTTACGGAGCCTTGTTGTAGTACTGCAACATACCATTCCACCACACATAAAATTATAAGAAAACTAGATAGATCGACTTTGCTCAGTGTTGTGCCTCTGCAACAAAGCATTCTAACGAGTTAGTTACAAATCCGCCAACTAGATGGCGACACTTGTATTTATTTTGCATTTAAGTAATGAACGTGCACAAACTGGTTTCTCTCTCTGTGCATCCTTTTTCGAAAAGTGATTTTATGGTGAAATATTGATATTTGACTACAGAAATTGATTTGGGTAAAAGGTAAGTGAATGAATTCTTATAATCAAGATTGTTTTTTTTGAAAAATCAAGTTTTTATTTTATTTTTAGTCCGATTTTGTTTTGTTGCATGATTGCAACATTGCGCGTTAGTGACAGATTTTTTTTACCGTTTATTTGAATTTGAATATTGTTTTTCAGGATCAAAATGAGCCGTAACTTGCGTAATTTAACTAGTGAGGACCTGCAAAATATATTAGGAGAATGGGAAGACAGCGAAGATGGCCTGGATTTTTCCGACGACGATGATGTCGCCGATCCAACATTTACCTTCCAGACAAATGAGCTTGAAAGTTCTGATGAGGATCCAGAGGAACCACCTGACTTGGAAAATGAAATCCAGGCTGTCAGCAGCTTAGCAACTACATCCATCAATACTGAGCTAAGTAGTATTCCAACAGTTTCAAATCCAGCCGTCGTCGCTTCGCATAGTACTAGTTCTACAGCGGATCCTGGTACATCTAAACGTGTGCCTAGGGCTAATATCATATGGAAGACGAAAAGCCTGAACTTAAATGACGATCAACTACGTTTTCAGGGATCTGATCAGTTACCTTCAGAAATACTTCGTTTAGATACTCCTTTTGAGGTGTTTTCATATCTGTTTACTGATGTCATTATTGACCATATTAAAGCTCAGACTAATTTATACTCTGTCCAAAAAGATGCTAATAAACCTGTAAATGTAACTAGTCAAGAAATACGCCAATTTATTGGTATTGTATATTACATGTCAATAGTTCGCATGCCAAACGTAAAAATGTATTGGTCTGAAAATACAGGGTGGGCCAAGAATTCGTTAACATTTAAATGTAACTTACCGCGCAAACTATTGCCGCGCGGGGCGCGGGCGCGGGCGGGGGCACTAGCTCGCTTCTTGGAAATTTAGTCGCAATGGATCGCTTCACGGGGCCGCAACGCGCTTACTGCGTGAAACAGTTTTATTTAAACAACTTTTCGCTCATTACTGTGAGACGCTTATTTCGCGTTGAATATGGTTTACACGACTTAAGTCAGTGTCCAAGTGCTCCTTTAATAAAGAAATGGGTGAAGAAGTTCGAAGAGACGGGATCTACACTAAATGTGAAACAAACCGGCGGCCCGCGGACTTCTCGGAGCGAAGAGAACGTGCAGCAAGTTTCCGCTTCTGTTCGACGTGATCCAGATTTATCGACACGCAAACGTTCGGCTGAATTAGGATTATCCCGCACATCATTACGCCGTATTTTGAAATTAGATTTGAAATTACATCCATATAAGATCCAGGTAGTGCAAGAACTAAACCCTAATGATTTAAATTTGCGTAAGTCATATGCCGAAACAATGTTAACTCGATTCAGTAATTTTCACAACATCTTATTCTCTGACGAAGCCCATTTCCACCTAAATGGACATGTAAACAAACAGAATTGCAGGTATTGGAGCAGCGAAAATCCTAAAGCTAAACATGAGAGGCCACTTCACTCTCCCAAGGTAACTGTATGGGCTGCAATTTCAGCAAAAGGAATCATCGGACCTTACTTTTTTGAAGATTCTCGAGGCCGTTCAGTTACTGTTAATTCTGCCGAGTATGTGAAAATGTTACGGGAGTTCTTAGCACCGATGCTACTGGAATTTGCTGGCTATAATCGTAACACATGGTTTCAACAAGATGGAGCCACGTGTCACACATCGAACGCGTCCTTGCCGGTGGTCAAAGACATGTTTCCGGAAAAGCTGATATCCAGACGGGGTGACATCCCATGGCCACCCAGAAGTCCAGATCTATCACCAGCAGACTTCTTTTTATGGGGTTATTTAAAGAGTCGTGTCTACATTGATAAAACGAATACACTGCGTCAACTTAAAGAAAAAATCATCGAAGAGATGTCGGCGATCTCGCGGCCTCTTTGCAGAAGAGTATTCGAAAACTTTAGGACTCGCTTAGATGAGTGCAAAAACCGAAACGGTGGTCATTTAGACGAAATAATTTTTAAAAAATAAATTACAACTAATTAGCTTTCTCGTAAATAAACGATTTCTAAAATATGTTAAATGGTTTTTTTTATACGATTTTTTCAAATGTTAACTAATTCATGGCCCACCCTGTATAAGCTTTGCGCCGATACGAGAGACAATGCCTTCAAAACGATTCGAATTACTTAGGCAGATGTTACACTTCAACGATAATAGTAAAATGTTACCATATGACCACGTTGATTCAGATCGATTATATAAAATCCGGCCATTGATAGAGGCCCTAAATCACAATTTCAAGAAAGTTCCACATGAAGCGCATTTATCTGTAGATGAACAAATGTGTTCAACAAAAGCTCGAAGTGTGCTGAAGCAATATTTACCCGACAAACCCCATAAATGGGGATTCAAGCTTTTTGTTATATGTGGTGTAACTGGGTATGGATATAAGTTCGAAGTGTATAGTGGACAGGAAAATAAATGTGCAGCCAGTGAGCCTGATTTAGGAGCCTCATCTAATGTGGTAGTTCGCCTAGCCCGTGATGTGCCTACCAATCAGAACTACCGGCTGTTTTTTGATAATTACTACACCTCAATCCCGCTTATCGAATACTTATCCAGCCGCGGCATTTTGGCTTTGGGGACCATAAGAAAAAACCGTATTCCTAACTGCAAGCTACCAGATGACAAAGTTTTTAAAAAGGAACCGCGCGGTACGTCTGTAGAACAGGTCGGTAACAGCAATGGAGTTGACGTGGCTGTAGTTGCTTGGAAAGATAACAAAATTGTAAATCTAGCATCCAATTTTGCAGGAAAACACCCAACATCAGTAGTAAGAAGGTGGGATAGATCTGGAAAACAATACATATCTGTTGATCGTCCTTTTGTTGTAGCAGAGTATAATCGACATATGGGTGGTGTGGACCTATTAGATTGTGTTATGGGCCACTACAAAATCAAACTCCGTAGTAAACGTTGGTATCTACGAATATTTTACCATTTTTTAGATATGACTATGTGTAACGCTTGGCTTCTGTACCGTAGAATAAATGCTGAAAAGGGTAGTAGCGGTAAAATTCTCAACTCTGCTGAATTTAGAGTAGCTGTAGCAGAGACGTTATGCAAGTACAAGACAATCAACCGTACAAAGCGCAGGAGTGATGTTGAATGTCTCATACAAGAGAAAAAGAAGAAAGGTCCAGCTCAACATGTTCCTCCTAAAGATGTGAGGTTAGACCAGTACGGTCACTGGCCAGCTTGGGTGGATACACGAATGAGGTGCAAATTTCCAGGTTGCAAAGGGTATACACAAACAGTTTGTGAAAAATGTGGGGTTGGTTTGTGTTATAATAAGCAAAATAACTGTTTTAAAAATTTTCACATTTCATAACTTTCTTTAGTATTGTTTAGCATTATTGATGCAATGTTGCATTCCTGCAACAGATAGTTTTTTTTTAATAATAAATACTTTTGTTTGTAATTTATTTTATTTATTATTTTTCCTGTTAATAATACCCCATTTGCCATCAGGTATCAGTAAAATTAACGAAAATAACGACCTTGCGCTATAAAGGGTTAAGTTACTGCCTTTAATGGCTATAAGCATATAAAATGTGTTTATATATGTGATTGCATTCTCAATGCTATAAAATTCCTATGAAAAATTTGACAACGAACCAATATCGTTCGTGGGTTCCCACCAGATTTTTTATTTCAATTGTTATTGTTGAATGAAACAACTTTTACGGATCGTTCAAACCCTTTGCAGGGACCACGGTCCCTAAACATTACAAAAAAATTACAGGATAAACATTAAAAAGTAATGTGTAAAATAAACGCGAGTAGATCCGTAAAAGTTGTTTCATTTAAATGTGTAGTGTTCGCGTAAACTTTAGAAAACAATATGTTATTGTTGAGTTTCAAAAACTGTTTGCTCTTTCCCAATCCGATTGCATGGTAAATGCAATGCAACCGTTGCTTCTAAAAGCATACTCTTGTAAACGAAGTAGAAACTTTTAAAGTAAAGTAGGGTACGTTTCAGACTTTGTCTTCGATCCTAACTGGGTTATTTCATTTAGAAGCACCAGTAGCCGAACGGATAAATGATCGAGTTGAATGCGAGAAATCAAGGTTCCAACCCCAGACGCTCCGTTAGACACTACATATTTACTCTGTGGTTAGACTATACTGACGTGAACCCATATCTAACACAAGCGTGTTAGCTTTCTAAGTGGGTGAACAGGACTGATTAATATGTTCATCATCATCATCATCAGCTCATTTTTATGTCCCCACTGCTGAGGCTCTTGCCTTCCCTATGGATGGATAGGAAGAACGGGCCATGAACCACCACGCGGGCCCAGTGCGGATTGGTGGTTGTTAACGACTGCTAATGCAACCGGAACCAACGGCTTTACGTGCCTTCCGAAGCACGGAGGAGCTCGAGATGATACATTTATGGTCACTCATCCGATGACCGGCCTTTGCGAAAGTTGCTTAACCTCAGCACTCACAGACCGGGCGCGTTAACCACTGCGCCGTCGAGCTCCTCCTTTGATTAATATGTTATTTTAAATATACCTACACGCAGCTTTTATAATTTGCAACGTAACGCATATAATTAGAGTGCCTAATGGTACTTTTTTGAAAACGTGTTTTTGTATCGCGTAATTGTAACGCTTCTCGTTTGTCACGCTGCATAAAAGCTCAACAAATTCCCGATTTCGTTATCGAGATCGAATGAGTTCGAATATGAAATAAAAATTGCACTACGCGCTCTGTTTGTTTAAATGATTACATAACGTGAGCAAATATACACAGCCTTTAAAATTTGTCGACGGAACGCATACAATCAAATTCTGAAGCAGAAGAGGAGAAAAGTAGCGACTCTTCTCTTCTTTTTCTCCTTCAGAGCTTTTAGACGTACACCTTTCCAACCTTCTTCCGATCAGCCTTATTGATCGACGACGCCATAATAATAAATAAAATATTGATAAAATAGCTGCCAGGGTAGTCGCCATCCAGTCAGATACTGGGCTGAATCCTTCCACCGTGCCAACTCATTTTTAATATCGGTAATTTATTTCTAATATACTACACGCCCTTACAGTATCACAAAATAAGGCGACTGCAGAAGTTAAGTATCATACAAAGGCGCTTGAGAAACGCACACGTAGACAATCTCTCATGGACACGGAATCTCGCAACAGCTGCGCTTGGATTGGTTAGAGATGGTCCAAGATCATAGACTATGTAGGTATAAAATTGGTACCTTATAAATGCGATTATCGTTAAAAAAAATTGAAAGCTATGTTCCATTCCATAATAGGTGGCGGTAGTACACGGTCTGTGAGCGGGTTTACGCTTGGTCCCGACAGATGGCGCTAAAACTAAATATAATTAGAAGAAAAAAAAATTTTTTGTTTTTTATTTAACATTTCAAAAAACTTGTAGAACTGAGAAATTAGAAAAGTAGCAGAACTTCTCCATAGAGTTGAACCATAGACAATGTTCCAATTTATGTAGCAACCCTAGTTGCGAGGCTTACCTACCTTCTGCAATCTCCTTATTTTATGTCAGTATGTTCAAATGATTACATAACTAGAGTATATACACACAGCTTTTATAGTAATAATTTGTCGACGGAACGCATATAATCAGATCAGCAAACCAGTGAACAATCAAGATGAGCGAGGCAGCGCGCCGACCTGAATAATAACTGCACCATTGCGATATCAATCAGCTACATTAAGCTGGACGTATTAATCTGTGTTGGGTCCGCATTTTAATGGAAATTGCAATGGAAGATTGTGCTTTTTTTGAGATATTTTACTACACCGGTAAATGAAAATACCCGCAATAAAGAGAGATGAATGATAGTTAATGGGATTTCATACGTTTAATAAAGAATGTTAAATGATTATGTTTATACCATTTTTTCGGTTACCGTCGAACGAATGCTAAAAGTTGTGAGATTGGATTCTCTCGAGAGTCTCGATTCTGCTGTTTTAATACGTCCTCAATCAGTGTGACAGTGTGACTTTATCAATTTTCCTATAGTCTTAATGTCAATATCAGGCTAACGAAAAGCTATTGAAACGTTATTGAATTAGCAGACCCAGGGTTGCGATCTTAGCTGCCCTCTTATTCAAACCCCTCTCGATCCTCGTCACCGTACTTATAGAATAAGGGTACGACGAGCCAGGTACAGATATGTACCTGAGCGCTTCTTCCCACCACCACGGCCCGGTCAACCCAAGTCGAGGTCCGAGCCTTTAGAGGCACCCTCGGGTTGTTCTGCTCCACGTCTTGGAGAATCTAGTAGGGCACGGGGACACGCACTAGTGCGTGATGCCGTTTCCTCTAGAAAATCTCTGACGGTGCTTCGTTTCATACGGTTTAAGGAACCCTTTAATTTTCTCGCCGCCCCTAAAAAGGCCGGTGAAGCTGAAAATGCCCAGAGGCAACCAGCAAACTCTTTAAAAAAAACCTCGTATTCAGAGTTACCTATGACTTTTATGACACTTACACCCGTTTGCACTAAACTTATAAATCGTCTAAGTTTTTGCCTAACTACTACCCGGTCAAGTTAAGTTGGCACCTGAGTGTGAGCGACGTTTTCGAGACAGGTGCCGAGTTAACTTGAACGGGTAATAGTTAAGCCAAATCTTAGGCGCTTCATACGTTTAGTGCAAACGGGTGTAAAGCTTCTCAATCGGTTTCTTTATTAAACATTGGTATTTATTGTCACTTTCAATTCCAAAATTCAACCCACCCCAGATAAAATGTTTCATTCTATAAAATAGTAAGTATAAAAAATAGTACCGCCCGCCTCGGTAGCCGCCGCAAAGCGCTCAGTTAAAGGCTATTTACTAGTAAGTATGATACTAAATAACTTGGTAGGTACTTAGTTAACACATAAGTAATTTGCATTTCCATGTAGTTACGTAAAAAGGTCGTAACACGAAATTACCGGGGCGGTACGCGCCTGCCCTCGCCACATTAAAAGTTGCACGCTACACGGTTTCGCTTTTAGAGCACTGAGCCGGTGCAGCGAGCCGTCCGTCCGTCCGTCCGCCGCACAGTTAGAAAAAAAAGTTAGTTACATACCGAATTTTATAAAAACACCTCCGGTCCAAATTTCCATTCATCAAAGAATTTAAACGGGGATTAACGCAAAATAATTAGTAAAGGACCTTCTTTATACCCAACGTTTTAATTGCCAGATCTGCCAATTGTGTTTTGGATTTGTCCATGCATACCCTAAGTTAAACGATGAAAAAACGCAGTCTGGGCAGGGCTCCAACAAGATGGACGATCCATATCCAGACGATCTGGTGACGTGTCGGTCGCGAGAAGCCGCTGGATGCGAGCAGCACAGAACCGGTCGTTGTGGAGATCCTTGGGGGAGGCGTTTGTCCAGCGTCTATGATACCCCGAGTTTGTGATCATTGATTTGCCAATGCTTTAAATCTTTAAATAAGGATATCTGAGCAAATCCCGGTTCAATGATAATCACATTGAAGTACCCACTTATTCTGCTTATTCTGAAGCGAATCAGTGTCTATTCCTGTAGAAAGGTATAAATTGTAAAATAACTACCTAATTGTAGTTGTTTAGTAAAAAGACATGAATTATAAATAACTGTATTTTTTAATTATAACATAACAGAGTATAATATTGTGTAACTTAATTTAAGTTTTTATTTTATTTAATAGGACAACCAACAAGATTACCACAAATACAAACAACATTGTTTTCGTACAAAAGGGGACTTAAGCTAAGTGTCATATTACTTATAGGCTGCTATTGCATGGAATGTGGACTAAAATATATAATTTAAATACATTATTCAATACAAGCTTATTGCTTAATTAGGTTCCTACAAGTTAGTCAAGTTAAGAAAAAACTACGAAAAATAATTGAATATATGTGCGTAATATTAATAATAATGTTAGATATTAAACAAGTATTTTTGACAACCTGCCCCCCAACCGCCTAACACTCTCGCTTTCGATCGCTTTGACAGCGAGACCCTCGCCTCGCTTTCTAATATAATATCGAAATATAATATCGAATTATATCGAAAGCCATAGCCTATAGCTTTCGATATTGCTTTCATATTGCTTTTGAAATGGCAAGATGACGCCTCCTCCTCGCCTCGCCTTCAAAGCGATCGAAAGCGAGAGAGTTAGGCGGTCGACCCCCTGGTTTAGCTGTCTATGTATACTATACTACTATATACCAACATTATTAACAGACGAGATTGTTCGAACTTAAAGGCGTGCAATAGCAGAAGGTTTTATCCATTAGTGCAACGCTATGGTCTGTGGCAACGCTTTTGGGCCGACAATTTTGCAGGCTTATATTGTATACGTGTATATAATCTAAGTATGCAGGTTTTACCGTAAAGAAACAAGCTTTATCAATAAAAGTGTTAACTGAAGAAAAAAGTGATAACACATTCAGTAAAAAAAAAATACTTTTTTTCAAAAAATATTTGTATTGTAAAAGAGCAAGTCGTCGTCTCAATAAATACATAATAATTGTTGTGCCCTTTTCAGGGTATACAATATACCTACTTAAGTTAGTATCCACTTGTTATAATTTTACCTACAGCATCAATTATATCATTGAGTAGTTATTGAGTATTTAAAAAAAACTACAATAGTTAAATATTGCTAACCCGAGCATATATTAGTCCCGCTGTAAATGTGGGTGAAGTGAGGCAGAATCCGGGTCTGATAAGCGGGAGAACCCTTCCGGAGTGCCTTCCCCGTCCGGCTGACTATCTGCGCCAGTCCATTTAACTTTTGTGATATTAAGTTAATAAAACCTCAGTACAACAATTAATTTCAATTTCAATTATTTATTGCTTTTTTATTTGTGTTACGAGGATCTCAAAATAATGTTAATAACAGTATGTCGGGCTCAGCAAGAATTAGGGGAGAGGATTCTACTTTTCGTTGTATCAATTGTCTACCAATCACAAACGGAACAGCTTAAGGAGATGAACTTCGCAATATTTTTTAGGGAACTGTTATGGGATAAAGTGAAATTGTCTTTTCTTTTAAAACACTTTATTGTTTTTTTGCGTATGGTTGTTATGCTACGAATGCTATAAAGTAAAAGGAAGCCTATCGATCCACTCAGTCGTTCTCTCGTCGGCTTCGTCGATCTTCCGAATTATATATGGACCGCAAGAACAGTGCGTGAACTTCGTTTAACTTCGATTGAGAGGAAATTATATTTAATTGAACCAAAATCAATATTTTTCTCTTTAAAAGAAAGAGTTTAAAAGATAGAGTAGCTCTGACTAGCTAGTTGCCTAGCTATGAGCCTATCACTTTACTAAATTGCTGATGACGGGAGATGCACCGGGAGATGATAATGTCAGCAATATTATAGACTATTCATTTGTTTCTATTTGTTGATTACCTCTGGACATTTTCAGCGTCACCGGACTATTTTTGGGGTGGCGAGAAACATAAAGGGTTTCTCAAGCCGTTTGAAATGAAGCAACCTCAGAGGTTTTCTAGAGGAAATGGCATCATGCACTAGTGCGCGTCCCCGTTCCCTTATAGATTCTCTGAGGGGTTCGTATCGGGAGCCAAAGAACCCGAAGGCGCCTCTAAAGACTAGGACCTCGGTCGTCGTACCCTTGTTCTACGAGTACGGTGTCTCGGGCCTAAGCGAGTGTGCTTGTTTAGTATAGTGACATTAATAGGATCGGGCAGGGACATATATAACACCCATCGCAAAATGGAGGGGAATGATTGGTAAGCTGATGGCCTGGTGTCAGCCAGAATTTCCCGGTTTACGTTTAGCTAGAGCGTAAAGTTTACGTGGCATAGTTAAGGTTTACATTGCATTGTAAAAGTAAAACGTAAACTGCTTGAACTCAAGCCTGCTCTTAATCGGTACGTAATAAGGGCAGTGGTCGCTTTACTTAATCCAAGCACATGTACATACGTAGACCGTGCGTAAATGGGCGATACGAAATGCGGCTATCGGACGTGGTCACATGAATAACGGACCGGAACGCCAGCAGCGGCCGTTGCACACGTTCGTTCCAATTCCTATATCAGTGCATTTTCATTCAGATTTATACAATCGGTCAGCATAAGAAATCCTTACTGTTGGTTAGGTTAAGTTAATTTTTTTTTTCCGAGTGAAGCGCAGCGTTGCGAGGGCCAGTAACGGAAGGGGGGAGCGGCATAAGACTGCTGTTCAGAATGATATAAGTTGCAGACTGATTTAGAAATATTTGCTGACCATAAGTTGCTGCCCAACTAGCTGTTTTAAATACAAATAAAATACAAATACAAATAATTTATTTTCTTCAAAAATTTGTTACATAGTATGCACCAAAATTAAGTACAACAAATTAACAACAATAAAACAAAAACTAATGCAGTGAGATTGACGTAACAATGATGTAACAATACAGGAAGCATAACTCGTGGGTTCCACACCAGGAGAGCCCCGTATCGTGGGCACCCACTAAAGTTTATGCGACAGACAGAAATATAATCAGAAAATATAAACACGAAGGCGTGGTTACGTATGTATGTGTGTAAGTGTGTGGGGGTGTGTGTGTGTGTGATTACTTTTTTTTAGCTGTTTTAGTTAACCGTTTAAATAAAACCCCTTTTTAACACCTCGTTTTAAAGGACCTCATGTTGGTTAAAGGAGGAAAGACGTGTCATATCAGCTTTTGAAAGTGCGACTAAGAATTAATTTACCTCACTATTAACGCACATGTGTAGCATAACTAGTACTTAAGTACTAACATAGGATTTAAGCTTTTGTTGTACTAATCTCTTATACTCGTATAGATCTTTGTGGTCTGATAATAAAACATTTAAAAAAAACATAAAAAATTTGGGTTTTTACTTGCATTAATTAAGCTCTTTCCCTCCCTGTGACCACGGATACTGCAAAGAGTTCGAAACGTCAGGATAAAATAATATAAATTAATGTGTAAAACAAGCGCGAGTAAATCCGTAAAAGTTAAGCTTTTAATGTTCAGCCTGACGAATTGTTCACGTTTGAATTCCGTCAACGTCTGTATCCCATCGGCCAGAAGGAGTACAACTTGGTTGTTGGGACTCACACCACAAATGCTTTGAAGCTAGTGTTCGGCTCCATCCTACCTAAAACAGCTGACAAGCTAAACCTTGGCTAAAAAGAGTCGTAGGTATTCATAAGTCAGTTTAGTCAGTTGTAACATCACCAGCTCATTTTATGTCCCCACTACAGAGACACGAGCCTTCCCTATGGATTGATAAGAAGACTGGGCCATATACCACCACGCGGGCCTCGGAGCCCGAGTTGTTAAATTTAGGTCACTCATCTGATGACCAGCCTTCGCAGACCGAGCGCTTACAACACGCCATTTGTGCTCCTCATTATATCCTACTAATATTATAAACGCGAAAGTTTGTAAGTATGGATGGATGGATCTTTGACACTCTTTCACTTAAAACCTACTGAATGGATTTGGATGAAATTCGGCATACAGATAGTTTATAACCTGGATTAACACATAGGATAGTTTTTATTCCGATATTCCCACAAGAATGAATGGAAACTGTCAAAGTGGATGTTTGTTACTCTTTCACGTAAAATCTACTGAATGGATTTGGATGAAATTCGGCACACAGATAGTTTATAACCTGGATTACCACATAGGATAGTTTTTATCCCAATATTCCCACGGGAATGAATGGAAACTGTCAAAGTGGATGTTTGTTACTCTTTCACGTGAAAACTACTGAATGGATTTGGATGAAATTCAGCATACAGATAGTTTATAACCTGGATTAACACATAAGATTAGATAGACAGGAATGAATGGAAACTGTCAAAGCGGTACGAAGTCCGCTGGGTCTACTAGTTTAAAATATAATTTTGTTATATTATTATTATGTAAACAAAAGCTATTTTATTGCATTGATGATGCAGTCCGCAGCGCTACGAGCAACGGACGATAGAATTGTGGCCAACGGAAGTGGTCGCATGAATAACAGTCTCGCGCTCGCGTTCCGGTTGCCGTGTCACTGCATTTTCACATTGCGCAATAAATTTGGGGTGCTGCATACAATTACTTACTTTGTTACAACTGGTTGTACAAATTGTTGCAACTTATCATTTTACTATTGAAAATGGTTATCAGATGCAAATCGCCTGAGACGTATTTTAACCATAGCTCCGAGGATTTTGGGAGAATCGAGATGGAAATAAAACCAAGAGTTGAAGAATTTATCGAGACATGTGAGAGCGTTTGCGTTTTGAAAATGGGCTGGAAACTTTTTTGGAATTTTGAAAAATGTGAAAAAAGTCGGGTTTTTTGGGGGGTGTTTGTATACTAATTTGTAAATATTTCCAAAAAAAACTGACTTAAGAAAAAATTAAAAAAGGATCCTAAGGTATTACTTTAGCTACAAAATGGCGAAAAAATTTTGGATATCGGTTAATACTCGTAATTGTGACCTGTAGGTGGTCCCTTTAGATTTGGTATTGTAGAAAAACGGGTATTTCCGTATATAATGATTATTGACCTATCGTCATGGTAATGGTGTTACAAGATGCGGATGCAGGCGAGAAGTGCATTCAAGTTAGAATTGTGTTATTTAAAATAAAATGTTTTTTTTTCGTAAATTGTTGTAAGTATTCATTTTCAATGCTTCGATTCTTGCGGGGTTTGCGAAATCTGTGAATTTTTTATTGTATAAGTCGCAACTGTTATGTTTGAACATTTTTGACCTTTTATACATAGTTGTATATTATTACAAATCGCGCGCTTCTCCCAGAATCCTTAACTACCGGGGAACACGCTGCCTAGTAAGACGTTTATTTACCATGGTAAACAATTTTTTCCCATCGCTTGTCACCAAGAGTGTTTGGTGCGTTCGATTACACGCACAAATTCACGTTAACAAAAGTGGGAATATGTATTATATTGATGCTGACATAGAAACCATTTTTATTTTACAGAAAAGAGCAGTAACGTCTATTTATAACCTAGGAACGCGCGTGTCACTTAAGGAGTTGTTTAAAGAAATTAATATTGTAACGGTTGCGTCACAGTTTATTTTTAACTGTACTAGATGACCCGGCGGACTTCGTACCGCTTTGACAGTTGCTATGACAACAAAACAAACAAATCGTTAAATAGTTTACGCGTGAAAGGGTATCACACAAACAAACAAACTCACTTTTTTAATAATACGTCTTTGATTATACTCTTGGGAATATAATATATTATGTACAAAATTTCATGATGATCGGTTGAATAGTAACCTATTATACGCGTAAAAGCGTAACCAATAACAAACAAACAAACAAACAAACTCACTTTCGCATATTAAGTTAGGTTACTATTAGTTAGGATAGTTAAGGTATAAACTCTAATTTAGACACACATCTGCTTACCTATAACGTACACCACTATTGTAACCCTGTGAAGGCCATCCCAATCCTATCCAAACTACTCGGAGAATCTAGTAGAGTGCAGGAGTACGCTTGCGTGATGCCATTCCCTCTAGAAACCTAATGACGTTGTTTTGATCGTGATCAAGCGATGTGACTTGAGGAACTCTCGCCGCCCCCAAAAACGTCCGGTGACGCTGTGAGGGCCGTTTACAGATAACAGCAAACTCTCTCCTAAACATTTTTGAGCTTATCAACTAAATCAATCTTTGTTTTATATATATTTACGTTTCCTTGACAACAAAACAAACAAATTAAATTAAATTCTCATTAGTTATGGGGAAATAAAGTATGCCTAATGATTTATTCTGAATGGACGTTATGCGAAACGAAGAGAATGCTAAAAAACGTTATTATATGCCTCTTTAATTTATGCAACCCAATATGGAGCCACAGACTAACCGATTACAATGGGTCCCCATACCGGGATTGTACTCCGAAACCTGTGTATCCCAGATTAAATCTGAAACAAAGGAAAGATGAGTATCATCATATTTTATTTAAATATAAGCTTAGGTGTTACGTTTTATATAAAACCTGTGACGCCGGTCAAAAAGGTTGCTCAGCTTTTGCACTGTTTTTTTATTTTATTAGTTTAATTATGTACATTTAACCACAGCGTAAAGACTAAAGGTTGGATAGACTGTAATTTAACTAAGTAAGTATATATTTGTGTGTAAAGCAAAATTCATCAGCTGTTGGCTTAACAATTTATTTTTTTTATATTTTTTTTAATTAAGCTAACTGAAATTAAGTGTCATATCATATGTAGTAGTAGTAGTAAAAAGCCTATAATTGTCCTACTGCTGAGCAAAGGCCTCCATCATTGAAATCAAGTCATCGCTACAATTGATGGGTAATGCCTTAATCACCACGCTTGCCAAGTGCGGGTTTGTGATCACAAACCCGGGCTATGCATCGAAAAATCCGAAATACATTTTGCCCGACCTGGGAATTGAACCAGGGACCTTCGGGTGAACAGGCAGAGCGCTCGGCCACCGAGGCGTTATCATATCATATGACTTTCATTTAATTTTATTTACAGATTATCAAAAGTTAGCTAACTAAAATTACTTGTTGGGTTTCCGCCTCTAGTAGGATAAAGACACCAAGGAGCACGCACGCACATCGATACGAATTGATTATAATTTATATCGTTATGCAACTCACATTAGGTGGCATGCAACTGACAGTTGCCTGTCATCTAATGTGTGCATGGAATTAATAAAGTTGTACGTAGTCGTAGAACGTTTAATAATTGGGTAGTTGACTGGTTACTCAATAGAAAAACCTTTTAGCAACTGTCAAAACCATTTTTTTTTCAATAAGAATTGTATGGGAACGGGAATTATTGACGTCACTATATTGTTCCGTCAATTAAGTGTTAATAATAACTTTTTGATTACAGAAGTTCATGCCCCGGTCATGACTTACGCTAGCGTAGTTTTTGCGCATACCGCGCCCCTCCAAAACCGTTTCATGCGTGGTGTTACGGGTTGCCCGTGATACTATCGCAATGTAGATCTCCACCGTGATCCTGATCTTCCCACTATTAAAGATTTCATCAAAGACGTTTCCAGACATTATTTTGATAACGCCCCCCACCACCCCAACCCGCTTGTTATGGCGGCCGCCAACTATAACGTTGGAGGTCTTCCACCAACAAGACGGTACTCATCTAGACGTCCTAAACTCGTCTTAGATGACCCCGACGATCCCATAACAGTTGCGAATGCCCTCCCGCCCGATCCTCTAAATGTCACTACACATTTACAGAATACACTAAACATGCACACTAGCTTAGGTCCACGACACCGTACTTGTAGAACAAGGGTACGAAAAACCGGTTCACACGCGCTCTATACCAGGTACAGACATGTACCTGGGCGCTTCTCTACTCCTCCATGGCCCGGTCTACCCGAGCCGAGGTCCGAGCCTTTAGAGGCGCCCTCGGGTGGTTCCGCTCCCCAATCCGATCCGAACCCTTCGGAGAATCTAGTAGGGCACTGGGACGCGCACTAGTGCGCGATACCGTTCCCTCTAAAAAACCTCCGAAGGTGATTCGTTTCACACGACTTGAGGGACCCTTTACGTTCCTCGCCGCCCTCAAAAAAGCCCGGTGAAGCTGAAAATGCCGTCTGAGGCAAACAGCAATCTCTCTCCAAAAAAAAAAAGAAGTTCATGCTTACGTCAAATAAGCAAACATTTAATGTTTTAAAGAACTATTACGTAATTTCATTTTAACGTTTAGTGTTCTTAATTATTGTTGTTTTCAAGATCCTGTATTAGTTTAAGATCTGTCAATTCTATTTATTTACTCTTCGGTAGCTTCGCCCTACTGAGGTTCTGAAAAAAATAAGGCTCGAACCGGTATTGTTTGGAATAAAGCTTTTACGGGGCCAGAGCGAATGCCCAGTGTTCCTATAGAATTGTTAATGAACTCAATCATTAAGCTGCAAACCGACGCTTTGTAACGAGTAAAAAGGAGTGTGGAAGCTTTTAACCGTTGACCTATCTAACAGCTGGAAAGAAACTTGGCCAAGTGCCTGATTTTAGACTTGAGGTGAAGAGTAAATCACGCTCAGTCTCACACTCAGTCTATAAACGTCCCACAACTGGGCCTTGGCCTTTCCAAGTGAACAATAGCATAAGGAGATCACACTGAGAGCGAGTTTTACTCACCATTTAAAATAATGACATATCAACGCTTCTGGTGATAAACGAGGTAAGGTCCTATGTTGCCCAATCCAATAATCTCGTGTTCGTTAACTTAATCGAATTGTAAATATAACTAAACTTGTCCTCAACACCCAAGCTATATTCCACAGCGCTAGCCCAATGCGGATTTGTGGGATTTAACGGCTGCCATCTTGAGCTTATGCTGGCTAATCAAATCAATGTTGTTGTTGGTGTTGTTGTTGTTGTTGTTGTTGTTGTATTGTTAGTTTTTTTTATTTATTTTGTGTTTATTTGTTATAAAAACCATACAGGTACTTACATAAGAAATTAACAAATTAATAATTAAAATTATGGGTAAGTATGTATACTAAATGTCCAGCAGTTTTTCTAGTTTCACCTATTGGCTTATCCTGTCAACCATACTAATATTATCAACCTAAAATATGTTTGTCTGTTAATTTTTTCTTAGCATTTCATACTTTTAACTTTACGCCCGATATAGAATCCTTATTTAGATCAGGGGTTTAGGTAAAATAACATTGCGCGCTGAATCGGTTTTGCCGGTCAGTCACCTCTCACTTACCCCCCGATATTAGACGTAATTGTATTTGACTCGTCTCAACCTCGGGTTTCGGAAAATGTAACAACATTATTCTGGGTACGATCGCCTAATGACATCAGGCTTGCCCCGCTGCCGCGCTGTTGCAAGATAGTTGCCGCTGAAAGTTTGTTATGACCTCGGCTTAAGATATTTAGCCAGACTGGAAAATGTTTATCAAGATGACTTTAACGCTGTAATGAAGTTTTAATAGAGTCATGCATGTTAGGGTTTTTTTTTTTAATTTTAGAACTACTGTGTTTATTATTTGGAATAGGCGACCGCATTTGAGGTAAGAGTATTTACTTTTTCATAAAAAACCTTCTTGCAGAAAAAAATGTAAACTTGTAGGTATGGTTGTAGGTAGTTTATGAGACTAATAAACTCGAGAAATCCCCGTCTGACTGAGTAATCGCTCAATATAGAAAAATATTTGTCCTAAGTTTTATGTAGCGAACGTTAACCGCACAAATCAATGAAACACGGTGTTCCACGACTTTAAATGTTTCCACATATCTGAATGGTTAGGTACATTATCAATAAACTTTAATGAAAAACATTAACACAACTGCATACTACAGTGGGTTTTTACGATTCATTTATTAAATAAAACGAACAGCAAACGACTGAAAAATACGGTTAATGATTCATAAGGTGAAAAAATAGTTCAATTAGCAAGTAAGTGCGAGTAGGTATAAAGCATCGGAGTAAAGGAGATTCGTCTCAGTCGTGCATGACAATCGTGATATCATGGAAATCACCGTGAGTATCAACTACTTACTTAGTTATATATGGTATATATAGATAATAGATATAGATAATATCTAATTACTTATAGATATTATTCATCATCATCATCATCATCAGCTAATTCTCCCCCCACTGCTGGGACACGAGCCATCTCTATGAATGGATAGAGAGAACTGGCCATAAACCACCACGCGGGCCCAGTGCGGGTTGGTGGTTGTTAACGACTGCTAATGCAGCCGGGACCTTTACTTTACAAAGCACGGAGGAACTCGAGATGATACATTTTGGACACCCATCCGGTGACCGGCCTTTGCGAAAGTTGCTTAACCTCAGCACTCGCAGACCGGGCGCGCTAACCACTGCGCCATCGAGCTCCTCCAGCAGATATTATTATTGTTAGTCATTATTTTTCCACTGCAGTGCAAAAGGAAATTATAGAAATTAGTTTACAATCATTGATATCACTTGGATCTATACTAATATTATAAAGAGGAAAGCTTTATATTTTTGTATGTATGTTTGTAACGAATAAACTCAAAAACTACTGGTACGATTTAAAAAATTCTTTCACAATTAGAATGCTACATTAGCGTTGAGTAACATAGGCTATATTAAAAAGAAGAAATGCGGTACGAAGTCCGCCGGGTCAGCTAGTATTGAATAATGAGCGCATTCTGTCTTTAATAAGTACATATAATTATGTTATTGACTACACTTACATTAATTAATAGTTATATCCTTTTGGAGGTATTTTTTGAGGATATCTACCTATATATAAAGAATTTACTGAATGTTAAGTAAAAACGGTTTATTTCCCAGAAAAGGTGTTTTTTTTTATGCGTGTATAAGCAGATCAATAACTGAAAGGCAATGCTTTACATTTCGGAGATATAATTTAAAAGAGTTAGAACGAGACAAGTAGATACCAAAGATAAATTATATCTTTAAAATAAATATTTAACTACTTACTTACTAATTAATTAATTAATTTCCTTTTCAGAAAATTTGCGCTTTATTCCTGATCTCACCATTAATACAAGTGTGCACATCAACAAAACAAATAGAAGAGCTTCAAGATCCTTTGACAATAACCAGACAGAATGAGCATAATGATTCACTCAATCAAGATGTAACACCAGTGAGAGTAAAACGACAATTTGGTTATGGATATGATCCATATTACTATAGACGATGTAGGTAACGGTTCATTAACAAAACAAAATTAATTTTCACAATTATTAGGTATATTTTTCTATGTGCTTCGAAAGGTACCTACGTTAAGCCGTTGGTCCCGGCTGCATTTGTAGTCGTTAACAATCACCTATCCGCACTGGGCCCGCGTGGCGGTTTGTGGCCCGTTCTCCCTATCCATAAGGGAAGGCTCGTGCTCCAGCTGTGGGGAGATAAAATGAGCTGGTAATGTGATGATGTTATGTGTTTTGTATGTAATGGTTAAAGATAACAATGTGGTTGTATTTTATTGAATGTCTTAAGTAATCGTGCGTTATCGTGTGAACAACTAAACTTTTAAGTTTATTCAACACAATTTTTTTTTATTTATTTATTTATTTGTTTATAATTTACCTATATTTATGACGTCATAGGTAATATTATTAACTAATATATAGGTATTATTTTTATTTCAGACCCTTTACCAATACCAATAATTATTGGAGGGGGGTTATACGGAGGAGCGGGTTACGGTTTTGGCGGTAGAGGTTATGGTGGCAGGGGATATGGTGGCAGAGGCTTTGGGGGAAGAGGATTTGGTGGAAGAGGGAATGGCGGAAGAGGCGGAGGCGGAAGAGGCGGAGGCGGTAGAGGCGGAGGCGGTAGAGGCGGGGGAGGAGGGGGGCACGGAGGAAGAGGATAGAAAATAAATATTATTTGGAACAACAATGGAAATATGAGCATGTTATCAATTAAAGACTAAGTACGAGAAAGAAATTTTAGAGAAAATTTTATTTTAGAGAATATGTACCAAATTCAAATGCATGATTTACCTATAACGACACTACATAATGTAATATTAACGTCTTATTATGACTGACCGGCGAATAAGCGTCATTGTGATGGTTTATTTTCATAACGGGAAACCGTATGGTTTTTTCTCACCTACGAAAAGGCCAACTGTAAACTAGCTATCTTATTTATTAGTTCGTACACAAATAAACTACAATGGTTAACATTTTGGATCGCAATAGTACAGGTAAGCTTATCTCTAAAAGAGATTTCTTCCAGCAGACCATGGTGACAGACAGGATAGTATGAAAGTACCTAGTTACAAACTGCGCACAGAACTATTAAGAAAATATGATAGTTATCTACTATACTAATATTATTAAGAGGAAAGCTTTGTATTTTTGTATGTATGTATGTTTGCTACTGGACCGATTTAAAAAACTCTTTCACCATTAGTGTGCTACATTAGCGCTGAGTAACATAGGCTATATGAAAAAAAAAAGAAATGCGGTACGAAGTCCGCCGGGTCAGCTAGTATAAAATAAAGACAACCACACATTAATCTATTTATATACACAAAAATATGAATATACTACTAAATATAATATATATTCTATAAATAAAAACATAACGTGATTCAGTGCCACTCAAGTAACCGATAGTTTTTAGTTGTTTTTTAAAACTACCCACAGTGCGACATTCTAGTTTTGCTGCTTGGACAGTAAAAGAATCGCCATACATGTTAGTGCTGCAAGGAGGAAGATTTAAGTGGAGATAGTAGGCTGAACGATGAGTGCGTCCAGATGACGAAAGGTACGAGAAACGCTCCTTGAGGTAAAGAGGAGAAGATGGGTTAAAAATAAAGTAAATAAAATCATAAAGAATTATAAAAATATTATAAAGAAGAACCAATATAATGATAATTACGGCGCATTCGTGTCGGAAGCCATGTAACCGTTGTCTGTATTCGGATATATATGATCATACTTACGAAGGCTAAAGATGAAGCAAATGCATACGTTTTGAAGGCGCTCAAGCTTGTGCAGTGTTCCTCGGTTGCATCGAGATAACAGCTATCAGCATAATCAAGGATCGGAAGCATCAGAGATTGAGCAAGAGTGATTTTAGTTTGAAGAGGGAGAAATCTCTGTAAACTGTTCAGGGAGTGATAGGCAGCAAAAACTTATCGGCCGAGCTGATTAATATGACAGCTCCACGAAAGATTGTAATCAAATTGAACATCGAGGTTACGGACAGACTCTGCATAAGCTCTCTCTCTCTTATAATTTTAAATGTCGGAACACAACAATGCTACTATCATTGTTGTTTGTTGTATCAGATATAGAAAGATACTGGTAGCTAGCCAAGCCTGATGAAATTAAAATAAACACTCTAGCTAAGCCGTACCAGCATCACCCAAACTGAGTACAATAATAAGTACCTGGATGACCAAGCTTTGCTCGTTTTTTTATAATGTTTTCTAAAAATGAAACCATAGCTAGATCGAGTTATCACCCCCGAAACCCCCAGCATACTAAATTTCATGAAAATCGTTGGAGCCATTTCCGAGATTCAGATTATTATATATACATATACAATAATTGATCGTTTAAAGGTATTAGATGTAGGTACGCTGCTGGGAATCTCACCAAGAACTCTGGCTCTGACACAGGCGGTGTAATGTAACTTATGTAACCACTAGTCGACCGGCCCCCCAACCGCCTAACACTCTCGCTTTCGCCTCGCTTTCTAATATAATATCGAAATATAATATCGAATAATATCGAAAGCTATAGACTACAGCTTTTGATATTGCTTTCATATTGCTTTCGAAATGACAAGATGACGCCTCCTCCTCGCCTCGCCTTCAAAGTGATCGAAAGCGAGAGAGTTAGGCGGTCGACCTCCGGGGCTCGTTAAGAAAACTATCGCCTCACTATAAAACTATTTGCCATTAGTAATAACTGACTATGATTCTGTATCAACTGCGACAAGGATTCTACATAGGTATTGAATTGCGGTGTAAGTAGGTACGGTTACTTTGAACAGTCTTTGATAGTCGGCTATCTGACCGTCAATACTACAAGACAGAATGGCTCACAAATGTTTAATTTCAGACAAAAAAAAATGATTTTCTAGCAATATAAAAGAACTGTAGTGAATGCTAAGAGTAAGGGGGTGCCGCGCGGAATTTCGAAAATTTACGTGTTTTTAAGTCACTGGTGCTAGGCGCTGAATAGGTCATATACATTAAAAGGACTAGTGTTTGTTAGCTTGATCCTTTCACAAGGCCATGGTTGTCTTGGAATTTGAAACAAATACCCAGAAACTGCATAAACAATACGTAAAAGTAATGATATCTTAAAACTAATTTCTTCAGAAACTTTGTAAATATAGCACAAATGAGACAATGATTCGACATCAAAATGTTTGTATTGATATTCCGCAGGCCACTGTTGTCTTATTTTTCAATTAAAAAATATGAATATGAAAATATTAAGAAATTTATTATTTTTTACCCAAACGCCTATGATTTTACGAAAGTAAAGATTGCTCTAATTAAATCACCAGCCTACTCTGTACAGATATTAGTGTGCGTGCGTATTCGTAGTCGTGCGCCGTTGTCACACCACTGCCACGCGCCGCTCGCTCGCTATCATAAAGAAACTTGAAACTCGCAGTTTTGCGTCCGCGCTGCACCCCTTTCTGTTTGATTGCACTGTCAAAATAATACTGTAGTATAGGCTCTATAAGCTATAGTTTCTATCCGAAAAAAACGGAAAAAATGGGTCGATGGGTCGTAACTCGTAGTGCTACTGGGAATGTTAAACCTCAGCAGGCCCCACTTTTAGGCCACACGATTAAGATAAGGTGAATTCGATATTGCAAGTAACACAACTTTTGAAATTCTATTCTTTTAGATACCTGGAAACATGTAAATAAAGTTTAGTTACAGTGCAGATCATAACTTCATAAAAAAAAATCTATCGTTAATACTGGCAATAATAAATAACAATAGCACATTGTGTACGTACATCTTTACTCAATAGAATCTTATATATTAAAACTGAAACTAATAATATAATTCAACAAAAAAATACCGAAGTGTTGGCTCAATAAGCTGATACCTTTTTGCCTGCCTTCGATGGCAGCTCTTAAAAAAGATAAACCATATGGCCATCTGTCAAAGTTGTCAAATTGAATCGTCCCAACCAAACCAAAAGAAATCAATCGGTAATTACCTCAAAATAATAAGTACCTATGTAATTAAAAAGTATGTATACCATCTAAATCATTAACTCTCTTCAAAATTCGTGAAGTTGAATTATCACGATTAGATTATTTATTTAATGAGAAGTGTACCTATTTCAATTGCATTACATTCTTCTATTCTTTCATTTTAGAAATGGACGGCACATACGACGAGATACTCTGCGATAATCCGTTTTTTATGGAATTAAAAACGGAATATACAAATTTGTACCAACATTGCATAGCTCAGTCATGGGTGATATGTGTACCTCGAATCGGAAGTTTGTTCACAAGAGTTTTCACAGTTGAAGATTTCTGCGCTCACATACTCGTTCCTAGCGACGAGCTGCCCGAAACTCACTACAGCACACTTACAGAAAAGCAAGTCACTGTAGCCAACAAATTAATCACACTTGAAGTGACCAAGGGCTTACCATTACAAAGCCACATACTGTTCGAAGAGACATTCTACACAGAAGACTTCATAAAATTCAAGGTTTGGTGCATAGAATCTCCATTAGAACCCACCACTAACTCAGGTGATCATACAATAACTAAAGAGTATCTTACTTCCATCAATGATTGTATAGACTTGCTCTGGACGCAAGCAGCAGGCAGGCAAGTACTGGATCAAATAGAACAGAGTGTGCATACATTTTTGAAAAAGCAACCTAAACTACCTATTGCTATTGGCCCCCTCAGAGATTCAGTATGTGAGTTGTACACACAGTGTCTTCAGTTTGCACTACAAAACAGAAGGTTAAGAGAAAAGTCAAAGTCTTGTAAACAAATACTTGAAAACATCAAGTTAGCTGTGGAAAGTTATATGCAACAACTACTATTTGACAGTCTATTCAAACCTATTTGCACTAGCTGTGCTTATGAGGACTCCCATCTCAATAAACAGATAAGAAATATGTGTGATATTCAACTTAGAGACTTGGATATTAAAAAAGAACTAATACATGCAGTACCAAAAGCCAAGCAAATACTTTCAAAGATTGATACATATAACACTGTCTTAGAAAAGGTTATATGTCTAAAACAGGCTCTCAATGCTATTAACAAGACTGACAGTAGTAACAATGTTGTCTTATTAACAGCAGATGATTTACTTCCTGTCTTTGTGTTCCTTGTGATCAAGTCGGGCTTACCAAATTGGTACAGTCAGCTCACATACTTGAAAGAGTTCCGGTTTAGTGGAGTTGGGAGAGGTGATGCTGATGAAAGTGCTTTTTTAATAACAACTTTGGAAGCTGTCATAGAGCATGTACGATCAGGAGCTTTATCAGGACCACCAGACCCAGAATCTTATTATTATGATAGCAATCTAACTGAGGATAATGTTAATAGTAGGCAAAGAAAAAACAGTTTGACTGAATCAATGTCCATGTCCGATACAAATGGTAGAGATGAAACTTTAGAATACATATTTGATTTGATTAAAGCAAATCAAACAGAACAAATTCAAGAAATATTGTTAAGGAATCAGAAACATTTGCTGAGTATCAAGGAGAATGACAATGATATACTTAAAGTTACATTAGATGCAGATCTTCTAAAAGATGATGATGATGATGATTATTATGATGATTGTGATAGTGAGACTGATATATATGAACAATTATGTCATCCTCTATGCAACTGTAAGAAATGTTGCAGTAAAATTTCCAAAAATCTATTAAAAATCTCTCCAACTGTCACATCTAGAGATAGCCATGGCTTAACTTCTTTACATGTTGCTTGTATCCATGGCAAAGCAGCTATTGTGGAGCTACTAATAGAAATGGGTGCAGAAATAGATGCTACAGATCTCAATGAATGCACTCCTCTACATTACGCTGCTTCCAGAGGACATCAAAATGCTTTGTTGTTGTTATTACATTCTGGAGCTAATATCAATCACACGAATGTTGATAAAAATACTGCACTTCACTTGTGTGTCAATAATGGACATATGAGTTGTGTCAAAGCTCTAATCTATTTTGCTGAGCATAGTAGAAAGAAAATCATGATCAACTCTGCTAATGAAAGTGGTAATACACCTCTACATTTTGCATCTAAATGGGGCTATGAGGGCATTGCAAGATTGCTTATTGAAAATGGAGCCGAGCCTTCTTTGCAAAATCGAAACAACAAAAGCTCATTTGACAATGCCCATAATTTAAAAATTTTACAAGTACTCAAGTCAGTTACTCCAAGTTTATATGAATACATACACATCACAAGTTCTGATATAAAAACTTTGAACTGCAAGACAAATAAATCTGTTAATTCCAAACTGCAAAAGTTAAGCTTTAAAAGCAGTGAAAACAATGCAAGTAAGGCAGTTGAAAATTTAAAAACAATTGAGAGAATTATGAAAGCAATCTCGTATGGTGATGTTAAACTGGCATGCTTTTATATGAAAATTGATTATGCCGTTTATGCTGATAGAGACAAAAACTCTAATGGCACTTTGTGTCATCCTTTGTGTGAATGCCAATCTTGTAACAAGAACACCAATTCAAGGACTGATTTTGATGTCAATTTTGCTGATACTAATGGGTATACTGCTTTACATTATGCTGCTAGATATGGGTTGGATGAATTGTGTACCATCCTTATACTTAATAGAGCAAATGTAAATTGCCAGAATAAGAGAGGTCAAACCCCTTTGCATTTAGCAACATTAAATAACAAACCTGTGGTGATTAGTCTTCTAATTGACTATGGGGCTGATATAAATGCAGTTGACCTATCAGGCAATACACCTTTGCACAATGCATGCGAAATGGGTAATATTGGAGCTGCTAAGGTATTGATATGCAGCAAGCCTGATTTCACTATGTTGAATGGATCGGAAAAGACTGCTGTTATTATAGCCAAGGAAAAAGTTCATTTGACAATCATTGATTTATTAGAAAAATACACAAATAAGTTTTAAAGCATTAAGAGTTTAGTAATGTAACATATTTTGGCATTTAAGAATAAGCATAAATGTTTGTTGTTTATTGTACTAAGTATGTAATTATTTGTTAACTGCCATTGCCAGTTTCACTACTTATGATTTTCCAGTTTGCCTATCTAAAACGTTTGCCTCTTTCAAAATCTTATTGTATGAAAGATACAAAACTTGTAGAATAGGCCATCTGACATCATAAGAGTTGAAATTGGCCATAAATATTTTTACATTTTTATGTAGTACAGATGGCTCTCCAAAACTGTAAAATTTCTTCAATAAATGTTCAACCATATGCTATAGACAAAGTTAAAAGTCTATTGAGGAGATTTGACAGTTTGTGGTAGTCTAATGATGTGCAGATGCAGCTATGTGTACTGCCACGAAAAATTTTTCTATAGAGTTCTTTTAAGTTATTATTACAAAGCGCAATTATATGTCATGTTTATTAATACCAAATATACCTTTATAATACCAAAACTATTACCTAAGATTATAAGTCGCATGGTTTGGTATAATTTTGTATTGTTATCGCGTTACGTAATCGAATACATTAAAAGACGCATAATTTGCTGGAGTCATGTGTAATAATGAACCAAATCCCTGCGACTACAACCACCCTAAAGCCTTAGTGCCATAAAAAATCTTGACCCACTATTTTTATTATTTTATAAGACTGACTTACTTCATAATGTCTCCAATAAATGAATTGTTATCTATATTTTTTGTAATAAATGTATATATTTGTGATGAACTCGTAATAAAGTATTTTAATATTTTATTAAAATTTTACATTTGAGACCCAAACTTTCTTGCTATATGAGTAACCTATTTTCCTTTATTCTACTACTTTCTTTGACCATCCGAAGTCACCAGTGGCACATGGATAATTCTCGAATTGTAAGTAGAGGTACTAAATACACAAATTTGAAACAATTAAAATAAATAAATAAATAAACTTTCCTACACTCACACCAATTATCTAGCTCAAGAGAAGCTTCGTTATGAAACTCGTTAAATGGTTACTAGACAACGGATAAACATACTTAAAATACTTAAATATATATGTACTTATTATACATAGAAAACACCCAGACTCGAAACAATTTAGAAAAACAATAATTTCTAAATTGACCCGACCGGAGATCGAACCCGGGGACCTCAGATATGGCGACACCATGAAAACCGGTCTACCACTCTACCAAGGAGGTCGACAATAGTTCAGTAGATTTTTTTTTCAGGTATAAATCATTGACCCAATCCCAAAAATGGAGAATGATATCTGGATAATTACCAGTTAGGCTTTAGATTTAGACTTAAGACTTTAGACTTATAGTTAAATGGGCATTCACTTCCATCATCTAGCAATTAATACAACACACACACCGCCGCTGATAAATAAAGGAATAGGTAATAACACAATTAAATTTTTCAATAATTTTACTTTTCTCTCACAAAGAAATTACAAACAGCTTGAGCATTTTGTACAAAAATGTTGATGTACAATCGGAATAATTACCAAAGGTACCATTTTGTGCTACAATACAAATCCATTAAAATATTTTATATAAATTCGTGTCTTTGATTTAATATTACTTGATATTTTTTTATTAGACAATCTTATATACACTTTATAATATCATTTTTACTGTTTGTGTTCGTTAATAAATACATTATTATATTATTTAAGTAAACAATATTTTATGCTAAGTACAATTTAACACAACAGGAACATTTTGCTATTATTAAAATCATTTGTGTAAATTATCAAATCCCAAAAACATATATTTCCTAGTCTCATTTCGCAGACCACAATTATTAACAAGTTCTTTTTTACCTACAAGTCTACTAGAGTGGACCAGATTACCCGTAATTGCAATAATGGTCTCTTCATTATAATTTGGAGCATTTAGTGTAAATTACAGACTTCCCTTGAACCAAGATTAAACCTAACAATTCAAATCACCTCTATACAGGGTGGAAAAATAAGTCGGGCCCTGGAGGGAAACTACCTTAAATCTTTAAGTTGGCTCATTTCACTTAAAGGACACATTTATTGATTTTTAAAAAGAAACAAAACTGCATTCATAGATTTTCTAAAACTCGCTTGCCTCGCCCGAGACTCGAACCAACTAAAATTTAATAAAACAAACACTCGCTATTTTTAAATTTTCTCTAACAAACATTTGGTCTTAAAAATAAAAACGATCGTAAAATCTAACATTAACTTTATTTTATTATCAATTTGTTACACTTAAATTATTTAACTGATAAATTGTTCGAAATGAGCCCCCTCGTTCCGGATTCACAAATTTACAAGGTACTTAGAGATAAATTAGCAAGTGTGTACTTCATACGAAGTCTTTGAATGTTGGAGAGATAAGAGAATTGTTACGTGTCATATAACTGTTGAAAGTGAACAGTAAGTACTAGGTAATGTTCATTAAAGAGCTTGTGTACTAAACTAAATAGGTATTCTTCGTGGATATCTTGTACGACAGACGAGAGTAAGACCAAATGTTTGATAGAGAAAATTTATCCTGAATATTCCTATCGATTAGTATAATGAAATAGCGAGTGTTTGTTTTTTAATTTTAGTTGGTTCGAGTCTCGGGCGAGGCAAGCGAGTTTTAGAAAATCTTTCAATGCAGTTTTGTTTCTTTTTAAAAATAAAGGAATGTCTCCTTTAAGTAAAATGAGCCAACTTAAGGATTTAAGGTAGTTTCCCTCCAGGGCCCGACTTATTTTTCCACCCTGTATAGTTAATTAAGACCGCCTCTGTGGTCTAGTGGTTGGACTGCTAGAGTCCCGGGTTTCATCCCAGGTCCGTACATATTGTACGTACTGTTTGGTTGGTAATAAACCTAGTCATTGTTCTAGTCTACCTGGCTAACTACCACCATACCATTTTATCTAAGTCTGTCGCTAAAACAACAATATCGGTAGCAAGAATTTTTACTGTGATATTGATTAGGCGTCTTGTAATAAACCTTGACCATTATTGACTTTAGTTCGTAACTTTTTAATTACAAATCGATTTTATCATAATTTTTGTTATTGCCTTGCACTCATTTGCGAATGAAACGATTCATACAAACATGATCTAGATTAATTCTAATGGGGCATTTTGAGACCTATTTATATTCATACTTACATGGGAGGAAAAAGCTGTTTTATATCTAAAGCAAGATTACTTTTATTAATGATTATTTTGCAAGATTTTTATAGGCTTGTTCTCCTGTAGTTGACTGAAAGCGTTTAACTTCAACGTAACGTGTTAAGTAAAACGTAAAAAAAATATATTAAAACATCTTTCCATCACATTACTTCTACTCTTAAATCAAATATTTAGTGCGTCTCTTTCACTTTAATGACTTAAAAAACTAGTTCAATTTGCACTAATACTACATATTACTATACTATACATACACATATTATAACGTATTCTCATAGCACCAACAATCAAACCGACAAATATAATAAAGTGTAAGAAAAGGCAATAAATGACAAACACGTGACGTGATGGTCAACATGTTTGGCAACTTCACATCCCCAGCTCATTTTATGTCGTCACTGCTGGGGCTTGAGCCTTCCCTATGGATGGATAGGTGGAACGGGCCATAACCACAACGCGCGGTTGACGCCAAAGTCAGGTGATAAGGACGTTGTAAAGGACGCTTGATGCAAACAGCAAATTCTCTCATAAAAAAGGCTTGACGCGACACTTGTTGTTACACTAGAAGGGGTTGTCGCGACATATTGCAGCACATGACTCAACTACGTGAGAACGTTGCCCAGTGTTACGCCAACGCGCAGCATTTTGCGTCAAGTGACGCGGGACATGTTGCTCACGATATTTTATTATCTTATCTTATCTTAGTGGTTTCTGCCGAAGCACTTCGAACCATCGAGATCTTTTGTGCAACCTTACAATGAAACCGAGATATTGTCTTTTCTACTATTTCATATATGAACTTTCTCCGTCCCAAGTCTTTTTTGTGTGAAAAAGTATGAGTATTTTATTATCAGGTAGATTTTTCGCGCCATTTTACATGCCAGATAGTATTTGTAACGTGTAATGTTGCTAAACATGTTGAGAATTACAATTTGCGTGTCATCTGTTGCCTAATATACACACGGCTAAACAACAACACAAAACAAGGAATGTCATTAATAAATCATTACATTTATCACTTAAAGCATTTCACACCAATTAGTGATCAGTCACTACACGTCACGACAGTCACGACATAGTATTTAATATTTGCGTAACTGTTCGAAACATTGTCCGAGTGGCAAAACACAAAGCTTTTGCGACATTAATATGATCAGGGGTGCGATGTTTGAACCGGTGACTAATCTCACACTATGATATCAATTACGAGTGTGAGAATTTGTTTTTGACACCAAAAATTATGGAACTATATCTTAACAATAATATAAAAAAACTATTAATGCAAAAATACTTATATTTCATAGCGTATTTCATGTCACTTTAATTTCGAGTTCGCCGGTGAGATTCAAAAATCGCCCCCTGTCTGATCTCAGATATTTTAACATAATCTCTTGGATTTTTTTTTATGTACACTGCCGCCTTGACCGAAGAGGTCATAATGCCGCAAAGGCATAAAAAACTGCCGGTTTACACAAAAATCAACGGAGCTTTTTGCGATTCCGAAGATAGTTCCATAGGTAACGTTACTTAGATTTACAAATAGTTCATCCTCTTTCGGCATATTTTATGTATGTTTTTTTCGCTGTAATAAATAACACATTATACATACATATTCGCTGGATGCGAGCAGCACAAAACCGGTCTTTGTGGAGATCCTTGGGGAAGGCCTTTGTCCAGCAGTGGGCGTCTTTTGGCCGAGATGATGATGATGATGATGATGATGATGATGATGATGACATACATAGGGTTGACTAAACTATATATTTACTACTACTACCATTACGCCATTACGTAAAATGCAAAACAATTATAAAATCTTTCACCACTTATAGTAGATGAGGACACATCTTGGTGATACACTATTAAACACGATTATAATGTTTTAGTGTTTCAATGTAGTATTGGTCCCAAAACGATGACAGGTGAACAGGAACAATTAGTAAATTTTTAGTGATACATACTTTCTACATCTTCAGTGAAACTTAAAAAACTAATAAATAATATTTAAAATAGAATGAATTCATCAAATAAAATATTGCAATATCTTCTATATTATCTAGATATAAATAAATCATAAATGCTGTTCGTCAGTAAGCGCATCATTTATGAACGGCTGAACGGATTTAGACGAAATTTGCTCATAGGCAGACCATTACCCGGACTGTGACATTGGATACTTTTTATCCCGGTAATAGTTTCCTATGTTATAGTTTAGTCTTCGCTAACGATATCGAGGGCAACTGCTAGTATATAAATAAAAGACAAAATAAATTATGGTTACGTTGCTTAAGAATACAATTTAGTAAACTAATATCGGCCCTGTAGGGTTACTCTTGAAACACAATTGCATTAATCAATTTCCAATAACAAATCTAAAAAATGTCAAATGGCACTCTTAAAAGCGATAATAGCGCCACATTGGAATTAAATTGCGTAAAAAATTGAGTGAACAAATTATTATCGAGATGGGGCGTTCCGAAATTGCGAAACTTATCCAATATCGATACATATTAATCACATTGGAATTGTATTGAGATTGAGTTTGCGTTCAAGAGTAGCCTACCTGTTATGACAAAACGCTCTAACCCGGGTTACAGAGTTTTGTAATAATATAGTTTAAATGTATTTACTTGATGTAGCTTTGTACTGGTTGGGCCAAACGCAGTTCAATACAAGTTTTTAACCGAAATATTCCATATAACATTTCGCTGTAACCTAAAGCGTGGATGAAATATTTATGCAGAACGATGTAGGCTAGGTTGCAGCGTTAAACCGTGATAGGATACGAGTACGGGCGCGTTTTTATTTTTACAAAACACTGCAAGCTTAGTTTGCCGCGTTTTGTCAAAATAGCAACAATGAGGCGGGCAGCGGTGAGCAGTAGGTAGGCGAGGAGTGTCGCATGTTTATCTATCGCTATGCAATTAGTTTGACCCGCGAAACAGACGAGTGCGTCACGATTATCGATTTCTATGCATAATTACGTGTTACTATTCCAACTTATTACTTACTAATAATTAATTATGTCGAAGTATACAAGAGGCAAACAAATATATAATATGGTGTCTGGAATTCATTGTAAGTTTGTTTTAATATATTCATCCTGTCTCCCAATTCTGCTATTTATTTTGATCTGAAACGAATCTGGAGCGCTGATAGTTTCAAAGTTTTCGTATTCTGCTAACTCCGAAATCAACTCTATAGTTTCGGGAAGGAAAGCTTTCGTTCCGCGGGCGAAGCCACGGAGCGTAAACCTAGTTTTAATATACTTAATTTCGTTTTGTTTTGCTTTTATTCATAAAACTAACTAATAAATCAAAGCTAGCCATCCCGCGGCTTATCTCTCGTAATAAGATTTTTTTTATAGGAAAGAGATAATTTACTTATTGGTTGAAATTTAAACACTAAAAAAAAGACAACACTTCAGTCTTTTTTCAGAGTTTAAATTTCACTCAAGTATAGGCCGATGATGATGATAATGATATTTCAGCGTTATAAACGTTAAAATATCTAAAATTAACGAATTACTTATTGGTTGTTTGTCAAATTTTGAATGGACCTTTTTTGCTCTCTTTTTACACCTAAACGGCTGAATCGATTTTGATGGAATTCGGAACAAATTTATTTATTCTGAAGACGGACATAATCTATAAAAAATCTTAAAATAAATATTTCACTGGATTTTTTATATTTGTTTTAGAGGGACATCGACAACAATTTTGAATGTCAAGTACATTTACCATCCAAGTGTAAAGAATATGGCGCAACGTCTGTTGATCAGCGTCAGCAACGATTGGATTTACAAATTGATGATAAGGCTATAAATAAAACTTATGCGGAACTGAGAACCGTTACACCTACTTATGATGGTGTAGGTGGTACCTATAAGGAAGAATAGTAATAAAGACACAATACCTTTTGTCGATAATATCTCTAAAAACTTAAATGTTCAACAGAAAGAAACCAGATTTACAGAACACGAAGTATCATTGACTACAGTTAAAAAAAAAATTCCTGAAACGATAAATCTTCAACAAGATGAACTGCATGAAAATAGTTGTGATACACCACCTGTAAAAAAGAAAATGAATGAAGACACGTTACCCTCTGTTGGCAATCTCAATGGAAATTTAAATATACTACCAGCAGCAACAGCTTTATGGAAAACGAAAGAATGTCGGCCGAGGTTTCTAGTCTACAAAATATTTCTAAATCAATAAATTTCCAGCAGAATGAACTATTTGAAAATAATTGTGATGAAGATACGATACCCCCTGCTGAGATTTCTATTGATTATTTTTCTATTAAAAATTAAAACTATTGCAATTTATGCCGAAGTCAAGGCATCAGTTTTTTGAGAACTTGATAGTAAACGAAGAGATAACCGAAGATTCAGAAATATTTGAATATTTTTTTGTTAATGTTACCTTCGTAAAAAGCCTATAATTAAGTATAGTTATTTCTTACTTTTATATATATATATATTCCACAATAAAACGTTTTAATTCTTGTCTATAATTTTAATTATTGCGTTTTACCTAAGTTATAGAGACTTTTTTGCTTTTTGTTATTAATAATAATTTACTTCCACTTAGCTGTACTGATTGTCTGGAGTGCCAAGGTCAGTTTGATCTGTCGTTATCCTGTTTACTTTAATTGGGTGCCCACGAAACAGTTTTTCCTAGTGTGGGACCCATAGTCAATGCATCTTGTGGTGTTACGTACGTGGATTTTAGGGCGAATTATTGAAACTCACCCAGGCCCCGACGGAAGGGTACGTGTAGCCACACTGAAGACAAGGTCGTCCACCTTAAAACGCCCTGTAACTAAACTGGCACGGCTACCTATAGAACAACCTAACGAACGATCAAACTGCACTGAACAACCGGAAAAACAGCCCGAAGCCGCAAAGGGAAGCCATAGAAAAATCAACACGAACCTATACAACCTGTTCCATATATTTTTAATGATTTTTATAATGCTTGTGGGACCATCATCTCAACAAACCACAAATATTACCTACCTATCACCTAACAGACTTATCTATTTCGACAAGGTAGCAGATCTCCAAGTCAAACAAGACGAATGGAAGATGGTAGTGTTTTACAATACTACAACATATTGGCGAAGTCTAACAAGCATTCAAAATTATGTTAACCATTTATCAACTTTAAGCAAGACTGAAGCAGCCTTTCTTACAATATCGGCACAATTTCACCACGAGCTTAATGAAATCCAACATTACAACGACATCCTAATCTCGGAGCATGGGTCATATCCACGCCTGCAACTTTCTAAAAGAGGACTCGTTGACGGAGTGGGCTACATCGCAAACTCTCTTTTTGGTTTGTTAGACGAGAGATTTGCAAAACAATACGAGAAGGACATCAACATCATTCAGTCGAACGAAAACCATTTATTAAATTTATATAAGAACCAAACATCTATTATCGAAGGCGAATACAACCTTCTCAAAAGAAATGAAGAGGTCATGAATAAACAATTTTTAATAATAGAAAAACATCTCGCCGAAACTGAAGAACGAATAAGTGCTAATCACGAAAACGCTATGTACATAACCGCCAGCGCACTTGCTATAAACTTAATGATATCAAACATACGCCGAATTCAACAGCTGTTACTTGATTTAGTCACAGACGCCAGAAATGGAAGAATCGACACACATCTTATCAAGCCCGAACAATTTGAACTTGAACTAAACATTATTTCCGGCCAGCTTTCGAGCGACTTATCACTGCCCTGCGTCATCGGCACACGCGACTGCACGCGGCAATTATACAAGTTGGCTAGAGTGCATGTGCACTTAACAAGCGCACTACTCATATTCGAAGTAAAGCTGCCGCTCATAAACAATGAACAGTATGAACTCAATCGGATCATACCTATACCGGAAGTCATCGGAAGCTCTGCAAGAAGCTTAAAACCTACAACTGAGTATCTCGCGGTCAACCTAAGAAAAGACCTTATAGTACCATTAGAAAACAAAGATGTATTATCGTGCAGTCATTCGGGTGAATCACAATTACTATGTGCTATAAATAAACCCACTTACGACATAAAGGTCGCTAAGACATTATGCGAGGCACAAATTATAAACAATGGGAGCTTATCAGCGTGCCGCGCTGAGGTATCCGATTGCACCGACCGATGGGTGCGGTTAAGCAATTGCGGCACCTGGTTTTTTTTCTGTTGCGAGGAATGCACTACGCGCATTTTTTGCCCAAATGGAATGACGACACAACACCTTCATGGCTCTGGGATCATTACACTTGGCCTAGGATGCCTGCTCAAAGGAGACAGCTTCACTATACACGCCCGCAACGACTACCACAGCAGCCTGAAAATCAGTTCCGAAGCGGAACAAATGAGCGTATCCAGTATAAACCATGTGTTGTCAGACGTCAATCACACACTCTCCTATGTTCCTGAAAACCACAGAGAGATTTTACAAGGACTGAAAGCCAAAATAGATATGGTAAAGGAGCAACAACAAACACTGAGTGTACAATCGCTAACACATGAGACCCACAACTACATTCTATATTCCATATGTAGTATCATCATCATCTGTTTTATAATATGGGGCGTGCTGCGATTAAAACGAAGGTATCAAGGTTGCAGTGTAAACCTTCACACGAGTCCACAACCGGCGCCAGGAGCTACGCCACCGCAGCAACAGCATCCGCCGCAGCTGGACACGGACGTCGACAGTGTTATGAGCGAGGTGATCGTAACTGCTGCACGCAAATTAGACAAGGCTTCATCGCCTTAATTAAACTATCTTTCTTTCTTCTTTCTCTTTTTAAATTTGGCAGCATGTACGAGCACGCTCGACATTGTTATATTTTAGCTGACACTAGCAATAACGTTACTTGAACGATTTGTATATTTTATTATGTAGTACAATAAACATACTCCACGGTGACGGTCGCTTTATTAAACCTCCCTGTCCCGTGCAACATAACCTGCGTAAATTACGTAACCATATAACTTACCTTCTTTAACTAAACTACAATAACCTACCAACCTTAACAACTATCTACTTACCTTGTAAATGCTACAACGTTTACAATGTTCTCGAATAACCTAGCTTTATTGGTTGCACACCTATGTATTTTGAGACCCCTTGTAACACAACTTGGTAATAAAGTATATTTGTATTTGTATTTTTATTTGTACGTTTTACGGATTAAAGCGTTTTGTCATAACAGGGCCGATATAAAAAACTCATTACAAAGTTTAAAAAAAATATATACATGATTTTGAATATATTAAGTATACTCAATTAACTCTAAACATACACCAAACAAACGTGATTTCATGTTAAAATCCTAAAAAAGTTTTTTGTAAAAGACTTACATGAACTTAATCAACATCACAATTTCAGGCATACAACACCATAACTAATAGAGATCTAATTATATTAACTGTCAGTAAATATGCCGTCCTTGTCCAAAGACAAGTCTTAACCGTTAATTGGGCATTTTTAAAAATCACAATACCTTTGTGCGTCACTTATCTCACTGCGGGGGCAGAGTCCAAACGGGCATTTCCTCCTTTTTATGCGTCTTCTTTTTATAATAGTGTTTGTCCCTCAATCTGACGTCATCTTGTCTCGACTTGTAATCCCTGGCTTCGCTTCTCCAATCGCTAATTTTACGCGGTGATCCGTTGATTTGGTGATACCCGTTCTTTTCTTGTTCATTTTCATCGACGTACACTTTGCTTTTGAGGAACAAATCGTTCCTTTCAGGGTCGCACGCGTCTGTAGAGAGGTCCTTGTACGTTCGGTCGTCATTGAGCTCTGTGACGTCATCTCGGCTGAACGTGAATGAATGCGGGTAGTATTCCTGTAGGATATCCTCGTGCCGGTACTGCTGCATTTGCAACCATACGTGCGGTAGGAGGAGGGGGAATCGCCGCAGCCAGTATGAGACGAAGCCATCAGGCAACTTGCCTAGTTGACTCCGCACGTCCGGTTCTAGTTCTCTGTAGTGATGTTTCTGGTGAAAACAAAACGTTATTGTTGAATAGTTGGTACAATATATAGAAAGTCCGCTTGAATAGCGATGAATTACAAGGTAAAACTGTATACACTTGTACATATTCTGTAAGCTTTGTTCGCAACAAAATATGTCGAATGGATAAGCCCTTTCTAACCGCTTTACTCTCCGCCCCACCACCGCTCTCACCCCATTCACTACCGAGGTCGACGACTCGGATAAAATGACTGACTTTGGGCGTCCCGGGTTCGATTTCCGGTCGGGTCAATGTCGAAAACGAACTTAACTTAACTTAATGAAATAAATAACCTATCTCCGGTAAGAGATAGGGCATAGGCATACCTTAGTTTAGTTACCAAGCAACTGCTGTTATTTTCCGACAAATAACAGAAATAACTAAGCAACAAATCTCTAGTAGGCCTTCTCTTACCAGAGATAGGTTATTAATTCGGCGGTAAGTAAACATGGAGTAGGTAGTGTTACGTAACTTGCTTCGTATCTCCCACAGCAGATGCGCGGCGTGGTCCCTTCTGTAAGTACGTCTCGCTCTAAGGTCAGCCGCCACATACGCCGTGCTCTATAGAGAGGAACGCTTTACGGGCACATGCCCCTAACAGGTGGAAAAATCTCTACCGTGTGTGTAAATACATATTTACACACACAGTAGAGATTTCTCTACTTAAACATGGAGTTGGACGTACGTACTTTTTTCCCGGCGCGAGCCCCTCTGTAAGTACGGCGCGGTTGAAAGTGCGCGATAACCGCGTACGACGAAACGCGCACCGCGTTTTTAAACGGTGGGACGTTTCTACGGGTGTATAAATCACTATCTTACCATGGAGTAGGCAGTCGGTAGTGGTGCCTACCTTGTTCCGTATCGCCCGCAGTAGATGCGCGGTACGGTCACCTCTGTAAGTGCGTCTCGCTCTAAGGTCGGCCGCCACCGCGCCGCAACCGCGAACGCGCCAATCACCGTGCACCACGAGACGCGCGCCGCATTCTAAAGAATGTGAAGGTTCGACGGGTGTGTGGCTCTCCACTTGGTCGTTGGGTAGAAAGTAGTACGCACTCGTTCCGTGAAACCAACAGAGGCGCTTTATAGAGAGGAACACTCTACGGCCGTGTATATAGTTACATAGTGGAGTTTTCTCTACTTAAACCTTGTGCCATATTAAACGCGTCACACGACCCCTTCGGTAGGTGCGTCACGCACGAAGTCAGCTGCCACTGTTCCGCAAACGCGTGCGCGCTTTTCGCCGCGTTCTAAAGGGACGAACATTCTACGGGCATGTACATATCCACTTAAACATAGAGTCGGTACGTACCTTGTTCCGTATCGCCCGCAGTAGATGCGCGACGCGGTCTCCTCTGTAAGTGCGTCTCGCTCTAAGGTCAGCCGCCACCGCGCCGCAAACGCGAGCGCGCCAATCACCGCGCACCACGAGACGCGCGTCGCGTTCTAAGGGATGTGAAGGTTCGACGGGCGTGTGGCTCTCCACTTGATCACTTACGTCCTGGGAGTATGAAAAATACAAGTTAAGTGTATTCTATGGGCAGGAAATTACAACCAAACAGATACTATTAATTAAGGGTTTCGGTCATTATCACTATGTATCTTTTCATACTCTGTCAAAATATAGTTCGGACCAGTCTTCTGCAAAGACATCTAGCTCGTCTCGCTATCAGCGTTTGGGTCTGTCGGGTCGTCTTTTCAGGCCATGGTAGACGCAATATAGCCCTTGGTATACTTATTTGTTCTGTTAAAACACTCAATCACTACCAACTGCAACGCGTAACACTCACGAGAAACTTAAGCTACCGTCTAAATTTAATTTACAGTTAAAAAATAAAGCCCTTTGACTTTTCCTTAAAATAAATAAAGAACCATTAGAATTACCTGCAAGAAATTGAGTACAGTTTGGCTTCCCCAGAACATAGGGTACTTGAGAACGCTCTCGCAGGGAGGGCGCGCGTGCGGACGCGCTGATATCATCGCGCGGATCAATATCTTGGTAACCAGTATTTCTTCTTCTGGCAACAATTTACTGAAAGAAAAAAAAGTTATTTTCAACGGGAAGCGTATTTTCTGTCGCAATCCTAACCCAATACTATACAGGTTAATCGTTAGCATTGAACAGAATTAATTTGTCGCAAAGGCCGGTGGTCGGATGGGTGACAAAAATGTATCATATCGAAATCCTCCATGCTTCAGAAATCACGTAAAGCCGTTGGTCTCGGCTGCATTAGCAGTCGTTAAAAACCACCAAGGCGCACTGGGCCCGCGTGGTGGTTTATGGCCCGTTCTTTATATCCATCCATAAGGAAGGCTCGTGCCCCACAGCTGGGGCATAAATGAGCTGGTAATGTGTGAAACGCTAATCGTGTAAATCCCTCTATATTTCTACTTGCGTTTATATGAATTAGGCATGCCACTGCGCCCGGGGAGACGTTATGTAAGACTCTGGGATTAGTTCAAAACATGAGCCCTGCAAGGGTATTGCAAAAAAACTTAATCTAAGTAGTTTTTAAGAAAGTAAATAACAATTATTAATTTCAAAATATATTATCTATGAATATATTATACATAATATATGCATGTATACATTATTAATGCTAACTAATCTTAGCAATAATAATATTATTATTTGAGATCAAAATTTAACAAACTAAAAATTATTTTAAATTATAAAAGCATATTTATATCAAAAACCTTTTACACATTTTACAAAATAATGTTTATTCTTCTATATTTTCTGTTTATGTGTTAATTGGATAACCATAAACGACCATTCATTCAAATTAATCTACTCACTCGAGTTGCCCCAAATCGTAGTCACCGGTGAGTATATTCGCCTGCCGCCTCAGCATGTCGCCGAACGGGTGCTGCCCTCTAGACAGCACGTAATAAAACACGCAGCCCAGAGAGAATATGTCCACGGACGTCGTCTAAAAGAAAAACAAAATAAATTTTCAACCATATTACATATAGCATACATATAAAGTTTAAAGTCTATTGAGGAAATTTTACAGTTTGTCTGACGAAAATAGAAAAAAGAATACCTCAACAAAATCTTTTACATTGAAATGAATTACTTGATACACACACACACGTTGACACACACACACGTACATACGTTTATTTTACATATCATGACGTTCCTTAAGAATCACCCGAAACTTATTAATTTTACATCTCTATGTAAATGTGAAGTGAACGAAACGTTCGTTGGGATAAACAAGTATATAAGATGAATACGTGTAAAAGGGAATTAATTTAAGCTTTGTCTTTCGAACTCCCACTTCTTAGAGATTGCAGTTATAAGGTTGATATTACTGTTACCTTATCGAGGCGCGATCCATCATTATAATATGCATTAAATCATGATAAATGCTATTAAGTTACTAATTGCCAGCAAATAAGGTTGATAGTTAGTTGGTTAAACAAGACGCCTAAAAAGCTGGCAAGTTACGATAAGCTTTGCCGACGAATATTGAACTTTTTAAAAAGATTGAAGTCTTATATCATACTGCAGGCTAAAGAAGTACCTAAGTTCGTACACATAAGGTTCATTTTTCTGTTTATAACATTGATTTTGTTGTTACCGTTCGCTCGCCGTTGATCATCTCGGGCGCGATCCACCCGTCGGTGCCGGTGACGCCGGATCGACGGGAGAAACTGACGCGGCCGATGTTCAGCTTTTTCGAGAGGCCGAAGTCAGAGATCATCGCTCGGACCTCGCCCGAGCCCGATGGCATAGAAAGCAGCACGTTGTGCGGCTTAATGTCTCGGTGAACTGGATATAAATGAAATGTTACAGCTTTTTCAATTTAGACGTTTGTTGCCGGACGGATACTGCACAGTTGTACTGCGTTCCATATTACATCAGTAGGCTGGCGTTTAAAATGAAACCGTACGGCAGCGGTCCAACGTCTAAATTGAAAGAACCCTTAAACGTTTCATTACAAATAAATTGTATGACGGGTTTTAACGCAACAAAAACAAAAATTTTATTTGCTAATTCTTGTAAAATTCATTACCTAAATTATACATTAAATACCTAAAGTAGCTACCCTGCCAGTTAACTAATTAAAAATAAAGCAATTAAAGATTGCATTTTGTTATATTTCAATTAAGATTATTAATTTGCTTAACACATTAAAATTTCTCGCTTGACACACGGAACCGATTTGCTTTTAGCGTCCGTCGGTACAATAACTGAGTAAAAAATAATTTCTTTATTGTCAACTAAAACTATATCTTAAATGCACACTTTGTTTATCAATTTCCAGGTTATTATTTATGAGCAGTGATCGGAGTAGGTAGATTGATTTTAGGTCAATGAACTGGCACGTATATATTAGTATGGATATGCCTCCAGGATTCTGGGATTTTGAAATTATTAAGATTTTTAAGGAATTTTAAATGCTTATGTGTAGAATAAAGAATACATCAATATGAATAAGAAATGTTTAATCCTTTTGCTGTCTTTTTAATAGTATATTGTATTTTATAGGTGCTGAAGATGATAGCTGACATGATGGATGCAGCTGTCTTCCGGAGGTTCACTGAACTACATGTTTTACATGTAGGCCAGTGAGTCTCCGGGTCCGGATGTTTGCATTCTGTTTGTTATTTAGTTCCTAACATAGTTTTAAGTCTATTGTTACTAACTTGCTCTACTCTATTTTATTTATTTTTATTTATTTAATGGATTTTTAATTAATTATAATATGAACAAATTAAAATTTAATTTAATAATTTAATGTAATAATATGTAACTGTGAATATGGACCATGGTCTGAATTAAAAGTATTTTTTTTATTTTTATTATGACTATTCATGATGCGAGTACGTAAAATCAATCTACCTACTCCAATCATTGTTTATGAGTTAAAAGATTCTTTACCCAGTTGGTCCGACAGGGTGTTATAACACCTCTAAAAGTATTATATAGATATACACGAATATAATACATTTAGAGTTTCATTTGTTTACAACAACACATAAACGCCTGCTTCGACAAAATGAGTTAAAAAGGAGGATAAATACCTTTTCATTAATTTATTTGTCTGTTTATATCTCACCAATATCCATAGAGTGCAAATGTGAAAGTCCCATGGTGGCCTGTCTAAGGACTTCGACGGCGTCAATCTTACATTCAAAGTTTAATTTCTTCTCCACATAGTCTTGCAACGTAGCCGAACACAGCTCTAGCGCGATATACCTAAAAATAAACATAAAAGTTTGTGGTGTACTTCAGGGTAGTGTTTTGGGTCCGCTATTATTCAAATTTATAAAATCAAAGTCATTTATTAAATTTAAATAACTTAAGTTATGTTCATTATAAACACGAGCAATTTGATGCCTCCACAAACCTGAACTGTTTGTCTCTCTCCGTACAATAGTACCTGACGACATGCGCATGCGCGTCAGATTCGCGCAACAAAGCTACCTCGCGGTCAGCGAACGAAAAACACTCGGGCAAGAGCCGTTTCACCGCCACCGCTCTTTTGTCAAATGAACCCCTAAAACAAAAAAGTTTATTATTTTGAGATATTAAAGATACAAATAACTAAGTTTCCAGCTGATAGATATCAATCGTTTACAACCGCCAATCTATACTGCCTGGGCTCGCGTCCCCACGCGTGTGCCAAAGTTCACCTAAAGGCCCTTGCAAAAAAAGCTTGTTTTTCATTTTTTTCGCGGCCACTTTTAAAACATAGAATTTATATAATTAATTAAATAAAACTTGTTAAGGTTACTTTGCCCTAAACTCTGAACTGAGATAAGAAGCCTAAACCTTAAAAAATAATGCATTTTTGCTGGTTACTTATTTTGTATTTGGTAACATATTTTTTATATTATATTTTCATGTATGTTTATTGTAACTTAAATAAGTATATATTACTAACATTATGAATGTGTATAAACAATAAAAAAAAACAAAAAAAAACAAAACAAAAACAGATAAAACAGAAAAAAAACAAAAACAAACAAAAACAAAAACAACAAAAACAGATAAAAATAAATAAGTAACAAGTCATTAGAAGTCAATTCATATGACCAACAAGTTGTATTAGAGCGAGTACAAAAGTCCTAAACACATTGCAGTTTTTAAAAGTTTAGGCCTCTGGCACAGACTGAGTTTAGAAGAATGTGTGCATAACAACTTTTACAAGATATAATAAATCCTAATCGAAATTCAGCAACTTATTACTGGCCGCGAGAAAAAAAAAAGCAAGCTACCCCCATACGTAATGGTCATTGTCTTTTTCAACTCCGATAATTGGAACTCCGAAAATGTTTTTCCTAACATTTTTCATCTTAACCATCACAATTCCTAACTACTCTGTTTCTCATAATTCCGAATCATTCAACTTCATAATGTCAGTAGCAATAAACATCTACTATACTATTATTTGTTTTCCCATATTTTCTCAACATAACCGTTTTCTCACATTAATATACATCACTTTACAATTGAAATTATGTTTTGGGATAAAAGCGTTATGAAAAACAACAGTAGGAGTTTAAATATATTTACATTAGTGATGTTATTAATTACAATATTCGGAAACATGAGTGTTATGAACATCGTCTGTAGTACTACAAATTGTATGAATAAAAACTTTAGGAAGAAAAATTTTAGGAAGTGATCATTCGGATTACAAATCGGTAGAAATAACAATTTCGGGTAAAAAGCTTTAGGTGAGCCAATATGGACCCATCGCGTGGTGGCCCGTTCTCCTTGTGTTGTTTCCATCCACATCATTATCATCTTCTCACAGCTCATTTTATGTCCCCACTGCTGGAGCACAAGCCTTCCCTGCGAATGAATAGGTAGAAGGTAAACCACCAAGGGAGCCCAGTGCGGATTGGTGGTTGTTAACAACTGCTAAAGCAGCCGGGACCAACGGTATTACGTGTCTTCCGAAGCACGGAGAAGCTCGAGATGATACATTTTTGGTCACCCATCCGATGATCGGCCTTTGCGAAAATTGTTTAATCTTAGCAATCGCAGACCGAGCGCGTTAACCACTGCGCCATCGAGCTCCTCATTTGCACGTATTACATAATAATTGTCGTTATACTCAAAATCCCGTGTGGTGCCGGGGGTAAAGAATTACACCACCCTATCTCTTCCCGTGGGTGTCGTAGAAGGCGACTAAGGGACCATTCCAGAGGATGGGCAGCAGCGTCTCTCTGTGATTATTCTCACCTTACTGCGATCGCCAACCCGCCTGCCAAGCGTGGCGATTATGGCAATTCCCCTCAAAATTATTTATCCTTGAGGGAGGCCTTTGTTCAGCAGTGGACGTCTTTTTGGCTGAGATGATGATGATGATGATGATACTCAAAACCCCTAGTATGTTAGAAACTTTATTTCTTCACACACCTACCTATAAACGAAAGTGCCCTCACACCCCTTGCCAAGCACTTGTCCTGTGTGGAAGCTGATCTTGCCGATGCGCACTTCACCTTCTCCGATCTCCTCCAGATAGCCCGTGATCTCGCCGTTGGATGAAGTCGAAGCGTTGGATGTACGCGACCCACCTTGGGATAGCTGCTGAAACTCGCGAGCCTATAGTTAAAAAAAAATATATAGCTAATTACAATTCATATTATATTGTAGTAAGAAATAAAAGGCTGTATACAGTGTGTCTGGGTTAGAGGTAGCGATATTTTAAGGTCATGTTGTACACTCAATTTTATCGAGAAAAACACCCCCCCTATGGTTTTTGTAGTATGTTACATAATGTAAAAAATAGTGATTATTTTTGGTCGGAAATCGGTAATAATTTTTTTTTTCAGATTTGCCATAGACTATCTTACCAGTTTTTCTTATTTCTTTGTTAGGCCATATACCTATATAACATATACCTGTTAGAAACTGTCATTTTCATGTCTTTAGCACCTCCAGATCCAGAGATACTGCTTTTTTTCGGCAGCACCAGTTAAAATAAAATCTAAAAATTTAAATGGCGGCCATATCATCAAGGGCCCTGAATCCTCATTTTCTCGATAAAATTGAGTGTACAACATGACCTTAAAATATCGCTACCTTTAACCCAGACACACAGTATATTATCCAAACGCTGAGCAAAGGCCTCCGTCGTTGAAATCACGTTATCGGTAAAAATTAATGGGTATCAGCTTATTTACCACGTTTACCGAATGCGAGTTGGTGATAAAATCCCGGTTTTACATCGAAAAATCCGAAATACACTTTACTTAACCTGGGAATGAACCCGAGAACCTTCGGGTCTAGTGTAAAATAGTTCTTATTAAGATACTAGCGGCCCGCTCGCGACTTCGTCCGCTTGAGTGAACACCCGTCTCCTATAGAACCCTATAGCAGCGCCACCTTTCGGGTCCAATTATATGCACGCGATAAACAGTTATTGTGTGTTACCCGTGTTTTTCTACGCACACATACATGCACACACGCACACACGCACTTACGCACACACACACGCACACACGCACGTTGTATTTGGGTATTGCCAATGTTTTTTGCGTCTCTGGTGCCCACCTCTTTTCATATTAGTTTTAGTTTATTTTATTTTATTTTAGTTACGGCTTCCGCAGAATACGAGCGTTGTGGCCTGGGGATCTCCTTAGGTCATGACACATGCTGAGCGGTTGCCTTTTTGGTTCTGGAACCTCTAAACTTGTGTAATATAGTGATGTATTTTTTTTTATTTAGTTTTATGAACCAAATAAAAATTTATTTTCTTTCTTTCTTTTCATTATAAATATAAAACTTCCTCTTGAATCACTCTATCTATTAAAAAAAACCGCATCAAAATCCGTTGCGTAGTTTTAAACATCTAAGCATACATACATACATACATAGGGACAGCGGGAAGCGACTTTATTTATACTATTTAGTGATTATTTTATTATTTTGTGATGCTATACTATAGTATGTTATTGTGAATGCTATTTGTACAGATGTACGAAAGTGACATTCAGTTATGTAACCAAGCAGTCGGATAATGTGCACATATAACTATTAACCTACAACATACAAACGCAACGCAAGAGCTTGGTACATACGATTGTTATCACGAATGAAAATGACAGAAGTGGAAATAACTGTTTTGTAAAATAATTTTAGTATGACCTGATTTATGGCGTTACGGTCATTCCGGTTAGTTGATTTATACGGCGTACACTGATTCGGTTACTCGTTATTATAACGAGCGAAAACGCTAGCATTTAAATTATTTTATTTTATTTCTGAAAAGACATAACCAATAGCCATAAATGACATTACCTATTACTATATTATACTATATAGTTTATAAACATAAACGATATTATATAATATATATAAAAACTTTCAAAATATGTTAACACGAATCAACGAAAGGTCCAAATAAACATGTGCATAAATAATTCTCTCAGGCTCATAAGTTATTGGCTCAATACTAACTTGAAAAGCAAACATACAAATTCTTTTGTTCAATTTCCGTCCCACGGCTGATTAAACAATGAGAGGAAACCACCTTTCAAATTAACCTTATTGCACGATCAGAATGTCAAACAAGAATTACTATCTCAATAATTCATCAACAATGAACTCTTAAGCAGAGGCAGTATGCAAGAGATCTTGACGTCAATGTGAGATTAGCCTGTAAAGTGTTTCGTTTTAATGTTTAGTATTCGCATACTTTTAGAAACAACATCTTAGGGCTGAAGTTTGTGTTAATAGTTCGCATTGTTTATTACTTACATTATTACTTACTATTATATATTCTAGACATATTATTTATTTCATCTTGACATTAGCGGTACGTACCATGTTAAATCTTCAGACGATTTCATCAGACAAGGTCATCTAAAGTGTCTATGTTATTATTAATGTGAGTTCTTTGTCTTATTGCAGAGCAAAAACCTCTCTTACTTTGTACCATTTTCCCTATCTACTGCAATTTGAGGCCAACCCTTTAGGAAGAAGTCCAAACCATTACGCCATCTCTTTCTAGGCCCACCGCGACGCCAGTTTAGCTATTCGGGACTCACTCTGTAGCTACTTTGGCTTAGAGCTCCTAGCATTCAGTAGCTAGTTTTGTTTTGAATAATTTTAAACATTTTAGCGCGAATACTAGCCTTGCTTAAATCAAATGAAAAACGACACAACGTGTGATGCCTACAGGGCATAGTCACAAGAAGAACAAAAAGTAAATGTGAATGAGCAGGCTCATAGACTCTACTAAACTATGCAATCTCCTTGGACAACATTTTTTTTTTTACGGGGAGCCTTAATGCTATGTGCTACAAATTATAGTTCTTCTGTATAGGTAAGCAAAGTTCAAATTCTATTGTAAGATATAATAACGTCCATCAAATGTCTGTCGATCGTTGGCGAACGGTTGGTAATCGGAAAAACACACGTGTTTGGCCATGTGTTCGGGGCGAACGCACCAAACGCTTATCTCGTCAGGCTTTTACAATAGCATTTGGTTAATCATTCCAAATACAGGAACATATAAATACCAATAAATACGTGCTTTGGACATTATTAAACGTACGAAAAGATAACAAATTCAAAAACCTAATTATTTCTTTTATAAACAATCTATTATCTCTGAAGACGTAAATTGTCAGACGACGTTAGAGGAAACTCGTGTTTTTATTACTATGTAAATGACACATATAGCATCACTTTTGCACTGCAAATGTAGCACTTATTTCAACTACATAAAAGCGATTACGTAATGTGAAATTCTACTATTGATATGATCTACACTAACTAACCTGAATGAATAGTAATATTATAGTACGTGCAATACAGTTGTAAATATAAAAAATCAATAGTAAATAGATTAATTACCTGATAACGTAGATACCAAAACATGGCGATAACTAATCCGACAAGAATTATTAGCGCCACTTTGAGAGCTGTATTCTCTTGTTGGTGTAGCCATGAGTTCAATTTCTTGTACCAAATGTCCGGTCTAAAGTTATTGTTCTCAAACAAATCTTCAGTCTGCACTGACACTGATATAGAATTGGATTTCAAGTTGGTTTCGTTCTCAACATCCTTCTGCGTTTCTGAGTGAACTTGTCCATTGATCAATTTCATCCCATTATAGTGAACTTTATGATCATTTAGGACATTCAAGTTAGGTAACTGTGGTGTCCATGAAGTGAGTAATTCCGGGACTTTGTAATGTCCTAGTAACAGGTATGGCGCAGAGACGTGGAGGTTTATATCATTGAATTTGTAGTGAACGTTCGTGAAGGGTTCGTACTTTGGGTTCTCCGAATGGGGTGCTTCCACCGAAGGACCTTCAAGTAACAACGGCTGGGTATGGCCAGTCGATATCGTTATTGTGTTTTTGTCTACCAATGACGATAAGGCATATAATCCGTGATTATGCTCACCAACATATAACGTAGGACTGAAAATGTTAACATTATCAGAAAAAAAATTCATTGCGATATTAAAGTCATACATAAGTCATAAATATTACATTTTATGTGCTACTTTACATTGCAAAAAATTCATACAGGTAATCTTGCACATTGTGCTGAACGCTAGGCGAGAATAATTTCTAATCGGAAACAAATACGCAAATAGTAAAGATCCGTTACTTACTAAAGTTCAATATTGGAATTCTTAATACTCTGGCCGTTTCGCAAGGTCGTAACATCTTCCATTATGTGGTCGAGAGTGTCGTCTCCGATAGAGTTGAAAGGGACAGAGATAAGGCCTTCTCTGTCTAGCAAATACGCAGCGACGACCGGTGTTTCGAAGTTGTGAGACCATACGAGATCACCGGTTTTACGGTCAAAGGACATCAATCTTCCGCTCGACGTGGACGCGAAGTGGATGGTACCTGAAGTGACAAGTCATGTGGTTACATTCCATTAAGGCATAGTGCTAAGTATTAGGGATTTCTGCACAATAAGAATAAAGTTAGGCTAATGAGCATAAGACATGGCACGCCGTGAACAGATTATCATCATAAAAAATGGCTTTCATTGTGAACTTGTGCCCATTAAACTTTACGCAAAATATGTGGTGTCTCACAAGGATCTTTACTGGGACCATTTTTTATTTAATAGTATATCACTGCTAGGTACACTGCGAGACGATATACAGGTATGCAGTACCTCATATTTCTTCTATTCCGATCACGCAAGCAAAAACCTCTGACAACGAACTTAAAACACCTATGATATAAAAACAAAAACATAATTACCATAATCACTTAGCATCTCTTTCCCCATAGCATGCGACGTGTAATCGAAGAATGTAACGTTCCACTTTTGGTTGCTATTCACTGAGTCGTGCATTAATATATTGTATTCTGTCCTAGCAACATACACCCCCCTCTTTTTATCAGGATCGCATGTATTGCCATCTTCACCATTAAAAATTTTTGATTTATCAAATCCTGTAATTAATGAAACATTGTCAATTTTACACTACTGGTATCTATACACATATAATGACGTGTCCTGACTGATTCATCATTGTTGAGCAGAAACCGCTGTAGCTAATTAGGTGAAATTTGGACTGTAGGTAAATTGAGTGACGTAAACAGCCACTAAGAAAGGATTTTACGGAAATCATACCCTAAGGGGCTCAAATAGAAGTTGAAAGTTTGTATGAAAGTACGTTAGTTTTGAAGTAAAATACATGAAAATTGGTATTTGGCTTTTCAAAAAGAATGACTTGTCATTAATAAATTGATAAATAAACAACACAACACAATCAGAATTCGACATAATATCTCAGTTCTCGGCGAATTTATTTCATCATTAAGGCATGAAAGTATAAAACACTAGACGGTAAAACACGCATGGAGAAATATCATAAAGATTTATCGATAAAATGCAAAGATTCAGAAATATGAAAATATTAAGTAAGTACTAGTACTAGTGATCGTAAAGTTCATTAAAGATTTCAAAGTAATGAAGTTATTTAACTTAAACAATTTAATTAAACTATGGCAATTTTGACAGGGAAAGTGTCTAAAAACGTCGCAGGTAACCTATATCGTCGTAGGCTAGATTGTAAAATCAAATAAAAAAATTTCGCATACCTTCTAAGCGAACGCTAAGAGTTGTATAAAACTGGTAGGTACTTAAAAACTTATATACCAAAAACACAAATGTTGAAAATATTTCCACGAGCAGGATTTGAACCTGCACCCTTCTAACATTCCGGGTCAGGTGCTCTTTCAATTGAGCTATCGTGGTTCTAACCAGCCCGTCGAAATTATTCAACACTTTTTACTTTCAAAGCCAAAGGCGCCCATTCAATGTCAACAACTACCGTCACTAACATCCGATCATAATATTTTTACAAATGTTAAAGATCAGTTAAGAAGTAAGCAAGCTATTTATTATAAATGTTAAAATACTTTTTAACGCAAAATTTTGTTGCGAACAAATTACAAAAACACAAATGTTGAAAAAATTTCCACGAGCAGGATTTGAACCTGCACCCTTCTGACATTCCGGGTCATTTGTGTTTTTGTAATTTGTTCGCAACAAAATTTTGCGTTAAAAATTATTTTAACATTACCTTATATATACCTTATATATATACCGTTTAAATATTGAAATTATAGAACCGAATTTCTATTCAACAAAAGTCCAGAGACCTTAAGGGGGTGTCGCGCGCAATTTCGAAAATTTACGTGTTTTTAAGTCACTGGTGCTAGGCACTGAATAGGTCATATACATTTAAAGGACTAGTGTAGGTTAGCTTGATCCTTTCACAAGGCTATGGTTGTCTTGGAATTTGCAACGAATACCCAGAAACTGCATAAACAATACGTAACAGTAATCATATCTAAAAACTTATTTCTTTAGAAACTTTGTAAATATAGCACAAATGAAACAATGATCCGACATCAAAATGTCTGTATTGATATTCCGCAGGCCAATGTTGTCTTATTTTTCAATAAAAAAAAAAGAATATGAAAATATTTTATTTTTTTATACAGACTTTTATTATTTTTTACCCAAACGCCTATGATTTTACGACAGTAAACATTGCTCTAATTAAGCCTACTCTGTACAGATATTAGTGTGCGTGCGTATTCGTAATCGTACGCCGTTGTCACACCACTGCCACGCACCGCTCGCTCGCTATTATAAAGAAACTTGAAACTCGCAGTTTTGCGTCCGCGCTGCACCCCCTTAAGTAGAAATTTCATCTACACATTCAAATCTTGCCCTGCCCTTTAAATACCTCAAATCTTGTAATTTGAAAACACATTTTAGTTTGACAGGTAGGTATGTAGGTATACATGCTCGCTCATCAGACTACCACAAACTGTCAAATTTCCTCAATTGACTTTGAACTTTATCAATATGGCATACGGTTGCACATTTATTAAAGAAAGGAGATTGACCATTTTTGTATGGACGTTGGACCAAGTGCTGCCCAACATTGAATCATAGTGCATAATCTTCCTTAGACTAATACTAGTCTGTAACCCAAAGCGCTTCAGAATCTATCCGAGGAGTATTGAGAAAAAATAATCTATTGTATAGGTTTTACATTAACGAAAAATAATAACAAAAGGCTTATTTTTAAAATAAAAGAAATATACCTTTTTTTATCTTTAAACAATGGATTTTATTAATAGAACAACACTTAGTTAAGGATAGTCATTAAATCAATCAATCATATATTCGTTCGTTCGTTCGTTATTGATCCTCTACGTTAGGCCTCATGTAAACATTTAAAAAAATACCAAATCAATCGTCATCCTCATTGTCGTCTATAACTATTGAATCTAAAAATAAGTAAGATAATAATATTATTTACCGTAAACGACATCGTTAAAAAAATATATAAAAAGTTAAAGCACCAAAAAAGTCATAATATAAGTTTTTAGGTGCAATATAACCCCGTAGATGTTTTTTTTTTAAATATCTCTTCGTGTAAGAAAAAAAAAAAAGTATTCCCATGCTTGAGCAGCATTTGGTCAATCTCCTTTCACAGTTTTGGATAGGTTGATGCAGACATCTGTACCTATTTCTCACAATGCTTTTAAAGCTTACGCAAAAACATTACCCATCGAAAACATGATTGATACAACAATGGGTTACAAATGACAGGCTAAAATAGTATGCAAAACAATCTCAAGTACCGTAGTTTTAAAATTCGGTACTTTCATACAAATAACTTCGCAATCGAATTTGTTTATACTTTTTCTAATGGCATGGACTAATATTAGTTGGCTAATGGCCATGAAACACTAAACAATCATAAGGGGAAAACGAAATACAGTCATTACAAAATAATCCCATATCTCAACTGCCTGTATTTTTAAGGGTAATAACAACTACACAACATACCTGAAACATGCTCCCTGGATCCTGTCAGAGGATCCAGCATGAACCAAGTGTCGCTCTTCTTCCCCGTGTACAATATGCCTTCGGTAGAACGGCATGGCGCATTCGCCACTAGCTCTGGTATCGTGAAAGGCAACTTCTTAAGCATTTGCTGGTCGCCCCGAGGGCCGTACATGTAGAGGAAACCATGTCGAGGATCCGGCAGGAACTGGGGCATCAGATTTGCATGCTGATTCGGCACTTTTACTACGGGCTCTATAAAAAATAATAAGAATCAGTAGAGAAATTACTCATTTAAATAGTTTTGTTTATTTATTATTTTTACTTCTTTATTTACTTTTTAAAATCTTAATTTTCGTCACATAATTTTGAGGCGTTTTACTGGGCGTTTTTAGTGGGTAGACTACGTGCAGTATGCCTATATGCACTGCATTGCAGATTATTATATTTATATTAATGTGTTGATTTTTATAGTGGTTGCAGGCGGTTTGTTGTCGGTGAGAATCAATCGTACCACATTCTAATAAAGCCCTATACGTATATATTTGCGTAGGTGAACGAAAAGTGAAGAAGCAATTTTACAGTTACACAAAAACTTAAAGAGACTTATCGATGTCAATTTTATGTATCTACTACACACTAGTGGTCGCCCAGTGGTCGAAATTCGACCGTAATTTTAATTTTAAGCAATGAAAAATTAAAAAAGATAGAATGTGAGTTTGGATTGGCATTGACATATGTCTGCCGCATTAAAGACAAACAATACGTGTGTGTCAAATACATGGTAGTGTGTGTAATGTTGTTTTTGTTGATTTAATGTATTTTTTATGCATAATTTTAAAAAAATATTAACATTCGGATAACCTTCTCTATAAAGTATAAATGTGCGAAATTTCATACTCCTCCGTCCGCGCAATTTTCGTAAAAACGGATACAAAGTGTTTGCTTCACGTATTAATATATAGATATTATATATAGATATTATAAAGAGGAAAGCTTTGTATTTTTGTATGTATGTATGTTTGCAACGAATAAACTTAAATACTACTAGACCGATTTAAAAAATTCTTTCACTATTAGAATGCTACATTAGCGCTGACTAACATAGGATGTATTAAAAAAAATGCAATAGGAAGTCCGCCAGGTCAGCTAGTGTTGTAATAAAGGTTGATTATTTAAAAAAAATATTTTTTATTATTTTTCTTGACCGGGATATATTCTAAAGAAGGGAGTAGGTGTGGTCTAGATCATTTTGTGTTCAAGTCTCAGTGAATTCTAAAAGAAAAAGTATTTTAAACCAATATTAAACCGCACTTCGCGGTTTAAAACGTTTTAAACAAAAAAACGGTTTTAAACCAAATGGTTTAAAACATTTAAAATTCTTTTTGTATCTCTAACCTAGGTACAGACACTAGACGCTATCAACCTATCCAAAACTATCAAATTTGTTTAAAAACACAAATGTTGAAAAAATTTCCACAAGCAGGATTTGAACCTGCACCCTTCTGACATACCACCTCAATTCAATTCAATTGGAGGAGCACCTGACCCGGTATGTATGTCAGAAAGGTGCAGGTTCAAATCCTGCTCGTGGAAATTTTTTCAACATTTGTGTTTTTGTAATTTGTTTCGCAACAAAATTTGCGTTAAAATTATTTAAACAAAAATTTGTTCAATGCATTTTCAACCCTATTATTAATACATATTCATAGTCTATTGAGAAAATTTTACAGTTTGTGTATCATGTTCAGGCGTGAGTACTATTTAAGTGAAAAAAAAAACAGACACGGAACTCTATGCAGTTAATTGAAAAATCTCATACGTCTTTTGTTTCAAATACCTATACTCGTTTACAAAGTACGAGTATAACACATTATAGTTAAGTTACCTACTTTCTTTAAATTCCTCGAAACAACGTGGGCGTCGACATTGAAATAATTTATTTCCTAGGGTAAACATACCGCTTTGCAACCACTTTAAGCGACTTGTTGACTTCAGTGTTGATTTTTGTTATATTACTGTAATACCAACAATTTGCAATATTTTTTTGTCTTCCTACAATAGTCTAGTTTCGTATCTTTAAATCATAATTTACAAAAATATATAACCGTCAAAATAGCGAAAGCACCGGTTTCCGGCCACTTGAGACTAGTTATTGACCACCGTGCACCGGTTATCGGCCACGCTATTCACAGGAGGAAAATGACTCTTATCAAATAGAGTAAAAGGTTGATAACAGTAATGTTGATTCTGACACAGTAATCAAAACTAAATAAGTATTAAAAAATGCATCTCCATAGTTTAGGAATGTGTCTGCCAGAAACAATATGTAAGTAAAACAATTAATTAAATCAACAATCGATTTAACAGCATTAAAATCAGTTTATGCTAAGGTTGTTAGTAGGAATTCCGCATTTCACCAACTTAATTATCCAATTAACAATGGTTATTGTTCTTTAGAACCAAATATAGGGATTGGGTTGACTTTTTTCTTATGTTCAGCAACACGCCCTAACCTTACCTAAAATAAAATGTATCACAAATAACGGAATATATAAGTTTGTCAAGGATTATAATTAATAAATTTATTATAAGGCGGATTACTAGAAAAATATTACTAGTTATCAGCCGTCTTAGTTCCCTACGGCCGGAAACAGGATTAATTTTGATTAGTTATCGGCCGTTAAAAAACCGATATTCTTTCAGGTCATATCTTTGAAAATATAAAGCATATTGGCGGCCGGACTCTGATTGAAATTTCATAAAAATCTAGTTGTTCATAATACAATGGGACCTATGTTGGTGAATTTAAGTTTTCCGAAATAATGGCAAAGAAAAATGCGATTAATAAAATTAGTTTGCGACCTCCCGGTCGCTTACTAGATTATAAAGTAAGTCGTTAACCTGTTCACCGGCCACCCATTATTATATTCCATAATATCTCAAATTATGGAAGTTTGATGCGTTTTGGCGTTTGAATATAAAAATTCAACATGTTAACCACGCACAAACCAAACCGATTGCCAATTAACCAAAAGTAAAATTTATATAAATATTTTAAAAAATTAGTTCACTACTATCTTTTTTGCAAAATTTTGCATGCGTCTGCACACCACACCAAATTTTAAAATGACGACTGAGAGCATACAATAGTAATCGTCGAGGATATGCTGCCGGATAATGAATCGTGAAGTGCGTCCAGATCCAATGACCCGCATATTTATAAATAATAGTTCATCTTATTTCTATTATTCAAAATAATATGCGAAGTGGTCGAAAAGGGGTAGGGGCCCGCAAACCGGTACTTATACCCTACGCTAAGCTTTCGCGATTACTCGCATAGAAACAGAATAATAGTAGTTAAGTAGATAAAATTTATAAGCAAACCGCTACTGATAAGCTATTTAAAGTAATGCAATGAGTGTACTGTTTTGTTAAAAATTTTGATCGTTGTTAATAATAATTATTATTATTTTAATTCAATTTAATTAATTGCATAACATGTGTTAGAGGTCTATTTAAGGTTTTAAATCTCATGTATGTACCATTGCCATTGTTTTTGCATCTGAATGATTCGCTGTGTGTTTTTGGATGTCGGTCTTGCACTATACCTACTATTATAATTGCTATTTTGTGTTAATGTAGTCAACATCAGTCATCTGTTGTGTACTCCATAAATAAATCAATCAATAAATAAATAATAGTACATAATAAAGTACTTATGCTGAGCCTGGGACAGACACAGTTTATTTTAACGAAATAAGTAGAAATCAATTCAAAAAGAAAGAAAAAGAACCCATACAGAACTTGTCTGTTTACCTATTTTTGCCGAAAAGCAGCAGTGTCCTGGGAATTGGGACCATTGCATCGTAATAACAAAACAATTATGTGTCGCTCTATGTTGCTGTTCAGCAACAACCAACAGCAAGTTGGTGTAACGAGCTTACGAGCTATTGATTGGGCTACGATTTTGACAAGGCAGTTTTGTTTCCATATTTTATTTAAGGCAGAAGCTATGGAATGGAATCTGTACCTACCACTTTAAATGGTATGAGAAAGCAAAATAATAATGGGCAAGAGCCATAATAGGCACCTAAGTTTGGCAAAGCGCAAATTATCAATAACCTTGCCAACGGAAAGCCGGGTCAGTCAATGTAAAAAAATAAAAATAACGGCAGTAAAACAAGCCCTGGAACATTCCGTGTAATATTTTAAGCTCAAAGATCGAAATCGCTCATAGAGCGGAAAAACAGTTCGCAGTGGCCACTATAAAATTGGCACAACGCGAAATCCATGTTATGGTTCTTATAAAAACCGCCATGAGGTTTTGTGGCACACACAGAATGACCATGACACGAACTGGGTTCCCTTTAAAAAAAAACTTCTGAGAAAAACTTGTCTGTTGTTTATTCTAAAAAACTTATCACGAAATTTAAAACAATCGCTCCGCTGCTGGTAAGTTTTGATAAATAACCAATTAATAATAGAGCAGACAGATAAAGCCTGACATAAGCCAGGTGTATTGATGTGCATTATTGTTGACACTAGTGTTATCTCGTCTGTTAGATAACTTCAGCTTATCAAAATCGTGACCCACTATTTTAACTTTTTAAAGTTTAATTTTGCCTCTAAATAACAATACTGGTGTTGAATTACATTGTTATTAAAAAAAAAAAAAAAAAAAACACAAATGTTGAAAAAATTTCCACGAAAAGGATTTGAACCTGCACCCTTCTGACATTCCGGGTCAGGTGCTCTTCCAATTGAGCTATCGTGGTTCTTACCAGCCCGCCGAAATTATTCAACACTTTTTACTTTGTAAGCCAAAGGCGCCCATTCAATGTCAACAACTACCGTCATTAACATCCGATCATAATATTTTTTACAAATATTAAAGATCAGTTAAGAAATAAGCAAGCTATTTTATAAAATGTTCAAAATGATTTTTAAAGCAAATTTTGTTGCGAACAAATTACAAAAACACAAATGTGAAAAAATTTCCACGAGCAGGATTTGAACCTGCACCCTTCTGACATTACATTGTTATTTTTTTAAAAACTTGTTTATCAGTGTTTTGGATCTGAACACAGAGAAAATTGCTATTTAATTGGCGACTTTATGATTAAACTAAACCACCAGTTTGGATTGCGTAAATCTCAGACGACTATCGAGCTAATTCTTCGGGTACACCACACCGCTTGGCAGAGCTTTGAACGCAAAAAATTCTGCTCCGCAACTTTTCTCCATCTACAACAGGCCTTCGACTGTGTATGGCACAGAAGACTTCCGGTTAAAGTTAAAGATAGATATCCGCCCTTGATGTTTCACTTCACAGAATTTTATCTCTCCGACCGCGACCGACTTTCCAAATTAAGCAAGGAGAAGCTCGATCAAGTTTGCATGGTGTGATGGCAGGAGTACTCCTGCCAACCGGACCAAGTACTGATACTTGGTCCAGTATTACACAACATATTTACATTGGAATTGCCTGTGGGGAGCTACCTTACAATAGGAACATTTGCCGACAACATCGTCTTCCTGTCTGTCAACGATAATTTCGATGTCAGCAATAAACTTCAGAGACATAGATATTTTTTATATTTGTAAATGGCATATTATACGAGCTAGCGCGGCTTAATCTAGTCATTTAACTTTGAGCTGAGAATGTGTCTCAAATACCTGGGTTTCAACCTTGAAAGAAGACTTGCGTAAAAGAACCACATAAAACACAAACAAGATCAGGTCAACCACAAGTTTCGCAACCTGTATTGGCTTAGGGGGAGAAACTCTATTCTGTAGACAATAAACAGCTTATTTACAACTCAGTACTAAAACTTATCTAGACTTACGGGATCCAACTATGGGGCGCTGCAGGCCAAAGCAACATTCTATGTCTGCAGCGTTTACAGAATGGCATCCTAAGAGCTATAGTCAATGCTCTTTGATTCACCAAAAACGACGAGATACATAAATTCTTAAAAATGCCAACAGTTGCATCTGAAGTCGAGCAGTATAAAAAGACACATAGAGAGCGTCTATCGTCGCACCCAAACGTCGCTGAAATGTTCGGCCCATCAGGGGTGGACATGAGACTCAAAAGGGAACACATTTAATATGTGGAAGGCACTGCGCTGGGTGTTTCAGCACTAACCTAACAGAACACAGAACTAATTAGCTTATGATCTGATGACCAATTGCATCATGGAGAAAAAAAAGTAAAAAATATGAAGATGAGACAAGTCACACAATTAAAATTATCAGTAAGGCACAATATTCCGATGATCACTCATTGTAATCATAATGTACTTAATATTTTTTAACATTGTCTTATTAGTAAAGCAAAAATGTTAATATGTAAAATAAATGGGAGCTGATAGTACAAAATGCTACACTTTTACAGGCCCGGAGCGAAATTCCGTAAACCCCAACCGGGCCAGTTGGCCCGGACTCAATCACTCGACCACGCGACTTAAAACTTAAATATAATCTATTTAGAGCTTACTTTTGTATGAAATTTAGCTATAAACAAAGTAGAGTAAATTTGCTGCACTCTAAACACCCAACAACTTTAATTTCTTTGCGTTTTCAATTTTCAATTTCAAATTATTATTTTTTGCCATTTTGCGAATTTTGTCATCAGCGCAGATGCTGTTATTTGTTTTGTTCGCAAGTTGAAAGGTTAACATTAAAGAGTTATGCTTCATTGTATAACCTTATTATAGTGTGGTGTGATAGTTGATTTTATTAAAATATTAATAAACAGACAAAACTGTTTCTAATGTGAATTTAATTTAACTACTGTTTTATGAGTCAGTCATGCAAAATTTTCGAAAAAAACTGTATTATTATCTTTCAAGACTTGAGTACAAAGATTCAAAAATAGGTATGTTGTTACTCCGATGAGATATTTATTTATTTAATAAATAGATGAGCCACAATACAGGTACAGTATTAACAATGTATTATTTACCATCTTTGAGCTTCCATATGATATTCCCTGCTAAAGGTTCCACGGCTACCATGCCGCCTCCTAAGGTAGCAAACAACAGCGGTCGGTCATCCAAAGCCCTAGACAAATCGGTGTTCTCCTATTAAACAAAGAGTACGCTACTTTAGCACATACAATCAAATATTAATAACCAATGCGACGCAATCGATGCGCCTCTCACGACCTTACCTTTTCACCTGCATCCTCATGTGTACCGAGGCCGAAGCCCCTGACCACAAATAAAAATATAAATAACAACTTCATGTTAACATTCAGTTTCTTAGACACTAATTAGAAAACGCTTTATTATACAGTAATGTAATGTAAAATCCATTATTCTTTCAACGTAGATACATCAAAACATGAAATACAATACAAAAGGTGACAGAAACTTCGCTATCTTTTATGAAATCGGTGACACATTATAATTTGTTATGCCATATGGCTGACATGACAGTGACACTGACAGACAATGACTTTTTTTTGTTATCGTCTCAGTTAGATAAAGTGGTATAGCCCATGCAACCCCCGTCTTTTATTTTTCTATTAGATGGTAATAGGATAGGTAAGGCAATGATGTGTCCGTTATGGTGGCGTACACATGGTCTAATTCACTTTCGTTTTTATGCCCTCTTAAATGCGTAATTAGTGTGTAATTACTGCAAACATTAAATAATTAGTGCGTCTTTAATACTAAAAACCTTTTATTGATGATTGTTCTCGAAAACTACTTAAATTATAGCAACGAAATTTACACAAAATTAATGCAAAATTTCATAAGGATTGTCTTAAAGGAACGGAAATATTGAACAAGACTTAAGAATGACATTTCAAGCTAGCATCTACAGGGTGACTGGAAAATAGTGGCGGAGCCGTTAAGGAGAAGTAGTCTAGGGTTTTTCCGACAGATATCACTATGAGACCTACCGTCCTTACTTAACGGAAGAAAAAACTAACCTTACTATGGAAGAAAAAAGTTATAACTTATAAATATCAACTTAACGGCAAGTATTTAAAAAGGGTCAATGAGGTTAGAGATCTCGGAGTTTAGCTCGATTCTGGATTGTATTTCGAGTCTCATATTATTAAGATCATTGGGAAGGCATACAAGTTGCTAGGCTTCATTTTCCGTCAGAGTGTTGATTTTAAAAATGTGAATACGCTGATTTTGTTAAACAATGCGTACGTTAGATCCCAATTGGAGTATGCATCCAGCGTGTGGAACCCCTTATATTTAAAATATATCAACCTACTAGAGGGTATTCAAAATAAGTTCCAGAAACGTTTAAAATATCGATTTAAACATTTTAACATTGATGAACTTGAATCCTTGACAAGTCGACGTTCATATAAAGATCAAGTCCTGCTCTATAAGATCATACATAGCAGTGTAGATTCACCTTATTTGCTAAGTAAAATTGCTTTTAGGTGTTCCAGACTGAGCGCTCGCCACAAGCACACATTTTTTGTACCAATTTGTAAGTCAAATTATAGACGCAATAGTTTTATTATAAGAGTCCTTAATGAATTCAATAGTACTTTCAATCACATCGACGTATTTCACGAAAACATTTCTCGTTTTCGTAGACTATTAAGAGAAACTTAACTTCTATTTTAAATGTATATTTTCAACCGGATTTTGATTGTAAAATTGTATTGAGTTATTTGATATTTACTTAATTATTTTTTCTTTCGCACTAGTGTTCAACAAGTAGTTTCTGTACAAATTATCAGTGGAAACTTTAAATGCTACTGTATTATATTTTTTTATTGTTTATATGTGTAATATAAAGCTGTATGTTTCCTTAATAAAATAAAATAAAATAAAATAAAATTAACCCTTTCCAAGATATTCCTACTTAAAGAGTGTAACCCAAAAAATCGTACAAAAAATTTTCAAATAGTAATAAATCCTAAAAAAAAAGTGATTTTGGCCTACTTTTTTTTGTTTTGCAACAAAGATATTCTAAATAAGTAATATTAATTGTTAAATCTCCGCAAGTGTCATTATTTTATGCAAAAACTGCTCAACAAAAACGGAAAATGTAAAAAAAATACTTTGATGGCTGATAAAACATCAATTTTCTTTAAAAAGTCACCCTTTATTATTACGTACAAAATAATTAAAAAACTTCTACGTTTCGTTCCCTTTCAAATGAGATATTAAAGTCCAAAATCGATTAAGGAACCATCAAGATAAGACTAATAATAAAAATGAAAGAAAAAACCAAACTACTGAAGAATAAAAATTTATTAAATAAAAAACTGTCTACCGTTCATTTTCGAAGTGCCCACCATTATTTCTAATACAAGCTCGTGCTCTTCTTACGACACCCGTTTTTACAACCCTTGAGTCTTTAAGCTCCCTTTGTATTTCCTGCGCTGCGTTGATTATTCTGTTGCGCAAGTCTTCAACGTTTGGTAAACAAAAAAGTTTTTTTAATTAAGTGTTACTACCATGGCTATTGTTTAGGTTGATGTGGCTCCGCGCAAAGACTCACGTCGGTTGGACCATAACATGAATCACTTCTCTAGTAGGAATGCGTCTGTCGACATAGTGCAATTTGCGTCAACAATGACCGCACAATACAAATTCTTACAAAAGCTCTACCAAAATCCATCGACTTCGACAAAAAATAGTAAACAATAATAGCGCGCTTCAGTGTGAAGTGATATCCGTTATCTTACTTGTATGATTTATGGCACCCATCTCTGCGAGTCTTTGCACTGACTAATTTGGACAGCGACATTTATTTTGCATTCTTACAATTTAAAGGGCACGTTAATAAGAGTGATAGGAAAGGTTTGTTTTTATAGCTGGACAATTATCGAAAGCGTTAGAACAAAACATTGTTATAGCGCATGTATGGAAACTAGCGGCGGCGCAGTAATGTAGAGTGGCCTGTACAAGAAGGAACTACATTTTGTATGGAGAAATCTCTAGTTTGAACATGCTTTAATAATAATAACTTTCTCTTACCTTGGTATCTTACGACGGTTCCGCGCTCCCGCACCCGCTGGAAAGTTCGGGAGAATACGCGGGCATCAGGCAGTCGACGATTAGGGAATACTTCGCCATATTCACGACGAGCTTGTTCAGCGTTTCCTCTGGCAGCTCCGTAATAAAAAAGAATATCTGCGTATTCTTCGTTACTAAACGATGTTCTTTCTGCCATTATTGGTCCGATAAACCACACAGCCAAATCGTAAGGAGTCACAGAAAACAGGGAACAGTCCAAGTTGTCGGGAAGAGAATCAAATACAAAAGTCCAGGAAAAAGCCAAGTCGTTAGAAAAATCAAAACTGAGAGAAAGTAAGCACATCCGAACACAGTAAACCGTAAGAGCGGACTGAGCAAGAGGGAGGGGCAATCTCGACTCGTGCGCGTCGACCGAGTCCTTTATTTTCGGAACAAAGGGCTCTACACGGGCTCTACGGGTTTTTTCCATTGACCATATCTTCATTGTTCCTTACCCGATTTTGGACTTTAATATCTCATTCGAAAGGGTACGAAACGTAGAAGTTTTTTAATTATTTTGTACGTAATAATAAAGAGTGACTTTTTTTAATAAATTGAAGTTTTATCAGCCATCAAAGTATTTTTTTTACATTTTCCGTTTTTGTTTAGCAGTTTTTGCATAAAATAATGACAGTTACGGAGATTTAACAATTAATATTACTTATTTAGAATATCTTTGTTTCAAAACAAAAAAAAGTAGGCCAAAATCACGTTTTTTTTTGGATTTATTACTATTTGAAAATTTTTTGTACGATTTTTTGGGTTACACTCTTTAAGTAGGAATATCTTGGAAAGGGTTAAGTAAGGACGGTAGGTCTCGTAGTGATATCTGTCGGAATAACCCTAGACTACCTCCCCTTAACGGCTCCGCCACTAATTTCCAGTCACCCTGTATACAGCGTACCCATATTAGTGATTACAAATAGCGAACTTTTCTTTTTATTATTGTTATAATTATGTATTAATAGTGCGTGAAATACTGACTGTCAATATAAATAGTTTAGGTAGATTCGTAGTGGAATTATGTAAAAAATATGTAAAGTTCTATTTTTATTAGAAGTACAAACAAGTTCAAAAGGGTTTTCTCTACAAAAGTTTCTAATGAAAACTGAATTGAAATAAAAACTAATCTAGCAGGAAAATAAGATCATTACTAGATTTTTGGCAGAAAAGTGAAGAGTTATATTTGCAGTTAAGTTTTTAAAAAATACTTGTGTGGTGGACTATTAACCGTTAAGTGTTTGTGAACGTGCATGAGGGTAATAATGAAATCATGACATAAAGAATTGTAGACTATTTATGTTGGAATGGAAACGTACCTGATAAATTGGCTGGCTCACAAATCACATAACGAGCACTAAATATAGCAGCGAGCTTCTAAGTAAGCAAAAAAACATTATTTAACCATTCAGCAAGTTCAGGGGTTCACACAAGTTTTTTAATTAATTAGTGGCTTCGTATAGTTAGCAAATTTAGTCAATGTCAAAGTATTTTTTCACAAATGATATATTAATACATAATATATTTTATTACGATATTTTGTTTGTTTGTAACAATAATGAATGATAACAAAAATAATAAATGATATTCTTCGCTCTTTACTGAGATCTCACGCAGGCTTCATGAGAGAACTTAAAAAGTGACGTCGCGCTGTTTTTTTTTTATTTAATTCGCACTCATGTATGCTCACGACTTAACAGTTAATAATCCGTCATTGGTACACGTTCATTCATATTATATAAATACATTATTTTGGACAAAAAAAATGCAAACGTGGCTTTTCACCAGGGGCTTAGCTACCACCGTATCAGCCGTATCAATAATACAGGGCTACAGGGGCCCCGAACGATGGTTAACAAAAATTGGTAAATTATGTTAGCCACAATATCACATTTCATTTGGTCCCCCCAAATACATTTTGTCAATGGCAAGCTACGCCACTGCTTTTCACTATTCCACCTCGAACTCCCTCAGGTTTTACTGGTACTCTCGTTTCCTTGCCACATCTCTCTATCTTTGTCGGTCACATGTTTTATAGCCCAAAAGAACAATTAACTTTAGTTAATGTTTGGAAGTTAAAACTTTATAGATTTTACCGCTAGAGTGATATCACAGTATAACCGGTGAACTTGAGAGATTTCTTTTCAAAGTTTGAGAACGGTTTATCGGCTAAACAAATAAACTTACGAAAAAGGTTGTATATAATTTTACGCAAATTTTGTTGCGATAACCACTAGCCAACCAACCATGATAGCATAGTTGGTAGTGCACTTGACCCGGCATGTCATGGGGTGCAGGTTTGTAAAATTTTTAACACTTTCTCTCTTTTACAAACAAACTTACATTAAAAAAAATTACTATTTCTTTCTGTTTAATATGATATTTTACTAATAATATTAGTTTTATATTATATTATTATGACAATACATTTGTTCCAAGAACTTTATAATTCTTGTTTTCACATAAACAGTTTATTCTGACAGAGTCAGAATTTCACAAACTATTAATACAATTATAACAATTACAAAATTAAAAGTTCGCTTTCTGTAAGCATTATTAAGAGTACGTTGTCTCTTGACGCCAATTCTAAATGTCATTCACCAGTCTTTTTCAATATCTCTATTCCTTTATGAATCCCTTACGAATTTCTGCATAGCGCGGGCTCTATTAAGGCATTAAATATGTGTGTGAATTTCGTTGCTATAATATAAGTCGTTTTTGAGAACGGCCATGGGGAAGCTTGCTTGAGTGTGATGCCAGCGTACACACAAAAAAAGTTCTTTATTTCTTAAACTAAAGAGGCACTTATTATTTTGTGTTTGCAGTAATTAATTACGCACTAAAAGAGGGCATAACAACAAACGTGAATTAGACCATGTGTACGCCACCTTAATGAACACATCTACACTGGCTTTACTGTCGGTTTACTGTCTGAAATAAAATAATAATAAATGTATATCTACAGAGCTATTCCGGTAAAATAACTTCAGCAACAATAAAATATTAATTATTATTATGAATAAAATAGTAAATAAATTTTAATAGACAAATATCTAAGGACAAATAGAATCTAAGGTCACTCCATTTGTCATAGACAAGCCAAAAACAAGACAAACTTCTATCATTTTAAACGTCATTCTTCACAAAGTATCAAAAAATAGTTTTGAGCGAATCATGAAAAACTATTTAGAAAAATTACCCGAATGTTTAATTTGTCGTGGATAAGTGAATGTATAGAGATATATAATTTACAGTTACATTATCAAGGTGAAAAATAGTGTTCCACTGTGAAATAAGCTTGCAATGGAGATATCCGGCGTTGGTAAGTCGATATATTATTTCTGAGCATGAATGTTACGAAAATGTTTCTGTAATGAATAAAAATCGTTTTGTTTTCGGATTTTGCGCATCTCGTTTATTGATTGGTAAGCATACAGGCTGTTATCAATTACTTACAATAAATTATGAGTCTCCACTTTGTAATTCAATTGACAACAAAGACTGATAACACAAACAATCGCAGTCTTATTTCGTCTTTGTATTTATTTAGACATTGAAACTACGCTGCACAAGTATCTACCAATAGTGCATTGCAAATTGTTGCTGAAATTTAGGTACTTACCTAGTAGTTGGTCTACACAGCTGTTGCTTCATTTCAGGAAAAACTCCAAACACATCCTTATCCTTTAGATACAATGCCAATAATGAGGAGTTAGAGGAGTTATTTAATGTGTGTGAAGAAGATCCTCCTACTCCCCAATGTGATGTACCCACTGCTACCCAGAGTGAGAATGCTAGCCCCAAGAAGAGCGATAAAACATCTATTATTGACAAGTATTTCAAATCTATCCGTGACAAACCAATTGAAAAAACTGAAAATGTCAAAGTGCCAGAACCTAAACCTGCTGAAGAAGCCAAAAACCTTAATCCCCCTAAAGAAGTGTCATCATCCCCCATGAAAGACTATCTCAACCGTTTAGGAAAAAGAAGCACTTCAGAAGTGGAAGTCAAAGAACCAATCAAAGAACCAAATGAAACTTGGAAAATGTTCCATGATTTTAAATTTAAAATAGCACAAGTTGTTGATGATATGAAGACTAGATCACTTGAAGGTACTTGAGACAATTAAATTTTTTATCATTTACATTCAATTATTCTCTATAAATTTGCACCGTAATTATGTATGAATTAGGTTTTGTTCATGATTCATCTAGTTGTATAACTTGGATTATATTACCTTAAAAAGATCTGGACAACAAAGATATATCAACAATTATTTATTTTTCTTTGTTCAGAAACTAAAGAGAAATCTGTGCCAAGAGAAAATTCAACATCAGACTCTGAAGAAAACTCAGTCATCAAAGATTCTGACCAACAAAGTATTGGTGATACTGACAATCAGGTACTATTTTTACCATAGTACTAGCTGACCGGCGGACTTCGTATTGCTTTGCCAATTTCCATAACAACAACACAAACAAAATGTTGACAGTTTCCATGATAACAAAACAAACAAATCATTCATCCCCTTAAGAACATTTGTATCCCATGATGGACCCCTATAGCAGCGACACTTACCGGGTCCAATTGTAAATCTAAACCATTCTCGAATCCACTTGATCACACACAGAAAAATTCATACAAACCGGTCCAGCTGTTTAGAAGGAGTTCAATAACATACACATGCACAGAAGATTTATATATGTATATAAAGATAGTACTGTTACAGTTAGTCAGCCTGTCTGTAGTATGCCATAGTTGGGCAAAAGACAATAATAATTTAACTAATATAATATGTATTTAATGTATTACCTACAAATATTTATTTTTCGAAGATTACTTATTATCATTTTCTAACAGGTATCATCATTGGACAGTAGCATTCAAAATTTGTCTGAATTAACACAGCCCCTAACTGCAAAAGTAACAGAAAGAGAATTGGTGTTTCCTGCAGACAACAAAAACAATTCTGATTCAAGTGATGATACTCATAAGAACATAGGTACAAGAACACCTATCAGGTCTTTTATTATTTCATTTAAATATTCCACTACTAATTATGTTACTTGCACTTCAGTTCACAGTGACTCGGCTGATATGTCAAAGGATTATCCCAATGACTCGAACATGATGGATGTAGAATCTGGAGTGGAAGCTCTAGAAGACACCTTAGATGGGTTTGGTGATGTCACTATTCCAGAACCAGATTTTCAACAGAAAGATATTCCAGCAGATAATCCACCAACACCACAACCAATACCCTTAAACAATTTTGGATTGCCCCCTAGCAAAAATAACATTAATGAGCTAATTGATGCAGAAAAGCCTAAGATTTATTTTTTCAATTACACAATGTATTTTCTAACATTTTTTATATTCCTCAACTATTTATTATTCCCTAAATATAATGTGTGGAATGGATTTTTGTTAGGCATCTGGTTCTTCTGCCTAGCTAGTGAGTTGAAGAGTTGGGTGCTAGACAAATTCTTCTTTAGTGAAAATGAACTACACAAAGTGCCATTACTTCAGCTTCAACGTAGTAGTGCTATGCCTGATACATACACAATACCATCTGTAAAAGAACATGAACCAATAAAGAAATATGAGGTTTGTATTGGCCTAATGATAAAAATACAAATATTCATAAAATTTGCTAAATTTGTTTGATATTAATTGTTTGATTCTAGGGTTGGATAAACCACTATAGGTTTCCAGATTATGATCCCACTGGATATCACATTAATCAAACAACAACAGCATTTATGAAACTAGAAGGTGAGTTAATTATTTATATACTTTAAAGGTTGGCTTTTATATTCTAAATTTACTCTCCTTTAAATAACGAAACATATACATGGTTCCAAAAATTTAATTAATATCAACTGAATTAAATTAATTGTCATTGTGATTTTATTTAACATGACAAATACTATTGATAATTAATAAAAACAGTTGGAAAACAACAACTACACTCATCTCTAAAACATAACACTAGTTTCGTTATGGGTCATACACGCTACTTCATTTATATTTCACATTTAACAGGTTGCAATCTTAGAATATCATACACCAAGACGAAAATTGCCAAGAGAGCTCTATGGGACGAGAAAATAGAAAACATTGTTTTTTACCAACATCGGCTGTACAACCTGACAGGCGCGCGTGTCATACTGCTGCCAAAAGGAATTGTGAGGAGAAGGTAACACTTTAGTTGTCAATGACAATATAGATGATATCATAAAAAGGACCTTATTTTTATTGGAATGAAAGAAAAGTAATTAAAAAATTTTACAATAAACCGGTCACAAAAGTTCACCTATTTCGTAAACAAATGAAGAACACAATTAAGTTTGGTTCCATCTTCTATGAAACTATTATATACTATTACTATAAATATATTTTTATGTAATTAACAGTTAAACATACAACGTAACACATAACCAGGTATTAGTTTGCAATTCAAGCTCATTTTATGTCCCCACTGTTGGGGCACGAGCCTTCCCTATGGATGGATAGGGAGAACGGGCCATAAACCAGCACGCGGGCCCAGTGCTGGTTGGTGGTTGTTAACGACTGCTAATGCAGCCGGGACCAACGGCTTAACGTGCCTTCCGAAGCACGGAGAAGCTCGAGATGATAAATTTTTGATCACCCATCCGATGACCGGCCTTTGCGAAAGTTGCTTAACCTGAGCACGCGCAGACCGGGCGCGTTAACCACTGCGCCATCGAGCTCCTCTTTTCGGAAGTTTGCAATTCATTGTCCATAATTGATAAAGCATAATGGATTAATAACAAGCGTCTAGTAGATGAGAGTGAGTGAGAGGAGTGGTAAGAATAGTACATTGTTCACCGAGAGGAGAAAGTGACCGATCACCGTCGAGGGTGTCGTTTGAAGCCCGAGCCGTAGGCGAGGGCTTTAAAACACCCGAGATCGGGAATCGCAGTTTCTCTCGAGTGATACATAGTGCTTTATACTACACCTGCTTGGAAAGTACCTTGATACTTTATCAAATTTACGGTAGACAAATATGCGGGGAGAAAACGCATCTGAGCGGGAGAGAAAAGTGTATGAAAATCCATTTCTTACGTGGTTTTGCAATGACGTACTTTCTACCGTAAATTTGATAAAGTAACAAGGTACTTTCCAAGCAGGTGTAGTATAAATTATTTTCCTTACAACACAACCACTTGTAGTGTAACTTTTTGGCTCAGTCTACAATTTTCTTCACATGTTTCTATAACTCTTCAAGCTCATTCAGTGCAGAGTTCCCATGAAATTATGTAGGCTATACCATACCTTACTCATGATACGAATGGCTGTTAGAAATTACTTTGCAATTTCAATATACAGCCCGTATCTCTCGACTGCTGAACATAGGCTTCACCTAATGTCTGCCACTGAGCCCAATCTTCAGCGCCTTTTATCCAATAAAATGAGGTCGCGGGTAGCCGCTGGATGCAAGCAGCACAAAACCGGTGGTTGTGAAGATCCTTAGGGGAGGCCTTTGTCTACCAATGGACGTCTCTTGTCTGAGATAATGATTATGATGATGTACCTACTGCCGAACTGGCTTCCTTAAATGAAATGATTAGTTGGTTATTAATCATATCATTTAATATGTAGATAGGTTTAGGATAGGGTTAGGTTTTCTCATAATTTTGTGATTCCATATTTTTTTACCTACTATTAAGTTAAATGAGATTGTTTCTTGATATTTTTTTTATTTATTACTTAATTGGCCTTTGACCTCAATCTCCTCTGATGATTATTGAAGACGAAACTGAAAATCGAACCTAGTAAATGCTTTTTCCCTCTGGTGGCCTTATCGTTGGTGGTGGTATCGTTAATATTTATTATATAGCGCTTATCGTTATCACCTTTAATTTCATGGTATTACACGAAGCTAACCACACCCTGTTGCAATTAATATTATTCGTAATAATAACGCTCCCAAATTCGATTGTATAGTTATTATTAGACTAGCTTTTGCTCGCGGCTTCGCTCACGTGGACTACACGGATTATGATTGTTTGTAATAAGAGCCAAACTTTTTAAATGTAAATTCATAATTTCTAACCAGGCCAAATACCGAAGGATTTAACTTTTAAAATGACAGATTTGCATACAAACTTTCCACCCTTATTTCACCTCTCCTGGGGAGGTTTTTCTAAAAATGCTAAAACACGTCATTCTTTATTTTTATTTAAATATCTATAAATCGATTAAATTATTCGTTTTTAAAGTTATTACTTTGGAAATAACGATTTCCCCAAAAAACCTTCCTTTTTTTTACTCCTTTAAAGGAAAATAAACAAAATTCCTGAGACATGACATTTTTTATTTTTTTTCAAAAAGCCACATCCCAATTCTCATGTATTTTAGTTCAAAACTGATGGACTTTCATACAAACTTTCAAATAGGGGGCTATTTGACCCCCCTTAGGGTATGATTTCCATTAAATCCTTTCTTAGTGACTTGGTTACGTCACTCAATTAACTTACTGTCCAATTTTCATCTAGTTACATTAAGTGGTTTCGACTCGGCGATGATGAATCAGTCAGTCAGGACAAGTAATTATATGTAAGTATATAGATTAATTTTTAATATTGTTCACTAATGGCCGGAAGCCATGATAAGAAAATATTTTTACCGTGACAAATTCTTTGCTAACAATGTTTGTTAATACGCGTAGGTATGTACTTACGAACTTTGTTTTCCTACAACTGTTTTGTCAATTTAATCAGTAGGTACCTATTGTAAATGTTCAAATAATTTTTAACGCAAATTTTGTTGCGAACAAATTACCTATTGTACAACACCTATTGTATTGCAAAATTTTCTTTATTTTTACGCTTTTTTCCATTAACTCACTTTCTCCTAATTGTAAGTGCACGGCTGGTGGTAGTAGGTAGCGCACTTCATCTGGAATTCCCAACTATTGAGGTACAGACTATCTTATCATATTTCAAACAATAAATGATTTGATTTAACTGTCGCAACAACAATAATACGACTATCATATGGTTATGGCGATAGACATGATGTAGCTAGACGGACTTAAAAAAAAAGCTATACCTCCAACCGAAAAGTATAAGAATTCCGTTTGGGGCTCCAATAATGATCGCTATACATCAAAAGCGGTTTTAACCTACTCCTTGATGTTATTTGCTTATATACTTCAAAACCAAATTCTGTCTACCATATTACTTAGTATCTTTATTATAGAAAGTAATACCAACTCCATTACGCAATACGGTTATCCTATTAGTTAAGAGGTTATTGGAAACCGATTCGATCGCAATATTATCTATTTGATATGATATCGCTATCCGTTGTCGCCCGCCGCCGCCGCTCGGTGAAGGCCGATCCACAAAGGTTTCGACAAGGTCTACCAGTCTCGGCGGACCTCGCACGAAAACCGCTGAACCGATAACAAATAGGACAACGACCTTCCGGTATGCAACGAAAACGCTATTTGGGCGGTTCCCTGTTGCGTTTTTTGACATTAAGAAAATTATAAGCGATAGGTTTAACAGGATCCTGTTTTTTATTTTGTAAATAAGTCAAGCTAAGGTAGTCTTTGGTTAGCAGTTTAGTATTGAGATTCAATCTAATGACTAGACTGCATAAAATTTTGTGTCTTATTAAACAACTTAGGATAGTTACCACGATAGTTTGGGTACTTCATCGATTCATACCACGACTGGTTCGCACCACGGTGTGAATCGCAGAAGGACGATTTTTGAATTGGCTGTTTATTGCGTATGATTATTATTTATTCAATACGTTTAAAGAAACGTAACTATTATAAGTATGTATGTATTCTAACTCTGTTGCATTTATGACTCAAGGGCGAATTATACCACTCTGTGACGTACATAATTAATATGAATGCGTGCTTATATTTTAATAGATAAATTTGTCTTGCTCGACTGGTTGGTAGGTAGGTAGTATGATAATTATTATAATTTAGGGTATGTGTCCGTCCACACACGTCTATATTCTACTATAAAAAAGTAACGCATGTGACCTCTAAGACACAAATAGATTCAAATACAACAAAGTGTGTTTGTTTTATAAATAGCAATCTTAAACGTAGATATCAATTTTATCGGCGATAGTTCATAATCAAAATTAAATAGTTCAACTAGATATTATATATATTCTGCCTTCCTTTGATTGTTTAATAGTTTTCAAAATGCCGGAGGCGGCAACTTATTCGGCTATCTCGTACCCTTTCGTGTTATCATGTCTCTTGTTTGTTCGACTGAGTTATCAAGCAAGCATAAGTAAGGTACAAAATATTCCGATGGGTCGAAGAACCACTAGGAGAGGGAAATCTCAGCAGGCCCCACTAAGATAAGATAAGGTTTGCCTGATGGTAAGCGGTTATCGTAGCTTTTTAACGATATAACTCTCATCGCTCCTTGACGACTCAGGTGCTTTAGTTATTACTCTTTTATGACCAGTCAATTTCACTGTCAAACCGTTAAAACTGGAACACTGCTACTTGGCGGCAGAAATATATATATAATATATAGTAATAATAATATAGATTGTGTACAGTAATCCGTAATAAATGCTGTAATAAATAACACCGGCTATAGTGTAAAGGCTTTTTTTATATATATTAATAGTATACAATCGAGCAGGTGGCCCGCCTGATGGTGAGCTGTCACCGCCGCCCATGGACATCAGCAACATCAGTGATGTTGCTTATGTGTTTTCGACCTGAGAAAAACCTCTTTACACCCCTTTTGCTACTATAATAATTGGCTGTCTTATGTCAATATTTTGAATTTCGTATCCATCTCTTTTAAGTACCTAGATGAGCGTAACGACCCGCTTTGTTATTGTTAGCATATATAACAAATGAATTCTCTTTTGTTCATCAGACAATGGAGCAAAAAGTACCCTATATGCGTTATCCTGAACGAAAAAGAGAGGATCCAAGTATTAGAGAAGGAGAATCTGGATACGGAACGGAAATTGTCAGAAGCTGCTGCTAACAAGAAAGGAAAGGAAACGCCGGAGGTTGAAACCGCGGAGACCAACACTAGCCCAGAGAAAAAACGAAAATTCGTATGGAGAAGACGAGAGAAAAGGTATGTGTTCCATATTATAAGCCTACATAGGTTTATCGTAAATCAATCAAAATTTTCTATTGTTTTACATAAAAGAATACAAAATTTTGATTGATTTATTGCTTCTTAGGTAAGTACAGACTCCTGCACATCAACCTATCCAAAATTGTCATATTTCTTCAATAAATATCAACCATATGACATCTACACAAAGTTAAAAGTTTATTGAGGAAATTTGGCAGTTTTTATCTCCTTTATTTATTTTCTTTCTTAAAACTAAATTTTTACAATATTTTAATACAAAAACAAACATTATAAAAACCTAATCCTAGAGTATTATATTATTATTATTTATTTATTTAAAAATCAAAAACCTCCTGCACTTACAGCATATCTAATGCATTATATTTTTTTATATAACAAAACGAGAAAGTGTTTGGCGTTCCATCTTACCTGATGGTAAGTGATGATAAGGTCGAAGGTGGGAGTACACGTCACCAGAAATTTTAACTAATAGGAACTGCCTATGAACGATGTAGGAACGATGCTACTAACATTGTTGTTATGGCGATAGACGGTGGTCTTAAAAGAAACCCTTCTTACCAAACCGCGTACAAAATGTACATCTCTGCTAGTAATCGGACCAGGGAAAATATTTAGGTCAATCGCGTCTCTGTGTTTGGTAATGGCTGTGTCCGAGTTCAACAACATGACATAAGGTCAACTCATTGTAAAATGACGATGTCATCATGTCCTTTTTAGGATTACGTAGTAAACCTGGAACTTTTGGTTTTTTTTACTTTTTTTACTTTACACTTCTGGTTTAAAACCTGGATTAGAGTTAAAATCGTTGTTGTTACCATCCTTCTCTGTCTTTTTGTAAGGTGTACAAATAAGTGTATTTTTATTTCATTTTTTTCATCTTTAAAATAAGAGAGTTATTTCGATCTGATGCTTTTAAACAGGTCCTCTCAATAATAAATATATAGATAGCAAGGGTTAGAGAATCAGATTGAAATTTATTTAAAAGGAATAATATTCACGATCCCCCATACTACTAAAATGGCTGTGATCAATTGTTTTTTAAGTGTGACGATGATTGATACTATTTTTTTCTTTAATTTATACTATAACTATGAGTGTCATTGAAATCTAAAGTATTTTTAAATTGATGTGTTATTTGTATGTATTAAATTTATAAAAATTTGAGTGGTTGATTAGTTGATTAAATTAATATCAATGAGGAAGTTCCTTTTAACGGTTTCTAACTAATTAGGAGGCTAAAAGTTTAAAATTTCAAATGGGTTGTCACCAATTTTAAGTGCTAATTTACCAACAATTGCATGAAAATTTTAAGTGCCAATTGTGGTATTTGGAAGAATTTTTGCTGTTTGCTGCTGTATCATACTCAACGAAAATCTAATTAACTTGTAAACACTTGAAAAAGATAGCTTGCAATATATTATGTGACTCGAAGCCATGAGTTTTCCCCATTTAGGGGATAGTTTCTCCATTTTTTTGGAAATAATTTGCTGCTGGCCACTTGCATAAACATTTCAGCGTAACCAAAATGGTAAGTAGCGATAAAGGTAGTGGTTCCTCAAGCAGTTAGTGACGAAAAATCTTAGGAGTTTTTCTAGAAGTCGTCGGTCGGTATTACGTCAACAGGTGTACATGGTGCCTAGTGTGAGTTTTGTATGACATTCGATCATGTTAACGAAATAGAAAATTAGTATGGCATTAAAGCAGAACGCCTTTTGGCGACCTACGAGAAGCGTTAAAATTTTGCAATACAAATTTTCGTTTTTGTAACGTAATGATTGATGAATGATGATTCAATACGGACAGTAAACAAAACTCCCACTAGGCATTCTGTTAAAATGTGTGTACAGTCACGAGCATTAACATGTAAACATTTATCTCTTAATCAATATATTATAATTGCTGTGCCCATTTCAGGGTCTACAATGTACTTAATATAATTTTACCTACCATCTTCTTATCATTGTGGAATGCAATAAATTATTGAATATTGAGTATTGAAAAGGAGTAAGAGTCAAAAGTGTATACGTGTTAATACTCATGACTGTACCGACAGCAACGAAAGTCGCTGAATACTTTGGTATGTAGTCATAGTCATAATTATTTATTGCATAATATTGGTATGGTACAGATCTTCTTATATTATTAATAGTCCCGTACCGTGTCATAATAATTTTGCTAGCTCGCCTGTTACATGCTTCGAGAGTACTAAAGTGTTCAGCAAATTCTTTTGCTGACCGTACGCGCTACTTTAAAAAGTACATACTATTAAAGATTGTGGTTGTTTTGCAGCATTTCTCACACCGACGGAGAAACAGGTAAAGAAGGGCTTCGGCACAGGCTTGTTAGAAAAATGCATAGAGGTTCGTATTAGTGAATGCTCACTTACTTCACTTAGTACTACGTAAGCTTACAGTAAGATAAGTTAAGATCCAAAGAGCGGAATAGGTAGCTTTTTGTGAATCACGGCATAATTGTAACACGATTGTTACCAGTAATATGGATTAACCGATAAGACAAATTAAAGAAAAAAATATACTACTACTTTTTTATACTTTAACAATAATATGGATAATCCGATAAAAAAACTCGAAGAAGAACTTGGAGGTGTGTTAGATTCCCTATTTTTGATTTTAATGCAGATACATTTCTATTTCTCAATAATATCGATAACCCTATAAAATCTAATTAGAAAATATACAACTATTTCTTTTGCTCGTAAAAATATTGATATATGATTTGATTGGTGATCCACTGAATTTCAGTTACAGACGAATACAATTTATTTTTATTGTATAATTTTATTAATTTGGATTACTGAAAGTACCAAGCCTATTTGGATGTATCCATGCTATACCAATATTTCAAAAGTATGTAAAAATACTACTTATTCTGTTCTTTGGTTACGATATACACATCAATGTATAAATTCTCCTCAGGCTTGTTTTAAGTTCAATTTCTTGCATAACTTGTGGTTTTAACAATATCTGATGATACAACCAATAGCAAGTATACAGTTGATATGTAGCAGCAAATCATGCTTGATTTTATGGTATATAAATGTTGTCGAACGGAGGATACATTTGGACGCATATGGAGTACAAACGAAAACGATGGAGCTCGTTTTAACAATTGAAAAGCAATCACTCAATTGACCCAGTGATCCTGTAGTTTATTGTGCATGCATATTCTCTTTCTTGTATTCAATCATGACGTTTATGTGTTAAAGAAAAAGTAAATGATGATCTTTAATCAGTTGGAATATAGTCCAGTTTTCTACCAATAATAGCAGCTTAGCTTAGCTTTTTAAACTATGAAACCAGTTAATTTACTCGATATTTTAAAGCATACTGTGTCATCACTTACTTTTGCTTCTGACCACAGTCTGAAACAAAACTTTTCAGTACCTTCTTTGTTCTTTAGTTATTACTCGGTTGCTATGGAAACACGCACCAATTTTTTTGTAGCATTTTTACTAGACCTACAGTTTTAAGCTCATCGTGTTTGCTAGTTTGCAAAGTGTCTGAAACATCAAGCTATATCATTATTTTAATATTAATCCTATTTGGCATAAAGTTGAAAGTCATTGGAATAAAAATCAACATGTAGTTAATTTAAAATACTTCTTTGCTTTTTAAAAAAGTAGCGAAAACGCTGCTTTCACAAATGTCTGTAAAATATATAAAATGTAATTTTATAAATTGATTAGAATGATAACTAAAATGTCAAAGTTAATATAAATTACAAAATGGGCTATTGTTACACATGCTTCATAATTGATACTTAAAATAAAATTATTTATTACTAGATAATATTTTTATAGTTTATAGTTTAACTATAAAAATATTATTATTATATGTTATATATTCATATGAGTAATGAAACGACATAAATAGTTCTTTAATTGAGTAATTATTTAGTATGTTGGTATTAGATTTAATTTAATAACCAATGGCTAGATAAGACTACTGGTAGTACATAGAACGACTGGCAGTAATATTTCTTAAGACTGACAATAAATTTAACAAAGTAAAATGATACTTAAGTCAATTGGCTAGGCTCTTTTTTAATTTAAATTTTAAATAATGAACATTATAAATATGCCAGTGTTGAAACTTTTTAAGTTACCCTAATAAGAGTTGTATGTAATGTACTGGACATTAAAGGTGCTAATTATTAAACTCTTACAATTGCAACACAAAAATCTATTAGAATAGCATCTTAGCACATTATCTTGTTAAAACACTGCAATAAATAAAACTTTCTTTTGTTTATTTACTTGCAAAAATTACAGTATAAATGATTAAATTTACAGATAAAAAGCCAGACAACGTATCAATATGTACGGAAACAAGCGAAATACAAGCGGAGAGGACCTTACCGTTTGATGATACTCTATTCCACGACGCCGAAATGGACTTAACCACTAAATCCGCCACGAGCACTAAAGATGACGTTGAAGAGGAGCTGGATGAGACTGAACTGTCGAGGATCAAGGATTTTCTGGAGGAAGCCGTGAGTACTGAGGGTGTTAAGAAACGCATGACGTTGCGCATGCTAGCTCGAGTAAGTGCTTTTTGTTTATATTTTGGTAATAGAAAGTTTAGTACTTTTAGACAGCGGGCGGAAAGGTGTAGTCGGTTTCTTAGTCGGTATCCCGAGCCGACAATAAAGATAAAAAAAAGTTAAAAAGCTTTATCGCAAAATCCTTACGATAGTAAGGAGCAGTCATCTTGCCTCAAAGCGACAAAGTATTTATGTATCAATTTGTCAAACTCACATTGCTTGTCGACTACTTTCTCACTAACTATAGTTACTGCACCCATTGTTACTAATAATAACATGATAATAATTAAATAAAATGAATAATAACTATGTCATTCCCCCCACTTGCTGACCGCTGTCTTTAAGTATGTATCCTTATGGTCGAAAGATATGGGAGGTTTTTTGCTAAATCCTTTATTTTGCGTAATGTGGACGCTATGTATGAAACTGTATATGTAACTACAGATATAATATGTTTATTCGCAAAAATCTCTCATGTGCTTTCCTTCTTAGCTTGGCTTCTGCCCGATTGGTATAAATCACTTAACTTTATATAAATGTCATTCAGTCAGTCATTCTTAATATTTTTTCAAAAAGCCAAATAATAATTTTCATATCTTTTACTTTAAAACTGACGGACTTTCATACAAACTTTGACCCCCTTAGTCAAGATTCTTTCGGCTCGGCGATGATGAATCAGTTAGTCAGGACAAGTCATTATATGTATTAAGATTGACCAATTAAATCGAAAATATAAATTGAACAATAATTACAAGTCGGTACGAAGCCAGTAGATTTGCCTTTCTAACTATTTTGTAGAACGCTTTTTTGGTTAAAACTATACAATGAAATAAGTAACTCTGCACTCGTATTTGTAGTTTTAACAGTTGTTTGTCAATTATATTACTAATAAATAATGTATGTTGTTTTACTTATTTAAAAGTAGTATTGACGATATTTAAAAAATGTAGTGTTAGTTTGTTTTTGTAATTAATTACTTATAATTTGCATGATGGCGAAAGATATGTTTGATATTTGTTTATTAGACTTAAATATAACACCTTAGATTATTTTATTTTACATATAAAATATATATAGCATCTTTGAACCCTGGTCCCTTAAAACCAGGGTTCTAAGATGCTAGCAGCCCATCACTTGTTATCTATTTCATCTCGGAGCCCTATTTTTATTATGCTAAATGTGGCGTCGATGTCACTAATGGCGAGTTTACTCAAAATTGGTGATTATGATGCTCTGTCACCCCTTTTTGGGAGAAGGGCGTCAGGCTCTGCAGTCACCAGGATTCGCTGATATAGCTGATATTTATAAGCGAATCCTGTTATAATATGCCGTTAAGGGTGCGCCGACCAAAAGTCAAAAGTATAGTCACGGTTAAGTTGTAGTTGGAACGTGTTTAGAATTAGTCTAACCCATAAATTCATAACACACTATAGTTTTTTCTACAATATCATTTAAATTTGGGTAAAAATCACGAAAACGAGTGGCGGCGTTATATCTTATAGTTTATCTAAATTATTATATTTAATTAAGTCTAAGCAATCACCAATGTCTTACTACAAATCGTCCGTCTCACATTTTCGATTTATCGAGCGGTTTTTTAAATTATTATTTTTCAAATTAACACGTTAAATTTCCCATACAAAGTTAGTATGGCCGCGTGGCATCAAATAAATATGGACGAAGACATTTCAAGTAAAATATATGACACTTGTCACTTACGGACGGCGCACCCTTAAATAAAAATACGCTGTTGCAAATATTACCCTTGCATAGAGAATACACATGCAATTAAACAAAATTTCTTAAATATTTATCTCTCAATAATATTACTCTTCATTAGTGTTCTGGTAGATTAGTTTTTGAAATAAATCGAATGATTGAACTATAATTTTGTTTGCCTCAGGAGTCCGAGACAGGCATAGAAGGGCCGGCTGAAGGCGAATGGAGCGTTCATGTGAGGCGCTCTACAGACAAACATTCCCATTTGTATTTATTCGCTCGGACCGGCAGGGACAAACATGAGTGGTAAATATCGATAGTTTGATTGATATACAGCCTGCTTCAAATACAACTTTTCAAAGTTATATCTGTAACTTTTTTGTGCTGTACGGAAATTGTAAAACAAAAATAATCGTTGAAAATTTATTATCACCACTCAGTAGGAAGTTATAAAATTGTTTTCTTCGTTTATTTTGTAATGTCTGTATGGCGAAGATAGCCATGAAAGTGTCTCTTTTCACAACGGCGAATCACCATCAGCCAAAAGCCGAGACCAATGTTTCAGCTGATAGCAGTCATGAACACGGACTATGTCTTGATAGCTTAGGCACATTTGATAAGAAGTGGCACCAGTGATCGACTTTTTTTTTACCTCTAAAGGCCTACGCAGACCGGGACGGCATGGCAAAGTATTTAAATGTTTACCAATAAGCATTTAAACTAGTCATGAGAAATTTAGCTCTTTGAAGAGATAAGAGCTATATAGCTCTTTACCCAGTCAAGAGCTATATATCTATTTTAGCTCAGTAGCTCATTTAGATCAGTGTAGTTCATGTCGTTTAAATATGTACAGATCAGTCTTGCTCGACTGACACTTTTGAGTTATACTCGTACAGGTAGGCTACTCTTGACGCAAACTCAATCTCAATACAATTCCAATGCGATTAATATGTATCGATATTGGGATAAGTTTCGCAATTTCGGAACGCCCCATCTCAATAATAATTTGTTCACTCAATTCCCACGCAATTTAATTGCAATGTAGCGCTATTATCGCTTTTAATAGTGTCATTTGAATTTTTTAGATTTGGGATTGGAATTGTATTGAGATTGAGTTTGCGTCAAGAGTAGCCTACCTGAACTACAGAACCAACACCAGTGCTAACTATTACCTACCTAATTAATAAATTCCAAGAAACAATAAAAGTTGCCTTATTTCGGGGCACATCTTTACAGACATTAGGTAACAATAACAAATAATATTTATTGCATTCGCGCGCAAAAATTCTACTCCTAAATAAGCACCTTATTACGATAGCAATATAGATAACATTTGAATGCATACGTATGTAGAACTAGCGTATCCAATCTTATAGGCACTGCAGTGTTTGTGTGTGTACATCTCTTTCGATTCTCGATTCCGACATATTCTGATGAAACACTGAGCTAAAATGAATACTGATATGAATTAAACGAGAGTGAGCTAGATATACGTTGAGCTAAAATAGGTGAGCCTGCTCTTTTTAACAACTTGCTCGCGAATTACTCATCGCTAATTCAAACATATCGAAATATAAATAAGACAGCAGAAGCTGCCGAGGCATACTTCGGCGTGACGCGACAAGCCTTGGCATGCCGTGGCAAGGCTCTGGAATGTCGCGGTATCTAAGCGGCTAATGTGCGCTGACTGGCGGCAAAATACTTTGCCATGCCGCCCCGGTCAATTTCAATTAAAATTAAGGTATTTTTGGTGACGAAAATTATGTCGAACTCTGGCCTTTATGTGTCGATGGCACCACCACCACTACCCTATATCCTTTTTGTAATCAAATCCGTATTATTTTTCCATTCTTAAATTAGGTACCGTCGTTTAAATACGGCAGTATCGGAGGCGAACGCCGCATCGCCCGACGCTTCTGCCGCGGAGGAGCGGAGCGCGAGCGACCCCGGCGACAATAAGGACGGCATCGAGATGGCCGTCTTCAAGCTCACCGAGAAGGACACTGTCGCCTTCGCAAAGTCTGCCGTAAGTGTACGATGTACCTGTTTGTAACGATACTGGGGGAATATGGCTATGAACGTGTAGTTTGCGTGTAATAAAATAAAAATGCCCAAAATAATTTAAAAAAATAATATTTGCAAATTGAGTGATCAGGCGGTGACGAAAACGCTGTGCGAGACGTTTAGAGACTCATGCACAGCAGTTTGGCGTAAAAGGGTTACTATAAATAAATATTGGCACTGCAAAAAGTAACCATTATTGAGTTTAAATTAATAATTACCTATAATACTAAGTTAGTGCCGAACTAAGGTAGGTATTAAGAAAGGTAGTAGATAGTCTATAACTGTCCCACTGCTGGGCAATAGGCTTTCATTGAAATCAAGTCATCGCTACAATTGATGAGTAATCGCTTAATCACCACGTTTGTGATCACAAACCCGAGCTATGCATCAAAAAATCTGAAACACTTTGTCCGACCTTTGAATTGAACCCAGAGGCCCTACCACGAACCACGTTCGGCGTGTTGCCTCTCTGTCGCACTTGTTCAATTGTTGTTCACTTGTGTTGTTAAATTCGTGCGTAAGTGTGACAGGGAGGCAACACGTCGAACGTGGTTCGTAGTAAGCCCTCAGGAACTTTCGGTATCGGGCCGAGCGCTTTACCACTTAGCCACTGAGGTGTTATTGCCTTATATTATTAAGTTACATTTGACTACGGGTAGTAAGCATTAAAGGTTATATTTAATATACACTTCCTTACCAAATGAGGCAATACCATAAAATATATGAAAATCGCCACATTGTTTCAGAGTAAGAACTCGGATTCGATATCGGAAGCCGTGACGATAACGACGGCGACCGGCTCCCAGCGGCTACAATCCGACTTAGAGTCGTACGAGAAAACCTTCTGGCCGTACCTGCTCAAAATTATACAGGTGAAGCTTATAAATTACTATATAAGGCAGACTTTTAGTCACCATCCAAATTTTAGGAGGTGATAGTAGCTATGTAAACAACATACTTATTGTATGGGACCAAAAGGGAAAGGAGGTAGTTCAATACTAAAATTTGATTATTTTCATGTTGTTTTTTTTAATAGAGTTTGCTGATTGCCTCAGACGGCATTTTCAGCTTCACCGGGCTTGTTTGGGGGCGCCGAGAAACTTAAAGGGTTCCTCAAGCCGTGTGAAACGAAGCACCTTCAGATGTTTTCTAATGGATGAGTGTCCCCGCGCCCTACTATATTCTCCGAGAGGTTCGGATCGGATCGGTTATTTTCATGTGTACTACCTCCTCCGAATTGGACGGTGATAAAATCACCCTGTGTAGTGACAAATGTTTTATATTTAATAAGTTTTTTTTTTATATTGTTACTTATTAGGTACTTTTGATAACAGTTTATAGTTTTTTTGATATCTCCTATAATGACGGCATAATTACCTCGTCACGTTTAACAAATACACAGCGTTTAAACAATACTAAATAGTTTTGTGTGCACAACAGACCCACGATATGTCGTTCAAGCAAACCACTGAAACAGGCGTTATGTGCCAAATAGAGCCAACGCCGCACGAGAGAACCAAACACAAAAAGAAGAAAAAGTGCAACGTTTGTTATTTTTCTTTATTGAGACAATGTAAATGACTTAGAATAGTTATTATTTGTGCGTAGAGTTCAGTTGAATTTATCTTATTTTTTGTGTATCCCTGTATAAACAGGGACTACTATAAAGTCACTCTTGAACCTTAGTACCTGTTAAGATAAGTTTTAAGAGATTTAGTAAACTACATTAATCAGTAATGTTTGTATAGTAATTATTAACAGTAACATGATTGATATTAGAATGTATTTTTGGGTTTTTAAATATGTATTAACTGTACATACTTTTTTAAAGTAATATATAATACATTTGCAGTGCTACAGACGCATCTTGTGGTACAGACGCCTGACATCAACCTATCCAAAACTGACAAATTTCTTTAGTAAAGTTTCAACCATATGCCTTAAATATAGAGTTCAAAGTCTAGTGGGAAAATTTGACAGTTTGTAGTCTGATGTTCAGTTGGATGCACCATCATCGCAACTGGCCCACCAAGGAATCCCCATGAAATACTAACGCAACATGGAAACTGATTTTACAGGAACTTACTAGTTGCCCGCTCGCGACTTCGTCGACTTGATAACACCCAATTTGTCCCAAATCCCATGATGGTTTTTTAGAAAATCTTAGAACCCCTATTGCAGCGCCACCTACCGGGTTCAATTGTGAATCGAAACCACCTAGAGACCCACGCAAACAGACAAAAAAAAATGTTTTTCTTCAACCTTGTTGTTCCACTGCTGTGCAAAAGTCATGAAGGTCAATGAAGAATACATCCGCCTCGTCACACCAGCGTTGCTTAAGTCTGCCTCGGTGTCAAAGTAAACTTAACCGTAACAATATGTCAATACAGACGAAAACTCCGTCCGCGACGTGCCAGTGCCGGCTGCTACCTGCTGAGGTGACCTGGGTGAACACAATTCTCGCCCGGCTCATATACGACGTGATGCGGGACCCGATCATCATCGCACGCCTACAGAACAAGATACAGAGGAAACTCAACACGCTAAAGGTACGCCTTGACTTCACGGGAATAAAGGACAATGTCGTTTGTTTTTTAAACCGTCCGAACATTCCTAGGTATTTATCAGCTACAAGAACTTCAAACTCGACTTCGTCCGCGTGGATTTGAGACTTTAAAAATAAATTTTTTGAAATCAAATTGAAATATAGCCAGTGTTAGCAACGAATGTTGCTATCACTCAATCAGTAAAAGATTTTTTGGAGTTGGTCCAGTAGTTCTAGAGGTTACCCTCCTCAAGCAAACATACAAAGTTACAAACTTTACCTCTTTGTTTAATAGAATAAAGATTTTTTGATTTATTTTTGTAATTATCATTTAACTATTTTAACTATTAAATTCAAAGGTCACGTGGTGGCGGAAAATATTCCGCCATTTATTTTATAACTAGCGGCCCGCCCCGGCTTTGCACGGGTTTACTTTTATTTTTACCCGACTGCAAAGGAAGGGTATTGTTTTTCGCGCGTATCTGGAACCGCTGAACGGATTTACATAATTGAAGTATCGTTAGATTCGTCTTAGATGCCCAAGTGTTCTTAGATAGGTGACGTTAACAAAAACAAACATGGCGGCTGTGCGACACCATTGGACTTGGTGAAAAACATTTTTTTTTGTAACTAGTAGGTTAAAAAATGTTTGGACGATTCAAAAGCACTTGTTCTTAAGTTTATTTGAATAAAAAAAATTTACTTGAATTTCCCCAGTTGCCATCGTTCATGAGCCCGCTAGTGGTGACAGAACTGTCTTTGAGCGGGGCATGCCCTTTGGTGGAGCGGGTGACAGTCCCCGCTTGGGACGAACGTGGGGTGTGGCTGGACGCCGACATGCGGTACGACGGCGGCGCCTACATCGCTATACTTACGCAACTCAACCTTATGAAGCTCAAGGAGAAGAGTGAGTAGCGTTGTCTCTTCATAGCTATCCCTATATAGCTAAAGGAATAACCTGGAGATTTGCCTACATCGCTTTCCTCACGAAGCTCAATCTGGTATGGTTCAAGAGGAAGAGTTAGTAGTCTTGTCTATTTAGTCAACGTCTTGAAGCTACAAAAGAAAAGTGAGTAGTGTTGACTTCAAATCAATCCTCATGCAGCTCAAGGAGAAAAGTGAGTACTTTTGCTTACATCACCCTCTCACGCATCTAGACCTTATGAAGCTCAATATGAAGAATAAGTATCGCTAACTATATAGCCATCAACATGCAGCAAAACCTCATGATGCTTAAGAAGAACAGTGAGTAGTGTTCACTTGATAGCCATCCTTATGCAGTTCAAAGATTGAGTAAGGTTGCCAACAAAACTATATCAGTGCAGCTCAACCTCGTGAAGCAAAAGAAGAACATTGTTGACTTCACCATAGCCATACTTATACAGGTCAACTAGAATAATGAGGAGTTTTATCTTATGATGCTTTATCAAATTAAGCTTTAGGATAAGAGTGAGTATTGTTGTCTATAAAGTCATTCTCATGCAGCAAAACCTCATCAAGCTCAAGGAGGACGGTGAGTTTCCCACAAAGCATAGTATGTATATGTCATGGCGACTAGTAGAGCGTGCGGCAGACTTCGCGTGAGACAAGCGAAGGGTGTGCCACAGTCACGCAACTCAACTTTATGAAGTTTAAGGCAAAGAGTGAGTAGCCATATTTATACAGTTCAAGGATTTATGATTCAAGGAGTTTTGCCTACATCGCCTACTCACGAAGAGCAATCGAATGATACTGAAGGTGAGTAGTGTGGCTGTCAACATTTTCAACTCATTATCATCATCTAACAATAAACGCTAAATTAAAAAGAAACAACTTTGTTTCTTCATCACTTCAATTTTTTTTCGTGCAACATCAGAACATCTGTATATTTTTGATTCCACAAAAAAGGCACTGCAGTTTTTAGATGTTCTCTTTTCTTTGACAGATGTTACGTTAGAAGACCAATTGATGGGAATGAGTACTGCCGAAGTGGAAAGGGAAATGAATTCGACGACAGCGGGAAGTCTATTTTCAGAAAAAATCTTGAAGGTGAGTGTAGCTTCTTCAATATTTTTTAGACTTTCGTCTCACCTGATTGCGATATGGATGAAGATGGAAGCGCACTTCACTTCAGGTCTAGAGGCATCACGCAAGCGTGTCCCCATTCCCTGCTAGAGGTGTTCGAATCGGTTTCGAGATCAGTAAACTTGAGGACACCTCTATAAGCTAGTCTAGTTCTTCGGCTCGCGTTGACCGTGTCGTAGGAACCGAAATATAAAACAATACTGATTGGCGGCATATATAAGTTTAAGGTCCGCGTCGGTGGTCTAGACCGCCGGTCTCAGACCCAGAAGTCCCGGGTTTGATTACCAAGAAGAGTTATATTTGTACTCTGGTTGGTGTGGGCTTGTTTTAAGTCCGCCTGGCTACCACGATATTATTTAAATATGTCGCCATAACATAATATAAGTAACATTGTTGTCCCGGTCCGATCCGAACCGCTCGGAGAAGTAGGGAAACGAACACGCACTAGTGCGTGGTGCCATTCCCTCTAGAAAAACTGACGGTGTTTCATTTTACACGGCTTGAGGAACCCTTTAAGTTTCTCGCCGCCCCGGTTGCCTCCCCGCTCCAAGACAGTGCCTCAGTATTTGAAGCGAGTCCTTTCTTTATCCTGCCACCACACAGTGTTAGTTACGTGTTTGTTACTTTTTTTGATAGAGTTTGCTGATTGCCTCAGACGGCATTATCAGCTTCATCGGACTTTTTTTGGGGGCGGAGAGAAACTTAAAGGGTTCCTCAAGCCGTGTGAAACGAATCACCTTCGGAGGTTTTCTAGAGGGAAGGGCATCATGCAGCAGTGTGTGTCTCCGTGCCCTACTAGATTCTCCGAAAGGTTCGGATCGGATCGGTTAAGATAACCAGTGCCTCAGTAGTTGAAGAAACTCGCCTTTCTTTATCCTGCCACCAGACAGTGTTAGTTACATGTTTGTTACAATTACAGTGTTATTTCCACACATGTTTTGTGTCCAGAGTCGCAAGGCCGCTGTATACGACTCGGATGTGGAGGACTCCGCGGAGTCGAGCAGCGACGACGAGAGTCCGCCGATGCAGCCCGTCGACAGCAACGAAACCATACCACTGACGGAGTGCGCGTAAGTTTCATCATCGGCATCATCATCATCAGCCATATGCATGCTACTGATCACGACCCGCGGCTACTCTCATACGCGTAAGTATCATACTAGGGAAATGACGACTTGTTCGAAAAAGGGGTAAAGCCTTTTATAAAAAAGGGATGATGATGATGAATAAAAAGGATACTTAATTTTATGAAAATATTAGTAAAAACATGAAGAACATTTTTCATGCTTCAGGTCCACAACAGCAGACGGAGCGTCCTCGAAAAAGAAATTCCTTAAAATGGTCGACAAAATAGCAACAAATAAATATTTTCAACAGGTGAGCATAACTAACATTAACCATTGTGTACACACTCCTGCACAGCACAGTACCAGAAACTGTTAAATTTCCTCAATAGACTTTAATCTTTATGTCCATCTATTAAGGTTGAACATTTATTGAAGAAACTTTAACGATTTTAACATTTGACAATTTCTATCTTCTAAAAATTCTAGTCTTAGCAACCAAGATTGCATTAATCCTGTAATCTGTTGAGATTAATGAAATCATGACCAATCAATGATTAATTTGTCGTCTGCCGTGAATACGGACACAATAGAATTTTAACGGATTGGCGGCGCTGATAAGCGCTTGCGCATATTAAAGGTTAATGGATGAACTGAACTGCATAACATACATACACTATATTGCATAATCTGTCCAGTAGATAAGACAATCGAAATGCATTTGAGAGGTATCCAATCTTGGGAGGTTTATTACTTGACATATAACATTGCCTTTTTCAAATTTGTCTTAACTCGTTCATTGAACTCATTTACCCTACATTAGGTACAGACGCCTGCACATCAGAGTATCCAAAACTGTCAAGTTTCTTCCATAAATGTTCAACCTTAATAGATAGACATAAAGATACAGGTATAAATTTAATGATAAGTCAAATCTCATTCTCACCTTGTGCGTGCCTCCGACTGTGTGTTATGTGTGATGTTGCCTAAATTGAATTTTTATCTTGTTCCGGCCTTTTTAGTTGATTTTCTATTTAGTTACTTTATATTTTTTACGCAGGCGGGTTTTTTATGACTGGTTACTATGTGGTTGACCTTACAAAAAATATTTAAACATTTCCATAAGTTTCTAGAAATTTCCATGGAAAGTTTCGTTACTTTTACAATTTAAACTTATTCCATACTACTACAAAAAATCTATTGAAACTTCCATGGAAAATTTCAATAGATAGAAAGTAACAATAAATGCATAAATACTATTTTATCATTAAATCTAACATATTTTATAAGTCAAATACGACGCGTCGCTAACAGTATGTTTTGATTAGGTGACCGATTACAAGTACGTTAAACGAGCGATGGAGGGTTTATCGAATACCGACATCAAGCTGCATTTGGAGGTGCACGGTTTGGAAGGCCGACTGGCCATCAACCTGCCCCCGCCGCCCCACGACCGCATCTGGATCGGGTAAGTTTTTTTTTTTCATTTATTTGATGGCTTCGTTTGATTAGTACATTTACAGCCGAAATTAATAACCTATCCTCAACAAGAGATAGGCCTACTAGAGATTTGTTGCTTAGTTGTTTCTGTTAATTATCGGAAAATAACAGCGGTTGCTAGGTAACTAAACTAAGATAGGCCTATCTCTTACCAGAGATAGGTTATTAATTTCGGCTGTTAGTCAGTGTAAAGTTATTTTCTTATAAGTAATACATAAATAAACAATATTTCCTTCCTGTATGATGATGATGAATGATGATAGAAATGAAAAGTGAGAAACGATATACCTCCCACCCCCAACCCCTTGAGTATCTCAGTACAGATTGGGGGGCTTTATTAAGACCTCACGCGGACTTCTTGAGAGAATTTGAAGAGTGACGTTGCAGTGTTTTATTTAATTAGCCAACACTTATGCACGCTCACGAACACTTAATGGTTAATACCACCATTATTTCACATCAATATTCGACATAACACAAGTTATATAAAACTAGCTGACCCGGCGACTTCGTACTGCAAATCTCTTTTTTTTTAATATAGCAAAAGATTTTTTTAAATCAGTCCTGTAGTTTTTGAGTTTATTCTTTGCAAACATACATATATACATACAAAAATACAAAGCTTTCCTCTTTATTATATTAGTATAGATAAAACAAAACCGCTGACATGACTTCACTTTCCCGCCAAGAAGGTAATCTGGTAAGCTATATAACTGCGTCTGGGGTGCCACTCTTTAACCAGTGTCAATAATACCACAAAATGGGAAGACTGCAGAAGGTTAGCTTCATACAAATGCGCTCGAGCAACGCACACCATAGACAACCTCTCACAAACACGGAATTTCGCAACAGCTCCACTCGGACTGTTGCTGTACCTTCTTGGTCTCCTTACTTTGTGATAATACTCATGTTTAACTGTTGGCTTACTAATATACAGGGTGTAAAAATAATATTAACAAAACCGAAATGTATGCAAGCTATTTCTTCACGTATTAATATCATCTTCATCATCGTCATCAGCTCATTTTTAAGTCCCCACTGCTGGGGCACGAGCCTTCCTTATGGATGGAAACACCACAGGAACCACGGTCCACCACCACCACGCGGATCCAGTGCGGATTGGTGGTTAATGAACATAAAAACAAATAACATTAAGCAGAAATAATTGCAGGGTAACCACTTTTGTTTTTGGATTTTCTAGAAAAGAAGTCTAGGAAGACTAATACGTGGCTCATTAAGGGTTTTTTACACCCTGTAAAATAACTGATATGTACTTCTGTTTGCTGTTGGCTTAATAATAATACTCTTATGATTATGGTTATATATATAATTTTAAGCAAATTTTGTTGCAAACAAATTACAATTTGAAAAAGTGTTGAAAAAATAATAAGACTCCTTGGATTTCCAAACTAAAAGTAGATAGTGTTGATTAATTTCGATAGGTTGGACTGAGCCACGATAGCATATTTGGTAGTGCACCTGAAATGGCATGTCATGGGTTGCGGGTTCAAATCCCGCTCGTAGATTTTTTAACACTTTTTTCAAAACTTAAATTACAAATATTGCAGTTTCATTTACCCGGTCCAAATCATAGATCATAGAAAATGTTCACATAGATATTTGTACTTAATACAAATGTTCTCCTTTGCCATCCAGTTTCCGCACGAATCCGCAGCTGGTGCTAAAAGCGCGGCCCACTGTCGGCGCGCGCACGCTCCGCTTCGCGCACATCTCCAACTGGATCGAGCAGAAGCTCAGCAAAGAGTTCGAGAAAGTTTTTGTACTACCTAATATGGAGGATATCATCATTGACCTCATGACGCCCACGCCCGTCGAATTTGAATGGTAACTACCGTTTACGCTATTAACACTTACACTATTAAATTTTTATTATACTCTTTCAGGGTCAGTGGTTAGCAAACTAACCACATATTTCATTTGGTTTTCAATCTTATCTCAATCACAAAAAGTTCAAAATGTAGTGAGAATATACATCCCTCTGACCCTGAAAGAGTTAATTTTTTGCATTCACAATGCTATGGGTAGTTACAAGATAAAATGCTCAGTCTCAAGAAGCTGTATTGGGAATTGTCTTCAGGTAGGCTACTCTTGACGCAAACTTAATCTCAATACAATTCCAATGCGATTAATATGTATCGATATTGGGATAAGTTTCGCAATTTCGGAACGCCCCAACTGGATAATAATTTGTTCACACAATTACCACGCAATTTAATTCCAATGTAACGCTATTATCGCTTTTAAGAGTGCCATTTGAATTTTTTAGACTTGTGATTGGAAATTGATTAATGCAATTGTGTTTCAAGAGTAACCCACCAGGGGTCTCGGTAGCTCAGCGGTCAGAGCATGGGACCGGTAGTCCAAAGCTCGTAAGTTCGTTGTAGTGGCTGGTTGATTTTTTCTATTCAAATTTTATCTTTACATTTATTGTATCTATTATGTTATCTATTTACACTTACACTACTTTTACTATTTATACTTACACTAACTTATGCTATCATTTCGGTTGTTCACACTAAACTATAGTAGCATTAAAGAGGTATTTATTTATCTTTTCATCACTTGATTTGTTACTAAACTTGGTTCTTTTTTTTTCCAGATTAACTTGAATGCTATGAAACGACATTTTTATGTAGCGTTGGATTCCGGTAGTATTGAACGATAGCGTGAATGAGACAGGTGTCTTATTCATATTTCCCATGTTGGGGTTTATAATAGTTTTTAATTTAATAATCACTGGAATGTAGACCTATTAGTTGCCAAAACAAGTATGGAAAATGTGTTAAAATGTTTGGTTTATCAGATTTTCTTATAGATGGCAAAAGTTTAATTTATATTTTAATCAGAAACAATGAGAACTGTAAAACTCCAGATTGAGGCATTTAATATATCTGAACCTATGGTTCAGTGAACGTGGAGTTGCCTATATGTACAACGATCGGGTATAGACAAGCGTACCAAAATGAACAATTAAACGGAACGGAAACGTTGGGCCAAGCACGAACAACTGTCATATTTGTATCGTAAACGAATAAGAATTGTAGTATGGAAATTGATACAGTGCCACAACGTCCGTAAATGAAACTAGAAATCGACTGACGTCATTTCATTGATTTTATGACATTAGAATTGGTCTAATGGCGGAGCCTGACCGAAGCGTGTCATCGTAATGTAACAGCTCGATGCGAGCATTAGCATGGTCAGAACAGTGAGCAGAGCCGCTCGCCACTCGCTGTTAGTCTGCAATGACGTGTCGAGCTCTCAGTCAGTCTTCACCTTTAAACTTTACGTTGTAATTTCGATAGAAATTCGAGCAAGGCCTACGGAACTGTAAAGTAAGCATTTAAATGTCGGTTGTCATTTGTATTACAAAATTAATATTAAAATATTGTTCTTAGAATTAAAAATTGTTATAGAGACAAGGTTTCGTAAAATTTATTAGTGTTGAAATTTTTATCTTAATATTTTGCAATTTTTAAATTTTTAATGTTATTTTTTTTACGATATTTCTGTGTCAATGTATTAGCCCGTACTTGCTGTGATGTAACGCATTGATAGATAGTAACTTTTTAGTCGTTATTTAAATACAAAATAGTGCTTTTTCCTTTTTGTATAGTTTATATTTATTTTGTTGGTGTTAAATCTGCAAGTAGCGCCTAACCTGATTTTGTATTTATTTCTTAAAGGAGGTTATAGTCAAATAGAGTACGGTACAGCTTTTTCTATAAATTTTTTCCTTTTAACTTCAATTTACATGTGGCCTAACCCCCCTTTTGTCCCAGCCCTAACATCGTAATACCAATGAGCTTCCTCCCATTAGTAATAAATAATTTGACAATAAATCTGTCGTATCGTAACCTGTTATTTGTAAATTCAATATCAAATTTTATATGAATGAAACAAATATGATACTAAGATAATAATGATATATATTGGTGAGAAAATAATATTTTCACGTTATATTAAATGTCTCTCGTCACTATAGTATATAAAATTGAGTATATTTTTAAAAAAGGTCAAGGTAAGTATTTGGATTATACTAATATCTGCGCAGTGAGTTCGTTATTGTCGTTGTCCCTTTTGTTTGTTTAAACAAAGGTTAAAGTAAATGTATATGATCGCATCATGTCCTGCACCCCATTCACAGACGCTTTGAATAATTTAATCAAAATATTACTAGTATTTCATGTATATACTCTCGAAACGTATTTTAATAATGATGTTGAACTTAACTGCGATTTGTATGAGCTCGAAATAAAGCAACTTATTGACCGAGTAATATCAATAATATTTAATCACTTTTGTACCTTGTCGAGGTAACTTCTGTTAACTTATATTACATGGCACCTATTGATACAATAGAGCGACATGGTCCTATATGTTGAGATATTATTGGATTCGACTATAGTCTGTAACTGTGTTATGCCATACAAATTCTAGCTAACGTCGACGCTGTGAAATGGCAAATCAAATTTGCTCTAGGCACTCACTCAATAAGATTTGTGGAGTAAGTCGCACAACTACTCACAAATGGAAATACTTTACAGCGTGTTCATGCGTGTATTTAGCCGTTATACTATGTTGTATTACATACAGTATTGTTTCATTAAGGTGATATAGTAATATTTATGTTTCTTTGTAACTTTTGTGAGTTCTATCTTGGGTAAGTAAGATGGCGGTAACAGTAGACGATTTGTGTATGAAAGCTGTAATATAGATTCCATGGTTATAATTTTTAAAGTTTATAAGAAGGATATTGTTTATGTGCTTACTCGTATCAACTTTATCTTATGTAAAAAAAAAGTATAAAACATTTTGCGTATAATTAAGTTTTTGATCGTAGGTTGGTGATGAAAAGTTTGAACCTTAATAGAGATAGGTGGTTATGCGTCTAGCGTGTTTTACGGATTGAGTTTAATGTAACTACTAACTTCGAAATCGCTCATTATCGACTCTTTGTTAATTAACTTCATATTGTAGCAAATAACCACTAGTATTAACCGTTTCATTCCAGGCACTCCGTATACACGTTTCATGTTTGCAATTAACCCTGGAACAGTACTCAATGTCATATTAATTCAATTCGTTAAACACCGTTATGAACCTAAAGATTTCGTGATGACAATCATAAAAGGCTGAATGTTACTTGCTCATATTATGATCAATGTTCTTTGAGTGCTAAATGAAAAGAAAGATTGGCTTGGCATGATCTAACTGGAACGAATTTAAATATTATGATGAATTAATGGTGCGTTAAAGTCTTCTTATGACGTAGCGGAGACATTTTCTTTGTAATCTTTTGTAAGGTTTTAATGAGTTTGCGTTATGTAAGAAATATATGTATAATTATATGCGTTTATTTTAAATTATAATTGGCTAATTACGTAACATTTGATTTATGAGCCCAGTTTAATTACCCAAAAGTATTTATGTAAAATTTAAAAGTAAAGAATCACTATATTTTCATGTATTGCGGCATTAAAAGTCGAAAATAAGTTTTAATACGCATAAATAAATCTATTCTCGCTTGAACCAATTTATCAATGTTAATCTAAATACTCTTAAGTTACATAACAGTAAAGTTGGTTTTTCTTAAATGTCAAGATTTTTTGATTATAAATTAAGCATCGATCAATTTGATGCTGTCTACATCTTAAATTTAATCAAACTATTGTTTATGTTTAGCTAATCTTTAAAAAGTTGTCTTACATATTACAAAGTAAAATGGCCTTTAATGTATAATAGTTATTTTAGTGTTGCCCGAAGCAAGGTATTGGAGTGAATAAAGGAAGGCGCTAGACAGAGTCCAAGGATTAGTCATCTAACAAAAACACACCTAAACTTCTTGGTGTAAGGTCCTTTTTAGAGGGTAAACACGAAAGTTAAGCCGTATACCCTTAAATGGTCTTATAATGTTTGATCAATCGTCTTATGAATAGTTTATGCATGATTTATTGTTATTAATACTAGTAACTTAACCCCCTTACTAATAAACAGAGTATTTCGCTTCGAATAATTATTCCGTGTTTTGTTTTCTTGTAATTTAAAACGAAGTTTTATTTAACGGGATCAAATCACAGAATAACTATTTCAACCCTATGCTATTCTTCTCTCTTCCTCTGTTTATTGGTAACGTATGAACTTCACTGTTGGATTTTCATCGTAGTCTTCAGATTCTACTACGTACACATATCACACTAATGCAAATTATGTACCTGTGTAAATACTTCTTGGCGTATACAACGTTCCACTAACAAACCTGTGGCGATCCTTCAACTATTGGTTATCAATGTTATTCCATGAATTCGCGGAAGGTGATCAATATTTGTATACGGATTTCACACTTGATGTTGTAAAAAATAGAACTGTTATCAAGTGCTATTATAAATAGTCATAATCTAATGTAATTTTTATTTTTACGATGTTTTTTTATATGATTTTAATGAGTTCTGTTAATAATATTATGATTATATATTTTATTTTAATTTACCAACGAAATGTAATGAAATGTTTATGTTTGTTCAAATTAGTTCACTTTGTTTATTTATTGTAGCTGTGACCACTTTGTAATTGGAACTTTCACAGTGTACCAAAACGAATGTCTATGTAAATAATCTATCAAATTATAAAGTGTTTATGTGATATTATGTATAGTTAAGAGTTAAACCGTGCCGAGTAGTTTTTCTATGTGGTATAAGTTGTGATTTTTTAAATAAATGAACTGCTATAACACGTCTCTTTTCATTTATTAGAAAGGTAAGCTGTCCAATGTACTCTAAAGCAATAAACGCTGTGCTAGTCCTAAAAGTCCTAAAGGTACACCACGGCTATTTTAAAATAAATTTACTTTTATATCTTAGACCGACCCAAAAGGGTAAAAAAACTAAGAGTTACAAATTAAGAGAGAATAAGCTCAGCCCAGTCATGTAAAGGTAATTTCAAAATAGAGTAACAAAACACGGAATTCTTTGTTTATTTGTAAGGAGGTACGTGTTTTAAGTATGTGGCAGTTATCGTATAACTGATGTTTGGTTACCTATTGAAACGCATAACGTTTTTAGGCATAAACTGAAAATGCATAATGTTCATGGCCATAATCGTCACTTGCCATAAGCACAGATTAGGTAATAGTTACTTCGTAACAGATAAATCACTCCCTACAAAAATTCGTATACCTACCGCGTTAATAGCCTACTACATTTCGTCGCGACGCGTCGGCGACCGCTGCGTGCTAAATTATGCCTAATAGGCTCGACTATAGGGTTGTTATCGATTGGCAGCCGCGCGGCCTTGCTGCCATCGTAGTAATGATAGGGCTGTTGCTACGATAAAAATATTGTTCACACACAATAACTTGGACCTAAATTAACCTGATTCTAAATGGCTTGTTTAAGCTTTGTAATCTAAATTAAAATGAATGATAAATTGAAAAGCTCAATTGTTTATGATCAGTATGAATCGGAGTTCCATGAGAGAACATTATAATGTTACCTATGATATTAAATGAATTACCTACTTAGTTATAAATCTTCATCATCATCAGTCCATAATATCCCACTGCTGGAATATAGATTTTCCTTCGTATGAAAGTGTTATGATATGAAAGAGAACTGAGTAGGTATAGAGATGGATTATATTCCTTATAACTCGAGTATAAACACCCATAACTCGAGTATAAAATAGGTATCCACATTAATCATACAAACATTTGCCCCTAACGGGATTCGAACCCACGACCGCTGACGTGGCAGGCTGGGTCACTAACCACCACACCAAACGTGTTGTCACAACTTTAATGCAGACATAGTCACAGGTCATTTATATTTGTCTGACGTGTCGTGTCGCGACGCGAGTCGGAACGTAATCGATTTCATACATACATTGTTTCATACATTTTTAGATTTATATTTTTATGTTGTGACTCAAAATCCGTCTTTAATGTTGAAAGTAAGTAATTAAAACCAACCTATTTTATTCTATAAATTCATCCAAATAAGTAGGTATCTATAATGTATATACTTAAAAGAGTTTCATTAGGTAGGTACTTACCTTTCTTCATCAACAGGCAAACTAAATAATGACAGGTTTTAATTCCTTTTATTAGATTTACAATCATCAACTTCACAAAAATTTCCAGGCGCGGGCGGCATTGGTTTATATTATTGAAACGAGATTTTAAATAACCTAATTACTATTTACAATAATCTAAACCACACAAATGTCGATCAACATTTATATTAAACTTATTCACTATTTACAATACTTATTTAATAATAACTACAGAATACCCACAAATGATCGATGTTTTATGAATGACGCAACGTGCACAGCGAACGAGCGTACGATAACGAGCGCTTGCGACAGTCCACTGGCTTTTATATCGCCGGCGGTAAGCCGCTCGGTAGGTATCTAACGCGCGCAAGTACATGGAGTGACGTAGGCCTGCCATAAGTCTTTATAGCATAACTTCATAACGCATATCATGTGGCCAAAATCTGTAAGGCATAATTGCAATAACCATAACTAACAAAAGGCATAATTTAAATTTACCATAACATTTAAAAGGCATAATTTCAAAAATCATACATTTGGTATTGGCATGCAGCAAGCATGCAGCAAGCATGCGGCAGGCAAGCAAACATGCAGCAGGCATGTTTTTTGTCACGGCTCTGGCGCTGCGGGGCTCCGGCGGTCCCACGCGAGCTCATCGTCGCAGATGGTATTCGCTCTCGGCTTGCTGGCCGGCCAGCCTCAGCCGCGTCGGCGATCGTTAAAACCTGCTCCTCAGCGCGCGGGCCGCCTCGCCCCTCCGCACCTACGCGCTTCTAAATTACACTCTAGGGGTAGGACAGACAAGACTAGGTACGTGGAGTCGGATTGCAGCGATTCGTTTCTGTCACTGACTTTTGTAGCATAACATTACAAAAAACACAACGTACCTATTAATTTTTAAGACTATTTTAAATCAAATTAAGATTAAAATGCTATTTATATAAAAAAATACACTATTTAACTTAGTAAAATTATAGCAAGTGAATAATATACGTAATGTTGTTATAAGAAGTGTATTTATACCAAGTAAAAATTATATCCAATGAACGTTATATCCTTTGAAATTAGTTCATTTGTAATTGTATGAAATAAAATACACCCCTCAAAACTACTTAAGATTATGTCAAAACAAAATTATGAATGTTAACAGTTATGCATAATAAAATTATGCGTTTTAAAGTATGTCAAATAAAAATATAGATTTTAACGATTATGATATTTACATTATGCCTTTCAACAATTCTGCGTTATGTTTATGCATAATAAAATATTATGCTTTTTGATTTTTATGCCATATGATGAATGACAATCGAAATTATGACAATAAACAGTATGCGTTTTAAAGTGTCACCCTGATGTTTACTGACGAAGACCTTAGGTAGACCCTGCCAACGCACACCACCCGGAATCCTCAGTTATGTGAAGCTAGAATAGTAGAATTTTTGATCCAAAATGTGGATCAAAAATTCTACTAATATTATTTTAAAGCGAAGTGTTTGCTAGCTAGGCGAACTTAGAACTAGTCTGAACTAGTCTTATTACTAGCCTAATCGAGTACGATAATGTTAATCCTCGCTGGGAATCGAATCGAACTTACGAGACATTTGGCTCATGACGCCGCGCTGGGGTAGATCACAGACTAGAACACAGACGGTAGATGTTTTCTGTGTGCAGTCAAATTGTTAAATGTATCGGACGTATGAGTATGTTGAATTTAAATTTACGGGATAACAATAACAACAGGTATATGTTTTTAAAATTTTATTTAACAGTTTTAATCTTACCTAATATTTTTTAAACACTTTAAATGTCAATATCAAATCTTCTATATTAAAGTGGTATATACAATAGGCACTGTTCAATATAACATTCGTTGTATTCTATATCACATATCAATCTATCTATCTATATAGCTTTATACAAAATATATTACTAAATAACTCATTGAGTAGACATATAATTTGTCTTTGTAGTTCGAATTCTTTTTACGGTATCGAATTCGCACGGCGACATATTTACTAGATGAACTATCTGAAGCATCTTCTCTTATCTTATCACTAAGAAAAGATAAGATCTGAAGCATAAATCAGAATGGCTTAACAACTGAATATACCTATTTTGACTTTAATTTAGAGTAACAAAACATAAAATGGGATAATTAATCTGTATCATTTTCCTAATCTGTATTACTAAGACTATTCTTAGTAAATGGTTCAAATATATACATTTAATGTTTTAGTTACACAATACCCACTCTTTTATCATATTTCTTTAATCTTTTTTATAATTGATATAATAATATGATTTAATATAAAAATCTTTAAATGGAAGCACAATGGGTCTTAGCACCACCGCATAATGATAAGTTCGTAAACAGATTTAATATAAAATATATTTAAATATATTATCCAGATAAAATCGCTCTCACTTTAGCAGTATAGTAACTCGAATAGCTTTTTTAATATGCTATTCACAATTAGAATAGTACTATTTATCTAATGACAGGAATGCTGGCAAATAGAGCTAATGATTGCAGCTTAATTAATATGGCTATGACCATTATGGTCTTAACAATAATATATGTACAGAGTTGAGATCAACCTTATGTATATCTACTTATATGAAGATCTTTATATATTTTGGCACTCTGGACCACAATTTCATTACCGACTAATTAAATGATTTACAACTAAATATAAACTTTTCTTACATTAAATAAGTTCTGTACAATATTGCATTATAAACATAAGCTGATTTATAGCAAATTGGCAAGCAACGAGGTGGTAAGGGAAAACTTAATTTAACTTAAGCGTCAAAAGGGCACGAGATGGAAATAAATTTTAAAGTTTTAAAAATTAATTTCCCGCCTATTGTTTCCCTTTCCACCGACTATATTCCCATTAAAAAAGAAGGAACCCCATATTTACTGTTAAGCCCCATAAAAATAAAGATTACACTTGCGATCAACAACAAAACTTATTAAGCATTTTAAAACAAATTATCTTACAAATGTAGTCTACGAATCAATTCATATATTGAATTATTACAAAACTTAAATTGGGTGTTATTAAAGTACAATGTTAATAATGTTTTGTTGCTGTCTGTACATTTGCAATGATTCAATAATCTACATTCTGATGCAAATAATCCAACTTAAGTGCCTACCGCTTATTGTAAGCCACAAACGATAAAACGTTGATTACATTGAGTGTGTGTTGCGTTCTGCTCAAGCATTGACTTCATCTAACCTTAAGATATCCTATAGACTCCTCAAATGTGGCTAGTACTGAAGCGAGTCTAATGTGACTTTCGCAGGTAACATTCTTCATTGCTGCACCAAACAATGAGCTTGCTTCATTAGCGCTACTCACACTCGCTACATTTGTTCACTTTTAAAATCTTATAGAGACAACTCGCAAACATTGACAAGATCTTATCCAAGTAGGTACGCATGTTACATTGTCCATGCTTTTAGTGCTTACATCACGAATCAGCTGTACCATTGATCATGTCTGCATAATAAAAGCCGATAATCCGCTTCAAGATACCTCTCTGTCACATTTTTCACTCTTTCTGTGCTTAAATCAGGATTGAGCTTGATCGTACGCATATTACATACTCCATACTTTCAGAGCTTAAAGCGAGAATAGAATGAGCTGTACCATTGATCAAATTTGCATACAAACGGGCGAGTATCAGGTTCAAGTAACACTGTTGAGGAACTTCGTTTTACTCGGCTATATAAGTTATTTAGTTCTTCAGTGCTGCAGTAGACAGTGAGCGGTGCCATCAGCGTTCCTTTTTCTAACCACGTCTGCCCATTGGTCGAGTCTCGGTGCGCAGACCATAGTGTACCGTCCCAACCTCCTTGTGGCCATGACGAGGAACTCCCCCGCGCCGGCGGTGGCACCGCACGCGGCTGGTACGTGGACGTGCGCGTGGAGCGAGCGCGCGCGCCGCCCGCGGCGGTTGCGGTGAGTGGTGCGCTCCAGCGTGTTGTCTACTTCGTACCTGAAAGGGGAAGAATAAATTTCATTGTTTTCTTTTTGAGAGAGTATGCTGTTGGCCTCAAACAGTTTTTAAGGCGTCACCGGACTTTTTGGAGGCGGCGAGAAACCTAAAGGGCGGGAAACTTTCCCTCTCTGGAGGGTTCAGTGAACTTGAGGGAGCCCTGTGATTAAAACACCGCCAGAAAGTTTCTAAAGGGAATAGCATCACGCAAGCATGTCTCCGTTCTCTACTAGATACTTCGAGGGGTTTGGATTGGATCGGATCTTTCAGTGTACTTCGACTTAAGGCGAAGGGTAAGGCACACTAGCGCCGCTAATGGATTTAATTTGATAACTGCTAAACTGGATTTTTTTTCAAACATTGAAGACACTAGGCAAACATCTATTATTTAATAATTGTGCACTACTTTTAGGTTTGTTTTTGTATTCATTCGCCAAAAAATGTTACTTCGTCCTTACCTGAAGTAATCGCCGTCCTCCTCCGACTCGACCTGGTCCCTCCGGTCATCGTGCGCGTGCGCAGTGGCGCGGATCAGCTTGGTAAGTCTCATTGTAAGCTGCGTAGTGTCTAGGTCTTCGCGCTGCTCGGTACCGATGAATACTCCTCGAGACACTGGAACAATGAGAGAACGGCGTTAGCTTTATAGATTAGTAACCAGGTATAAATATGGTCATTTTATTTTTAGGCTCTGGTAGCCTTACATTGCGCGGAACATTCCCTTGAAACTGATTCGAATGCCTAGAAATCTAGTAAGGGATGAAGAGACGATTGCGAGATGATGCCATTTATCATTTATAGAGAACTAGCGGCCCGCTCGCGACTTCGTCCGCTTGAGTACCGGGTCCAATTCTATGCATGTATTATACATATAAAACTTCTTCTTGAATCACTCTATTTATTAAAAAAGACGCATCAAAATCCGTTGCGTAGTTTTAAAGATCTAAGCATGCATACATACATACATAGGGACAGCGGGAAGCGATTTTGTTTTATACTAGGTAGTGATAAGGATATTGTTCTGTCACTACATTCCAAATCCCAATTCGAAGAAAATCCAATTGTAAGTGTGTATAGTATATAGATTTGACAACGCAGTTGTTTTTATTTTTTAATTGTGCTTTGCCACATAAAAATAGATTCTCTGTCAATCAACCAAGTTGAATCTATCAATATAATACTGGCCCCAAAAACCAAAAAACTCCATAGGAGTACACGTGCTGCTTTCCGGAGTCACCGCTTCACTATCTCAAATATTCCATCGCGCACTATGAAATTTGGTGACTCGTTTTTTTGTCGCACCTCCAAAACATGGAAAAGTTTGCCTGCACACGTTTTCCCTCCTTCCTATGATATGGGGTCCTCAAACGAGGCGTGAAGAGGCACCTTGTGGGCGGCAAAGTGAGGATAACTGATGCTGCGTTGTTTTCACGCTGCACCAGTTGTCGTCGCATCTGGATTCCATATTCACTTAACATCAGGTGAATTGGAGTCATTTGCCGGGCTACGTATATAAAAAAAACCACTATGATTAAAATATTTAGCTCATAAAATATGGATGATATTTAACACAATCAAAAGTTGATCGATAACGCTAATTACTCATAAATAAGAAATCAATAGCCTATATCTAAAAAAACTACCGTCTATAAAGAATTTATCTAAATCACACTGTAATCATGTTCTATGATTGCTAATGATCCAAGTCAATATTTTTCGACATAAATTAGTTTACAACTCCATAAAATTAAACGTTAAACCGAGCGTACAAAAAAATCTAAATCACTCTTATTAGTCAATCTTGACGCATTTGATGGCTACATGTAATAAATATTTCAAGAAATGGCATGACGACATCACACTTATACCACAAAATAAAGAAACCCAGAAAGTAAGCTAAATACATACCGCGCTGGAGCAACGCACAATACAACCCGGCCCTGTTATGACAAAACGCTTTAACCTGTAAAACTTCAACTTACGAAAAATGAGTTTAAAACTTTTTATCTTTAACTCGTTACCAAATTTTATCCAGTGTAGATAAAAACATGAGTTCTATATAATTGCAAGTCTTCACAAGAACATTACTTTATCGTATTTTTGAAATTAATCTTAAAATACTATAAAAACATGTTTTGTTAAGGTGGCATATAGCTAGCCAATATTCGTCTATATTGTGACAAGACGATGTTAACTTAATTTACATCATTTTGTAGTTATAACTACCACAGCCACACAAATTAAAATAATGTATAGTCTAGGTATATATTGTAGACGTAATTTAATATAAGTTTTTTTTATATTTACTGACGCTGATCAACAGACGTTTCTCCATATTCTTTACACTTGGATAGTAAATGTACACAGAATCTCACAACAGCGGACTGTTGCGAGATTCTGTATCCGTTAGAGGTCGTATATGCGTCGCTCGATTGCACTTGTATAAAGCTTACCTTCTGGAGTCTACTTATTTTGTGCTTATACTCAGTGTAGCACAAAAAACCTCTGCCAACGGTCTCCTCGCCCGTACCTAGATATAGATTCGTTAACTATTAATCTCAATGTCCCCATTGTAAGCGTCGCAATACGTTTTTTGCCGGCCGATGAGTAAGCGTTAATGTTACCTTTTTACACAAGCTTTTGTTTGAGCGAGATAAGTGAATAGCTCTAGTCTTTAGTAAACGGTCATCAACCCGGCACCGCCCCTTAAAGCCTATAATTATACCGAAGATTTTGACAAACCATCTAGTACACCTCGGTTCTCACACTGTGTCTGAATAGTGACTTGGGTTTTTTACAATGTGCTGTAGTAGCGTTCATCAAAGTTACAGGCTTGTAGTTCGTCCACTCATTTGCAATATCTTGTTAGACATTGCATATTTAGCATTAATTTATCAGTCTGATAAGTCTTTACTCAACCTTAAATAAGAGCAAAAGCATTTCTTTTCGTTTCGATTACTCGTGTTTTTTTTTACAACTTTTCGTACTCCTTACAGAGCATAAGAAAACTGAGGCAGTCAAATTCATTGCTAGATTTCGTCCAAAAAATAATATTTAAGTACTTGTAACTGTAACCACAGACCCTGTAAACCCTAGAATTGAAACGCAATTCGAAACATCGTAAAACAAATAAAAGTAGATTCTTGTAAAAATACAATAACCCTGCTATTCTGAAACGAGGAATAAAGTTGTATACATAGTTTAAAACTGATTTTTTTGTAGCATAAATGAGTGAATATAATTTTAAAGCCATCTTTATATATACCACGTTCTACATAAAAGAAATTAAAAGTTAAAAAACTTAAATATGCTTTGCCTGCAAAAGACATCAACGCACTCACGCTACCGTAACCGTAGCCTACACACAAAATATATACTAAAAAGCCTGACTTATGTCGTGCTTAGAAAAATATCCATAATGATTATATGGCATGACAGACAAAATATCAATGATACACGATCGGTACGAAAGGGCTAATGCCGCCCGGCCGCCCACCGCACCGCGGGGCGCGCTCTGACATAACTCGCCTACTATTATCATTTATCAAACAAGAAAAAGTCACTTGAAGCGCACAAGAGCGGCCGCGTCGCGTGCGCAGACCAGTTTGTCCGGTACTCTTTATGTTTTGTTATTATGACCGTAAATTGAATCTAGTCGAGCCCAGAAATGTCAACTTGCCCATGCACGTATAGCTTCCGTATCTATCGTATGTTCAATCTTTTTCCGAGAAGTGATCTTGCTATAAGCAAAAGAAAGATTGTTTTTATCTTGATAAGGCATTAAAAGGTCTGCAAAATTTGAGAGATTTCTCGGGAATAGCAAGGGCCCGTTGTTGCTGTGCAAATGTTTTGGTAGTTATATGAAATTATGTTGCACGTTAATAAGACTTTAATTTAATTGCGGGCTGTGGAATGAGGATTGCGGCGACAAATTGCAGAGCGGCCCCCGCGACTTGATTAACATTCAGCGAGTGGCTCCTGGTTTTCCTCTCGGTTATTACTACGGTCGGGCAATCACGGCGAAGGGCGTGAGGTAGCGATGGAAAGATGCAATCTTTTAAATTCTACTTTTGGTTGGATGGGACTCACCACTAAATCACAAACGATAGTTATTTGTTTTTTATTTTTGAAGTGAAAACTTCTTTAGCGGCGTTGTGCACTTTTTTTGGAATGGGTAAAAAATGTTAAACTCGCGTCAGGACACGTGACCTGATCGAAAATTCGTAAGACGGATGGAGAGTAGAGGAATGGGTAAAAAATGTTAAACTCGCGTCAGGACACGTGACCTGATCGAAAATTTGTAAGGATGGAGAGTAGACAGCTGGCGCGGCGTAATACAAATTTTTAATATAACTTAATATAACTTTTTAATGTAATATAAATTGTCATGTTTGTGTACGATAGCCCAATAAGTAAATATTGTATTCGACCACATAAATGAACTTTTGTACTTTTATACTGATAATTAAAGCAATTCGTGCAAAATTATTCCCTAACCATTCCAAAATATCAAAAATGCGCAACGTTAATATTCAAGTTTTCACTTCTGCCGGCACTCCCAGAGTGAAACCCGTCGTTTTTTTATTTTAGTGACCTATGGAGACTAAGTGTACTTTTTAATGTGCTTAAATGAATTTCTAAATTCTTTTTGTTTTTAGCTAGACATTTGAGCTCTTATTAAAATCACTATGGCATCAGTGCTGAAGTCTTTGAACTGCGCCGGCAGGCGACAGACAGTATTAGAAGAAGAAGTCAATCCGCCCCAGGTCTCAGTACCTAAGCGAATGTTGCGTGGTAAGATATAAAACAAAAGATTTAGGCCTTACCTAAATCGCTTGTGCAAAAGGCCAGTTCCAGCTCAGCCTCCGAGCAAGGCCTGCAGTCGGCCGTGGACGGGTCATAGTGCCGCCTTGCCAACGGCCTGGCCTCGTATTTAAAGGTGGCCTCGCGCCGCCTCGTGTCTTCCTCCGGCTCGGCCTCCACGTATAGTGCGGCGCGGCCTTTACGGCTGCGGAAGCAACGGAGCTCCTTCGGGTCGCCATCGTCCGGAGCGTAGAGAGGTACCAAGCGGTGTGCGCCTTCCACGAAGAGGCGGGCGGGGAATCGCTCCGGGGCTTCTGGAAAATTAACGGAGATATAGTGTTATAATAATAATCTATATATTAATACGTGAAGCGAAAACTTTGTACCCCTTTATACGAAAATTGCGCGGACGGAGGAGTATAAGATTTCGCACACTTATAGTTTATATAGAGAAGGATTGCAGATTATATATTTTTTTAATTATAACATTACACACACTACCATGTATTTGACACACACGCATATGTATTTGACACAAAGGCTTAAATACTTTTTTCAAAAATTTCTAAAATGGAATAAATCCAAACTCACATTCAATATTTTTTAATTTTTCATTGCTTACATACTATCCGTGCAGCCTTAGTAAAATTACGGTCGAATTTCGACCACTGGGCGACCACTAGTAAACCTTATTAGATGCCATACAAGTTACTTATTTGATTATATCGTTAATAACTACAATAGACGCGGCCTGATAGATTTGATCTCTTATATTAGTAACTTCAAATTTTAGACAAAATTAGAAAAAACTATATCCAGTATATCAAGTACGTACATACGTGAAGACGTATGTACGTACTTTGCCTTTGTACTGGTTATAGATTTCTAGATGGCAATTTATTCATTTGATAAAGTTTAAGCCTTTTCTACTAAAAGTGTCATTTAATGCAAAAAAAATAGATAGAAGAAAAAGACAACAATCACAAATAACTTTATTTAAATCTATATAAAATAAGTTTTATTTAAGACTTAAATCGGCTCCGATCAAAATTCAGTATCACAAATGGAGCGCTAACGAAGTTACCCAGTCTCTTTGTAACGAGCTACCCCTTTAAGGATATATAATTGTAAGCCTGTTCGTATGGATGATAAAAGCCATTTTAACGACTAACTTTCCTGTTATTCTCGGTAAACAAGCGTAAAGATAAAAGATAGTCCACGAAAATAATGTGTTTCTTGACCAGTGCCAATGTAAAGACACTTTTGATAAGGAGTCAAGATAACTTTGTTTTGTTTGTGAGGATAGTCTTCCACTTGTGTTCATGGTATGTTTTTGTCACTGTATTATGTTTATAACATTACAAGATAACCTGATTTGATCATGATTAATGTATTATTTCAACACTAGACTGCTAGACAAACGACTAACAACTAATTTAAATTTACAAATTAAAAGTTGCCAAAAGAAATTTTTGTGCAGTGCGCTTTCTTTCTTTGCTCTTTTTATCTGTGTTCCTGTTTGTATTTATTTTTGTGCAACTCAATAGATGTTTCTTATTCTTTCAACTTTGGCCCGACTTAAACTCTAAGGGGTTTTCGTTGTAAATTAAAACAATATATATGAAAAATAAACCCACCTGGTTTACCAAGCTCCTCTTCGTGGAACAACTCCGGCGGGTCAGGCCGCCTGATGACGCGCACGCAGACGCGGAACTCCCGCTCCTCAGCAGGCAATGGCGGTCGGAAGAGCAGACGCAGCGCCCCCCGAGGGTACACCCACGAGACCGTACCCTCACGGCATCGCAGGTACACAGGCGTCACCCCACGCTCCGTGTTTGATGTCAAGCCACTGTGGAAGACAACATAGCGTTTAACAGACAGATCTTGTGAGGGTAAAGTAAAGTAATTAGCCTATATCTGTCCCTCTGTTGGACAAAGGCCTCCATCATTGAAATGATCTTAACGCTACTAATGGCTTAAGTAAGTGGTTTGTAAGAATACTCCACGGATACGCAGTGCCCCTAGGATACACATCTGTACTAATATTATAAAGAGGAAACCTTTGTATTTTTGTATGTATGTATATATGTTTGCAACGAATAAACTCAAAAACTACTGAACCGATTTAAAAAATTCTTTCACCATTAGAATGCTACATTAGCGCTGAGTAACATAGGCCATATTAAAAAACATCTATACTAATATTATAAAAAGGAAACCTTTGTATTTTTGTATGTATGTATGTACGAGTATGTATGTATGTATGTATGTATGTATGTATGTATGTATGTATGTATGTATGTATGTATGTATGTATGTATGTATGTACGTACGTATGTATGTATGTATGTATGTATGTATGTATGTATGTATGTATGTATGTATGTATGTATGCAACGAATAAACTCAAAAACTACTGAACCGATTTAAAACATTCTTTCACCATTAGAATGCTACATTAGCGCTGAGTAACATAGGCTATATTTTAAAAAACAAACTAAATAAAATACTAAAAAATGACAATTTAATTTTCGAATACAAAATGATTTGTTTGTTTTGTTGTTGTCATGGAAACCATTCATATATGTTTAACTCAATGATGGAAACTGTCAAAGCGGTACGAAGTCCGCCGGGTCAGCTAGTATAGAATAAAAAACATAACGGAGTATATATAAGGATGTATAATACAATATATACAGAAGTACCTTTACAATATATAAATCTTCTGTGCGTGTGTATGTTATTGAACTCCTTCTAAACAGCTGGACCGATTTGGATGAAATTTTCTGTGTGTGTTCAAGTGCATTCGAGAATGGTTTAGATTAACAATTGGACCCGGTAAGTGGCGCTGCTATAGGCGTCCATGCTATACAGGTGTTCTTAAGCGGACGAATGATTTGTTTGTTTTGTTGTCATGGAAACTGTCAAAGCGGTACGAATTCCGTCGGTCAGCTAGTATACCTATAAAAATATTACAGCGTTTAATAACCCGTTCTTACGGTACTTCATAGATTTGTGCTTGAGGGTATTCAGAAATTATCTTACAATGACCACTAAGGGCAAACCTTGTGACTGTAACTAAAATTGAAAGTAGAAAATAAATGCATGCATTATAAAAACGTTAAACAAAAACTACTAGATACTTAATCAGACAGACATTTTGAGAACCACGGAAGGAGAATTTATTAAAAGGTTGCGTACCTACCTAAAAACAGTTTATTAAATTAAGTAACTTATATAATATATTTACATTATTTATTATTAATCTAAAAAAAACTTAAATACAGAACTTAACTTTAAAAAAAACAGAGAAAAAATAATTAGAAATTAAAAACTAAAGACCTATAAATAAAAGATGTCCTCCAACTCATGGGAACGGTCCCAAGAATGCTGGCAACATTGCCCCTTTGGATTGCCAAACTGTAGCTGCCAGCCTTCCTGTCACCGGAGGCCTCAATAAGGCGAGCACTTAACTCTTTGACCAGCTAAAATAATAGATACTTAATTATGGTTGAAAGTTTAGGTTGATGTGTTAGAATGTAGCCGCAAGTGTGAGGGTACACCAACAGAGCCTTCGCGAAACAGCACGCCAGATCAAAGCTACGGTATTAATAACAGTTATTTGGTGGTTTCTGCGTAGTTAAGTAGGCATAGCATGATAATACATAGTTACTTGACCGACAATTAACAAATAAATAGCAATTACCTTAGCTATGTTTATTTATTTTATGATTTATATTGCATAAACTCTGTTTAATATATTTATTTCCCTTTTCTATGTTTTATTTTTATTTTTATTTTATATTATTATTATAATTTAGTTTATTTTTACTTGCACCCATTTTTATTTTCTTAATTTTATTATTTTTCGCCCAAGGTTGCCTGGAAGAGATTGCTTGCTAGCAATAAGGCCGCCTATTTTGTACTTTATCTCTCTATCAATTTGTCGGTATCTGTTTTTTCTTGTGTGCAAATAAAGTTTATTATTATTATTATTATTATTATTACAACTGTGAAATTGTCAGCATTTCGGAAACACCTTAACTTACTTTTTATGCGATATTTAAAAGAAATATTTACCCACAGTACAGTAAATGGTAAAGCTAAACGAACATAATATTAGTGACAATAAAATGGCCCCGCCTACTCAGGAAAATATCAAGGTACGGAATTGGTATTAGTCACCACGATATTAGTCTTCCGTCATTAAAATAATTATAAATTTTTTACTTTTTTATTTTTAACTGTTAATTGCACACTTAAACTGAATTAAATATTTATATAAAAATACAGTGAAAAAATTAAACGCCCACCCCCGACCCAGCTAGGAATCGAACCTGGGTCTTCCGCAATCCGGGCGGCTGCACTGACCGTTATGCTACCGGGAAGTCTGACGTAAGCGCTTTTTGTCACTGCTTTTTGATTTTTCTTCTTCTTAATGTCGAAAATTACAACTTAACTGCATCTTTAATGGTGTTTTATACAGGATATATTGGGCAGCACATATTAAGATGGTAATATAGGAATACCAAATAAAAACACGCTGGCGACAAATTCGGTTGACGCAAGAAGTGTTTAACTGGGCACGATTAATTGCTAGTTACGGCCTCTTTCCATATTCTACCGATACGGAAAGTAGTTTTAATCATATTTGGACAATTTGATTGGGACGCGCGCTACCGAAGACGTTAAATTCAAAAAGAAAGTTCATTACGTATGCGGGCCACGCGTCTCGTAACGCTGCTGCAGCGCCGCTGCGTTCGTTTCTGGGCGATTAATAATTATTAAAAAATGTCTTTGCTTGCCACCGCTTTTACTCTCATACATATTCCGGGACGGCCCGCCGCGATATGTATGGAAAACGGCGAGCAATCATCCGTTACCATAAACCGTATTAACCACCTACCATTATTGAGCCCATAAAACGTAATTCAATTTATTAAATTCAGATTTTCCATAGTAATGTTTGTGTTTAGTAAAATGGAAGATTGGTACGGTCAGCAACGAAAATCGTTGAAAATTTTAGCACCAGTTTTTATTACAAGATGATAATTTAATGCTTTATTCTAAAGTTAATAAAAAAAAACTAAAATTAATTCCTAAAAATTTAACGTCATCTAGCAAGCAATAACTAAACCACGTCAACTAGTTCGCGTTAGTGAAACTAGATGGCGCTGTATAGAACAAAAAGTTCCTATAAAAGAAGGTTGGTAACTACCAAACTATTTCAATCTAGATCGGCGGGCGGTTGGCATTGCGCGGGCGGCGGCGATTACCTCGCGGGTGTCACTCCAATGCCCGGGGAGTGGTGCCATAAACAAGCCGCGGACAATGGTATCTCCGATCGGGCACGTGGGCCGCGATTCTGGAGTAGCGCCCACGCCTGGCTTACGGCTAACTAAAGGCAGTGTGGTACTGCGGTGCGATACCGGCAGCCATTACGGTTGCAATAAAAATCAATTTACGTTACAGTTATTTTGTTCGGAAATATTATTATGAGTATCAGCTTTTTTTACGTATCAAATATTGAGAATTGAATTATGTTATTTGTGTTTTGTAGGAAACGCCATTTGAGAGCTGTGTGATGTGAAAGTGTGAATCTACATTATAAATAAAAAGTATAACAAAATAATCCCTATTCCTGTGTGCTTCTGTCTTGTTTAAGATTTTAAAACATTTATATTTCAATATCTCCAACAAACTTCAATGTAAAAATATCAAACCTATACGTAAGCCAGTTTTAATAAAAAATTTACTTATGTTTGTAAGGTAGCAATAGTACATTAAAACTCTTAATAAGTTTACTTTAAGTCGGACAGCCAACGGCAATGGCCGATGGTAACGCACCTCACGACACTCACAAGCGAACGCCATAAAAACAAAATATACGACGCAGCACACTATAAAAGATATCACATTAAGATTTAACATGAGCGCGCATGCTCAGTACAAATAAAAACACGACAATGCTTTTATGTAAGCTATTGTCTGTCGGCAGTGACGACTGACGCCAGCCGCCTTGTGACACTGACTTCTTTGAGACGAGCCTCAATCTCATTATGTCCGCTCATGCGCGATATATCATTTCATTATTTTGTCAAAAGGCTAACGTCTCTCTTCAAAAACAGTTATAGACTTGCGTTAAAATGCGATACATCACGCGAATATGCAAGCGAGAGTTATTGCAACTTGGATTTATATAGGGTTCAAGTGACAGATATTAATACAACAAAAACAATTACGAGTATTAATGAGAAAACCTAGCTGCAAAAACTAATAAATCTTTTTAGAAATTTTTCTTTTAAACTGTCGTTACTCTTTTGTCTTACGAATGTGAAGAATCCAAATAGTTTGTATGTATTTAAAGTTACATTAGAATTGGTCAAATCTTAACATTATAAAACAAGGAAAGCGAAGGCAAAGATTTAAGTTTTTTTCAAAAAAAAATTGTTAGTAGTCTACAAACAAAATGACATTAAAATAACATGATGATTTTTACATATTTTTACATCATTGTTACATTAAATTTTTTGTGGACTTAAAGTCCCTTAAAAATAGTAAATCACTCAACAATTCCTATTATTAATAAGCATATTGTTAAGTTTAGGAATGTCATGTTCTACTTTCACGTCATCGGGGACTTCCTTAATCCCCCTAATGGCTTAAACGTTGAAATATGTGCTCGCTGTAAATGAACAACTAATAGCAACAAGTGTGGACCAAACACACGTGGGCTCACCCCTGCGTAGGGGTGAACACGAAAGACAATTATTATTAGAAAACATTTTCTGATGGCCTTATACGGCCTTTTTGCGTCACCGGACTTTTTTGGGGGTGGCGAGAAAGTTAAAGGACCTCAAACCGAGTGATCCAAATTGAAATGAGTTTCGATCACTCGGATCGGATCGGAATTCGGATCACACTTCTATGATTTCGAAATTAACAAAATGCTAAAAGTAAAAGCCTTGTGTCCTTCAACAGCGCGCCTTAGAAAAACCTGAATTAAAAATTGACATTTGAATGCTTACAAAAAATGAGGTAGGTATGTTAATCGCTAAATACGTGTTATGTTTAAGAACTGAGTTGTGCCAACCCTGTCTTGTCACCCTTGCGTTATCGACGCGCGCTAAAACAAACATAAAAACAACACAAGACGCATAAAAACCACGTAAGGTAGATTTTTTGTTTCTTAAAAAAACGGTAAACAAAAAAATAAGGCAAGCCAGCGTCACAGTAACGAGTTGTTTCTCGTTCATTTCATGTTTTCACAACCTAAAAATAGTATGACTTTCTATAATTATGTCAAACTAAATAACATTTACAGCCAAACTATTAGATGTTACTAACTGAACAGCTAGAAGTTAATTCATAATCGCTCAAAATTTGGAAATAGTTGCAGTATAACACAATTATACTACAAACGAGTTAGCTCGTGGCCACCGCAAAACTCGGACAATACGCCGGGTGCCTAGGATAGAGCAAGCATTTTGCATAAAGGATACGGATGTAACAATAAAACACAAAACTTAAATGTGTTTACAAGATTCAACAAACATGACTCGACAAAGTCTAAAGTTAAGACCATTAAATTAGTATCCATTAACATTTTGAAAAAACAAAGTGATTCAACGTCGAACATACAAATCAGGACTACTAAGTAGACCAATTTGAGAAACAAAAATTCAAAGTAGCTGCAGCAAATCCATTAAAGGAACAAATTGCAGAAAGCAACCGATTATCATCGGCAGGCGGATTCAAATTGAAGCGATGATGGCCCGCGCTGTTCGGACCAAACGGCCGATACGGAGCTAAAAGCCGCTAATGTATGTCGGAGTCATCCCTCAAAATGTCATCTGTCTCGTTTTAACGCGTCACTCGACGTAACAACCCGTCTCTTTTAGATAAAACCAAAGAATGGTAATCGAAATGAAGTCACGCGCGATGCCTCCATGAGTAAAACATAAAAATTCCTTAAAAGTATTGATGGCATGTAAGTGGATTGTATATTTTAGGAGTTTGCGAGCTTTATGACGTCCACTACGTAGGTAATTTATGCGCTGTATTCGGCGTTTTATATTCTAAAATAAGATGTTCACAATTTTACAACCCCGTTTTGTAGCCCGCCATATAAAGTTCGTAAGAACTCACCGATAGTCCACCTCGAGATTTGATGGCTTCGCTATAAAATTATAAACTTTTAACATATTTGTGTTAATAATCTAAAGGTTGTCAGGTATTAACATAGAATTTAAAATCCTTTCAAAAACACAGTAAATTGAGTGAGCGGTCGTCGACTAGTTATGTAAATCTGACGTTTACGATCATTAAATTTCTAGTAATGATCTTTTGTTAAATGTATAGAGATGGCAATCGTCTGACATGTTTTAACTGTACGGTATTGGAAATTGATATTCAGTTTGCAAGTTTTTATATGAAGGACAGGCAATTTGGAACTTTCTTATTTCTATGTTTTTTTTCCTACTTTAAAATGTAAAATAACATTGTTATTTTGCGGTCGTAATGCCATTATTTATATCGAGACTGACAATAGCATTTGTAAAATGTGCTGGAAAAAACTTGCCTCAGACAGTACCCGAAGATACGACTTTTCGCAATCAGGATGACAATAAACAAGCTGCCGAAAATAATTCTAGTATTTTTCAGTAACGTCTGCTTAGTTCTAAATTAGGAATCACTCAAAAAGTCCAAATGTATGTTTACTGCGCCCACTACCGATTTCGTTTTTGATTCTCATAAATTCTTCCACATTGGATGGACTAACCAAAACCTCTGAATAAACATCGTCCTTCCCAGCGGGGCACTGAGAAAGAAGCCTTAAGTAATCGTTCCTCTTCCCTAAAACAATGTTTGAGATACGGGTCAAATTTTATTGAATCCTTATAAGATCGACTTAGCATTTATTTACACATGATTTAATTTGATGAAGACAGACTATGACGTACACATATCTAAAAAAAACCTAGGACTTATTGGAAAGGAAAATGGGCTTTGGGCCTTTTTGCATACACTACATAGTAAAGTACTACTGGTCACATGGGTAAAAATAGTTGTAACTTTAGTTTCTAAGAATTCGAGCGTACATTAAGCATTGGTTTTCATGTCGAAATTTTGAATTAGATTTACTGTCTTATGTGTGACTTAAGATGACTTACTGAACCATAAAAAAATAGCTAAGTTGAATAGACAAATGAACTGAAATATGATGATAATGAATGAACTAAGTTATGATTCGGAAAAAAGTGTTGATCACAAGAAATACTCAGAATACATATTGTTGAGTGGGACGTTAAGTCTCAACGGCTGCGATATCATCGTGTAGCTAAGTGTGGTAATGTTTGTGTCGAGATACCACAGTACGTGTATTCTTGGTAGAAAGTTCGTTAGTGCACGATAACAAGTCCCATAAAGCTCTATCGCGAGCCCACAACGGCTCCGACGGAATAATAAAATAAATGTGTCTCTTTTCTACGAAGTTTTATTTATTCTCATCCGAACTTAACCGGAGATAACAATGTCGCGCGGAGCAACACAACACAACCTTCTTCGCATTAGGGTTAGCGCTTTAACAAAGTAAATTTTATAAGATCCAAATTTTTTTATATATATTTTAGCCTTACAATTTTACGTGATGGTAAGAGACAATGTCCCCCTGTGTGGTGCCGGGGATAAAAAATTGCACCATCCGCACTTCCCGAGGGTGTCGTAAAAGCCGACTAAGCGATCATTCCGGAGGATGGGCAGCAGCATCTCTCTGAGGTTACTCTTAATCAACTGCGATCGCCAATCCGCCTGCCAAGCGTGGCGATTACGGCAAATACCCCTCATGGAGATCCGTGGGGGAGGCCTTTGTCCAGCAGTGGACGTCATTTGGCTGAGATGATGAAGAGACAATGAGACCTAAAATGGAACCGCAGTTCACCCGGAATCACTTAGGAACTGGCTATCTTATCTCTATCGTCCAATTTACGCATTTCTCTCTTTCTCTCTTCGCATTTTCTTCATATTAAGTATATTCTTCATATTAAGTCTGATCTGTTAAATAATGCCGATTCATCCTACGTATATCAGTATTCCATTATCCAAAAAACAATACATACTGTAATTTTTAATGATCTGCGTCTTGCATTCTTCCTAACTTACCGTCTATATTTGTAAAGTCCCGAGACGTGTTCCTAGTCCAGCCTCTATTATATAAGGAATGAAAGGCGACAATGCTAAACTAGACTGTTATAGTAATAACTTCTTATTACTATAACAGTCTAGTCAACATCAACATGTTGGATAAGAAATGTTGCAGCCCTAGAAGGTGACACGCGATATGCGCCCGCGCAGCAACCCACGCGCCATCGCTAGCCAGCGGCCGGCGGCGGCGGGCGGCGGCCGCGCGCCTACTATGTGTCATCTTATAGAAACTGCTCTCTCGTATACCGCGCGACATAGCACACATCTTGACAATGTATCGCATGGCATAAAGGGATACTTATTTGCAATATGAAAATTGTGTTTTATGGTATTCGCATGCTGAAAACCCAATAAACCAAACTGATTTAAGTACTCCTCGTGGCTAAGATATATTTGAGGAACTTACTCGCTAACTACAACAACGATGTCACACTGTGAAGACTGCTTACAGTTAGAAATTGGAACTGGAATTAAAATTTACTTTAATTAAAATTAATATTTAATTAAATAGTGAAAATAAAACACCAACCTGTAAATTGTGTCGTTAGTGTTAATACGGGCAGGCCTTTTGTCGCCACACGCACACAAGCAGCCTTCAATACTCCACTACTTTCAAGATTTATAAGCTTTCAAACACCTACAAACGTACTCCCAAGTCGCGCGCACAAACGAAACAGTCGTGCTATGGTTTTTCGTTTCTAGGTCACAACTTTGCCGAGACACGATGGAAGAGATTGGAGAACAAAACTAAGCAAAGCAGTTCCGTGATCTACTTGCGTCAGAGTACAACCAGTTTGTAAACAAGGAACTACGGATTTGGAAAGCCATGTCAAGTTTAAAGTGATAATTCATGAAAATGTTATAACGCTCGTTGGCTTTTCATAAAGTTATTCGAAATAAATAAACAACATCGTCGACTTAAAGATTTGTAGCTTTATTGACAATGAGTAGAAACGAATGAAAAAATTGAAATTGAGGATTGGTCGCTTTTTATAAGAAACATATGAACAACGTGAACAACGTTTAAAATAAATCGGATTACTTAAACCAAAACAAAACTCATGTATTTAAAACATCATTCTTTCCATTTTTTTAACATCCGTCAATTTACAGAACAGTATCAATAGTTTTAATACGTTACGCGCTGATCAACGACGTTCAGTGAGTTATAATAAACAGCATCAATATTTATGAAACAATGATATAATAATGCAGTCGAGAGCTTTTATTGTGACCTATAATATGGTCATATTAATCCCCGGCGAGCCTTGGAGCATGTAAATTTTCCAAAGTGTCAAAGCTTGTACGGTGTATTGAAGCGAAACAATGGACAATGGCCGCGCTCGAGGCTCCGCGGCCGCGCACGTGCGTGCTCATTGTGTTCGTACGAGCCTGCGACTGCGCAGCATTACTCTTAGCTCTTCGAACAGATTTCGTTCCTTTTCAAGGGCCGTAGTTTCTGATTGGAACTATAGCTTCAGATCATTTAGACTCAGCCAGTAATTCATGCTATTGGTTATTTAGCCTCAACTCTCTTGAATCTAGTCTGTCATTCGAATGCTTATTTATTAGTTGTTGTGCGATTTACAGGATGGTAACAAAATTGGTTGACAGTGTTATCCGTGCAATGTGAGTCTGTCGCCCAGAGCCTTTTGGTTAATAATGATCGCTCAAACTCTTAGCAAAGATAAAAAGATAAAAATCCATTTCACATAAATTAACAAACTGGTGCATGCTGTTTGTAGGCTGTTGACTAGCGATAAGACTCACCACAGGAATGACTCACAATTTCAAAAGTATAACAAAAAGCTCCGTTCGTAAGTCCACTTTGTGTCGGCCCGGAGAAAAGCATTCCAACAGAATTTACTAAGCAGAAACAATCGCAGCTACGACGCGCTACGCTTTAGATTTAATGTGAAATAACGTAATTGGCGTAGGCAGGCCTGCGCCTGTACCTGCGCCTAGGAAATTGTCTGGATGTGCAACATAAATCTAATCAATAAATCTACAAGCTAGTTGTGGGTTGAAAGTGAGCCACATTCATTGTTCGTTATAGATCGTCGCTTGAGTTCAGGACTATACACTTACGATGCGTACGTAGCCAGTATAGGATACTGCACTACGTCGTGTATCGGTTCGGACGGGCATAAATTGCAATGATAGCATGGTACCCGATGTGCTGATTCGGCCTGATTGTATAATGGGCGCAACTCGTGCGAGATGGCGCGTGGGCAACGCACTGTCACCGCCTTAGGAACACGTAATTACAATACAACACCCTATACATCATGCTAGTAGAATGAGCACAATTGAACTTCCTACATGCAAATCTAGTTTGAGATTATCATTGAAACTCTAGCGATGCTATAATAAAACATGCAAGCGTTTGTTTTGTTTACCGTTTCTTCATGCTAAAACGTAGCAACATATTGCATGATTTTCGCAAAGAAATAGTTAAAAGGTCGGACAGTAATACTAGGTACTCTATTAGCCACTTGTAAAATAGTAGTGTATTATAGTCCAAATTCACATACGTACATAACACGTGACGTGACTATCAATTAACAGAGAGCAGCGGGAATAAACGCGCAAACATTTGACTCCGGAGTAGGCGTAAAGTCATCTCGCCCAATCAGTGTCCAGCTGGTCTACAAACTCGATCACTCCTGCGCACATACACGCTGAGATAGACGTGACTAAGCAGTCGATAGTCGATATACTCTCTATATACAGACTTATAAGACTGTAAGCACATACAAGCATATACATCTCGTCTTCTCCTATATTATGTCCATGGTAATTCCCCGTATGTAGGTATTAGGTATGTACTCATAATGCTTTAATGATGAATCGTTGGCTGTGACTTCTATTGAACTCCTTCTATGTCTTTGTAAACGTTAAACAATTTTACTAGCAATATTATGAATCGATGAATCGATGAATCAATGACTTATAAAAAAGCAATGAATTCTTAACGACAGATAGATTTAAGAAAACTAGTGGTCGCCCAGTAGTCGAAATTCGACCGTAATTTTAATAAGGCTGCACGGTTTGTATTGTATCCTAGGCAATGAAAAATTAAAAAAGATAGAATGTGAGTTTGGATTGGCATTGATAGATTTCAGCCGCTCCTCTTCCATTTCTGAAATTTTTGAAAAGAGTTTATATATGCGTGTGTGTCAAATACATATGCGTGCGTGTCAAATACATGGCAGTGTGTGTAATGTTTGTTTTATTGATTTAATGTATTTTTTATGCATAATTTAAAAACATATTAACATTCTGAAATCCTTCTCTATATAAACAAAAAGTGTGCGAAATTTCATACTCTTCCGTCCGCGTAATTTTCGTAAAAAAGGGTACAAAGTTTTTGCTTCACGTATTAATATATACATATATATACCGAACAAAGCTTTTAAAGAATAGGAATGATAAAATTTCCTGTAACACATGTTACGATCAATGTATCGCGTTTAATACATAAATCTGTTGGTGTTTTTCTTTGCCCATGTGTTAACTCCCTAATGCGTCTCACGTATAACTATGGTCATAAATTAATTTAAATAAAGCATTTTTTAACCGTCTGTCCGGACTGAGAATTAGGCTGAGTGCGCACATGCGCGAGCACACGACGACGTCATCTCGGGCGCCAGTAGTCCACCACACATGTGGCCCGGCTGTATTGTTGTTCATAATAACACCGTTGACCTTCGACAGAAACTGCAAATGTAGTCGTGTAGCGTAGCTGACGGCATTTTACTAACTTGCAATGTCATTTTGAAATAAACTAGACTAGATGGATTTGGATGTTGCTTTACTGGCGCAATCAGCGACGGTGATTATAGTAGTGGTAGTATTACTAATTATCTAAAACGAATTCTTTACAAAATATATTTTAACCTTTGGACCGCCAAAGCATAAATGCGACGCCGCCAGCGCGCAGCGCCGTGTCCTGGTAGGCTACTCTTGACGCAAACTCAATCTCAATACAATTCCAATGCGATTAATATGTATCAATATTGGGATAAGTTTCGCAATTTCGAAACGCCCCATCTCGATAATAATTTGTTCACTCAATTTCCACGCAATTGAATACCAATGTGGCGCTATTATCGCTTTTAAGAGTGCCAGAGTAACCCACCTGTAGGGTTACTCTTGAAACACAATTGCAATAATCAATTTCCAATCAAAAATCTAAAAAAACTCTTAAAAGCGATAATAACGCTACATTGGAATTAAATTGCGTGGAAATTGAGTGAACAAATTATTATCGAGATGGGGCGTTCCGAAATTGCGAAACTTATCCCAATATCGATACATATTAATCGCATTGGAATTGTATTGAGATTGAGTTAGCGTCAAGAGTACCTAAGCCTACCTGTACGCCAAGCATTCAATTTATATAGCAACAGGATTCCAAAATTTTCAAATAAGTATTTAAAAATTGTGTTTTTGTAAACTGTAGGTATTGTTGTGTCACGCTATCGCTTGTCGATTATAGCCTGTGACTGTGGTGGTCCAAAAGTAAGTTCTAATTATTAAAAATCTAACGAAAAATTCAATATCTGTTAAAAAGAGAAAGGTTAGCGTATATACTGTCTAATTGTTGGACAGAGACCTCCATGCAACTATACGATCTTACGGCGAGAGTATTTCCCAATGATATCAAGTTTTCGCATAAATTGAGTCACCCACTAACCGCGGAAAGTTTTATTTATTTCCGCTTTGTCCATATTTTATATGTACCTATATAAAATAGCTATTCTAGCATTATGCAGTTTATGATGAATGACTTGGTAATTTATGGATAATTAAGTGCTTAGTTGTTCGAACCAGGTGTCCATTCCTAAGCTCTTAGTCGGTTTTATTTATTATTATATTCCTCTTAGCCCGCAGTCCCTAATTATAATTTTCATAGCTTGTTTCCAGCTCTTTCGCGAATGTGTAAAAACACTTTAGTAGCCGCATAATAATGCAGTGGTAACAATTAAACGTGAGGACGATTTAGCCTGGAGCGTCGGGCCAGGGTACATGCTACAATTATGTCCCGAGGTAATTTCGAAGGCATGTCGTTACGGGCGACATTGCTGCACTCTCGTTGCATACCTTTTCAAGGAGAACACTTACCCTATTTAAATGAAGTTAACAAAAACAAATTCTTCTGTAAACTTAATTTAAATTGTTTGTACAATTAAATTTTAAAACGAGAAAATCGCGTTATGTTAGATATATAAAATGCTGTATACATTTAAGGCGAAGGGTAAGGCACACTAGCGCCGCTAATTGATTTAATTTGATAACTGCTAAACTGGATTTTTTTTCAAACATTGCGGACCTTCTGACACTAGGTAAACATCTATTATTTAATAACTGTGCACTACTTTTAGGTTTGTTTTTGTATTAATTCGCTAACACCAACAGTGGCCATTGTTTGTGAATAAATGCGATAGCCCGTTTTGTGAATAAACCACGCAACAAAAAGTAATGCACAATTATTAAATAAATACTCTGGATGCTTTCCTGTTGTCGGACAGTACGCAATGTTTAAAAAAAGATCCGGTCCGTTAGTAATTGTCAAATTATCAATTGGTGGCGCTAGTGTGCCTTACCCTTCGCCTTAACTATTTACTTGCTATACAAGACTGAGTCACAGCAAAAAAAAGACAATGTAAACAAAGACACACAATAACATTAGTATGCAAAAACTACACGGTTATGAGCAGATAACATGCATGCTAAACACGCATACCAAACACCGAATAAATAAAAAAAAAAACCATTGATATAAGATGCCGCAAATGATTAAAAATAGACAACTAAGTACCAATTTAAACATGTATGACGTTAAATAGGTACTAAAAACAATTAAAATTATAGTATACCTACCTAAATAAAGTAGTTGTAAGAAAACTATAGTTATAGCAAAAATACCTGTAAAAGTAATAAAACCTTGAAATAACAGTTATTTGCAAACTACTAGTAAGATAAACGTTAATAATCGGTTTTTATGCAAATAAACCGTGGAAAGAATTCGCAAAGAAAAGTGCGTGTATGGGAAAAATGTACCGATAAGGTGATAGCGAAGATTCGATCATGCGATCACGGGGTTTCGCGTGATCACGCGCAACGTGGGAACGACCAATGATCTAAATAATTTATCGAAATACTACTTACATGCCATGCCATAAATTTTTTGATAAGAATTATGCAGACAAATGTTAAAAATGTACAGTTACAAAAAAAATGTCTTTCTAACGGCTACGTAATGCTGTGGATTAAGTTTTTTTATTAGCACAACATGAAAACACTTGGCCTTCATCTCACCTGATCATAAGAGACGAAGGCCGAAGATGGAGGTTTACTCAAAATTCACAAACCGCAAGGAGCTAGTTTAAATTTCTACCTGTCAGAATTTAATATCACAAGTTTATTAAATACAAAAAAGTCCAAGCTTTCCCACAAACATGGACGCTTACAGGCAAATACTAAAAGATTCTCACAAACATCCGTTTCAAGTGAAATGGGTCATTCCCATCCACGATTCCCTAGTCCCCGACTTTAATCAAAACCTGCGATAAACGTAATTCACACGCTCTATCTGATCGTCTTTTATCTTCTACGACATGACAGACACTGTCAGAATCAGTATTGGTGATGTCAAATAAATGCAACTGACACTCTGTCAAAAATATCCGACAATATGTTTACACATCCCAAGAGAATCTCCGCATTATCACTCACTTATCAGTGTTTAAATACGCTTACACAATTCGTCAGCCTGTTTATCCGGGCGTGTGTGAAAAGTAAATTAAATAAACAGACAAATAAGACACTCGACTCTATCAAGTACCTCACGTATGTTTGACAAAATACGATAATTAAATATACTGTAACTCTTAACACAGAACAATTTTGTTCATAATAAAATACACACTAATTCACAATATTAAAAAAAAGCATTGGGACCGACATTAAAAAAAACAAAAATTATAAACAATCGTTGGTGGAACTGCTAATAGCTCCTAAATCAATTGCTGGAATTTAATTTTAAAAGCTTTTTTTATTAAAAGAAAACAGTCATTAAACAAAAGAAAAGACTTCGTGAAATGCATTAAAGGCCTCATTAGGTTCCGTTTCCTTAAATACATTGCTAAATGTCAGGGAGTTTATATGTCTAAGAAACTGTTCTCCATTTTCAGTACTTAAATCTCTTTGCAGTTCATACCAATATAGCTTTTTATTAGCTTATTGGTATTAGTTTTCTAGATAGGCTGGTAGAATTTGACATTTTGTATGATCAATAAGATAATGATATTTCTTTATTATAGCTCCTTTTAAATTGCTAGCTATCAAATCTAAGAGGCCTTTCTTTCCATTCGTCGAGCTTTTTCTGCTATGCAGCAGCGAAAGCTTCGAGTGCTTTAGTGTCCAGGTTAAGTATACGTAGTCGATTACAGTAATAAATAACTAATAAAAATCAATTAAGGACTCTAAATAATTAAAAGCGTGTGTTACGAGTGAATAAAATACAGCCATAAATGACGGTAAACAAGATCACTTATATAAATCGAAAGTATAGTTACTGGGTCGATAAAAATACGCTGCTCACAACTGGTTTACATTCTAAATCGATCTTGTTGTGATTAGTCAACTGTTTACGAGCTTAGATAATGTGTGAATTACATACTTTACGGATAAAGGCGTCTCCTCATTACTGCAGTCTTTTTAAGCTAAAAAAACATAAACGGATTGCCTTCTAGTTTAGTTGTAGATTTGGCTGTTAGGCATTTCTACAGCTACGCAAAGAACAGTGATGACGGACGTCATATTATTAGGTACCTATCAGAAGTTTTCTGTAGAACCGTTGGATTTTGCCAAATTAGCTTGTTAATTTATTAAGACGGTTATACCTACTTCTTAAATAATAAAAGTGACATTAGAATCACCATTTTGTAATAAAGCAAAGCATCACTTTCCTACCATGAAGACCAAACGACTTCTCTTTTTTTGTTTGTTCTTAATTTCTATAAACAAAAAACAATAAACAATCTAAATGCGTTCTAAATTTAATGTCTTATTTTGCTGTACGCCAAAAACAGCTGCCGATCGACATTTCTGCTAATACATCACATAAATACTTGTAAAGCTTCGAAAAGCGTTGATTTTGCCGCAGATTAGGCTGTTTACAGGCCCGCATGTTACGCACGGTTCTCACGCACGCGTCCAAGGAATACGCGCAGAGCCGTGAGAAACAATCGTGCGGTTTGCGAGCTGAATACAAAAGTTACGCTTACGCTTATGTTGTCCTAGTCCGGTATTTGGTTGGATGGATGTATTTCGAACAACAGATTTAATCAAAGATAAGGGATTATCTACACACAGCAATACATAAAGTTGTGGATAAAGATAAAGACGATGTTGACGAATTTCTAAAAATTTTGTTACATATTACGATTTTTACTAGCTCGGGAGCCAGGGTTTCATAAATTGTATAGGTAAAATAATAAGTATAAATAAATAAAATAAATAAATTTATTTAGTATATACACAACAAAAAGAAACAACTGAACTGAACTTAAAAAAAAACAGAGAAAGAAAATAGCAAATTAAAACTAACTTATAAAAATAATTAAATAAATAAATAAACACTTTAAGTAACATTTTCTGGGATACCGTAGTAAACAGAAGCATAGGTAGATAGGCAAAATACTACCTATATGTATTGTAACAACCGACAAAGTACAAGTTCGTGAAACTGATTTAGACTTGAAGGAATGATTCGGCAATTAGCTACTTCTCTTCTACTGGAAATAAATAGCTCTACTTCTTCGGTTGACGAAACCATGACTCCAACTTTGACGTTAAAAAAAACTTTATAAAAGTAAATTTTTAAATAAAACAAAAGTTTAATTAGTGTTTCATCTCCTACAGCCAATAGTTCACAGCGAACGCATCCGGCTCGCCACACGCCACAAAAACATCAGGCCGTGTCGAACGTAATACGGAATCAATAAAGCAGGCCTTAGTGGCAGCAGTGGAGCGTGGACGCGACAATAGCGAGGAATGCGCTGCAACGAATACTCGCCCGCCTGCGACTACCAAGGCTTCACCATCACGCTACCAGCTACAGGTATACTCACTGCAATCTCCAAAACAGAGAATCAATAAAGCAGGGCTTAGTGACCGCAATGGAGCGTGGTTGTGACAATAGCGAGGAATGCGCTGCAAAGAATACTCGCCCGCCTACGACTACCAAGGCTCCATCATTACGCTACCAGCTACAGGTATATTCAGGGCAATCTCCAAATCAGAGAATCAATAAAGCAGGGTTAGTGGCATCAGTGGAGCATGACAACGACAATAGCAAGGAATACTCTGCAACGAATACTCGCCCGCCTGCGACTACCAAGGCTCCATCATCACGCTACCAGCTACAGGTATGTTCAGTGCAATCTCCAAATCAATAAAGCAGAGCTTAATGGCAGTAGTGGAACGTGCATGGTCGTGACAATAGCGAGGAATGCGCTGCAACGAATACTCGACCATCTGCCACTACCAAGGCTCCACCATCACGCTACATAGATAGTACTATTAGTTATTCTGTGCTACAGATATTTTCAGTGCAATCTCCAAATCAGAGAATCAATAAAATAGGGCTTAGTGGCAGCAGTGAAGCGTGGCAGTTACAATAGCGAGGAATGCACTAAAACGAATACTCGACCGTCTGCCACGCTACTACAGCGCAAACTCCCAAACAGGATCTTGTTCAATATCAGTTATTGCCTGCGTGAAAAAAATACGTTTTCCCGGTATATAAAGTATTCTAGTTTCCGTATATACAGACGTTTAGATTAGCAAACAGAATCGCGTTCATAATATTAGTGTATTGGTAGGATCACTTATTTAAATTTTCATTATTTATGTTTATAACAAAATGTTATTTATAATTTAATGAAATAAAAGAGGCTTCAATTATAAAAATAATCATTAGTAGGATCATACCGCACTTAGCGGATGAGTAAATATGAAAGTTAGGAAAAGGTGTACTGTATTTACTACCTAGACTCTTAGAAATTATTCTAAGCCTAGACTAAGATTGTCTTCGATTAATGCAGATGATGATCGGTGTAGTATGATAAATGACATTTCTCCAAACCTTTCGAGTTTTAGTAAGAATTTGGGATATTACAAAGACGTGACGCACACTTATTTACAAAAAAATACATATTTTGAGAAGTATAATAATACTACGTTTTTGGACTACCCACAAAATCACTTCAAAGTACACATCAAGGAGGTAGGTGTCGATTATCAGATAAGCGAGTTATTGCAGTAATACGTAGCTGCAATTTGTGCCAAGCGCTCGACCTCCAATGCAAACGACTGTGCACAACAATACTACACTCAACTTAGCCAGAGGCCTCGAAACCTGGCCTAGCTATATTCGAAAAGCTGAACCACCATAATATTTTCCGCATTGAGATTGCGTGCTGTGTGCCCGCCGGCTGCCGACAATTTATAGTACTGGAACCATGGCGGTACACGCTCGTTATTATTTAACGGTGGACCAGGTCTGGACGAACCGCGCCCCCGGCTATTGCCAATGCAGCCCTGCTAAACACGTATGCATTACTTTATGATCTGCAGATTTTGTTTTTTTCTTATTCCATACAGGTTAGCAGTTCGCCTTCATCTCACCTGATGTTAAGTTTTAAAGCCAAAGGTGGAAGCGCACTTCACCCGAAATCTTCAACTGGCTATCTTAAATCTAACTGTCAGCGAGAATCGAAACCAAAACCTCTGGGTCTGAGTCCAGGGGTGCTCTTATCCATTTGACCACAGAGCTAGTTTAAACTTAATACTAAGGAGTACCTACTCCGTTTGACTGACCGCTTGTGGTGCAAGCGCGCTCAATAAAAAAATCATCGACCTGCAATTTGTTGTCGGTTACTCAAAAGTAATTAATAAACGATGCTGCCTGCGAGTGAGCAACCTCCGCGACGCGAGAGGTAATGAGCGTGAATACTGAATACCAAATTCGTCATTCAATATTTACGCTCAATCTCTTTATTTGGCGATGCTCATTTTTTTCTACCGCTCATTTGAATAAAGGCATAGCGGGGTTCGGTAAGCGCCGAGCCTTACAAAGCCACGTGCGGTGATTACAAGATACCCTCGCGTACCTATGCTGCTGCGATTTTGCGGCTACGTAGGTATACCAGCCGAGCGGGTCCGCAGCCCCTACCAAGAATTTTTTCATCTGATACTAGCTTACAACAAGGTTTCAATGTTTCACATAACAAAACTAACGGTGAGTACTGTGACTATCCAATAGTTCTACAAATTATTGCATGTCAGCTAAAACCATAACGCATCGGGCAAAATGAAGCGTGTGCTCGAGGATATAAAAAAAAAAACGAGTATACGGTCCGATGATACATTACAAAAATAACGAGTACTTATTTTTTTATTTGTTGTTAATCTATAATAATTAAAGTGTCTTTTATATTATAATAACTAAAGTCTTTGTACTTGAGGAGCCATTATTCAAATTATTGTTACCGAAAGTTGCGCTTGCGACTGCGACTTACGAATTTCAATATGAATTTTGTGAAAAGTATAAGCAATTATGTTTTTGCTAGCCGATTAAATGAATAGACAAGAACAGTTCAAGAAAACTCATAGTACGGGCTGCGGAACTCCAATAAGGCATATCATAATACCCAAGCAACACTCCTTACGGAGTGGCATGGGTGCGAGCGAGAACCAATCACCGCGCAATCGACTCCTGCGCCGACCGGCCTTGTGGCACGCGTCGTTCTCGTATTATTCCATTTGATTTACCGGACTCATTGTAATTCTATGAGTTAACATTCAGCAATATCAAATATCAAATATATATTTTAAGTTTCGAATAAACAACGGCAGTAGGGGGAATGACAATAAAAATCAGGCTTTTAAAGTACCTACTGGATACTAAAATGTATTTTTCGCATGCAATTTTTTTTTTGTTTATTTTTATTATGAAAATGTTTGACATGAACATAAAAAAGTTATGCCTAGAATATGTAGTATAACCTAATCAGTTATCGATAAGCTTAGTTAAACATCTCTGTCGTTTTGTTTTATTAGCTAGGTAAACTTTTGTAGAAATTGGTTTTTCATAATTATTAGTTAGTGTTATTTTATTTTTTAAAAAGAAAATAGAAAAAAACATAAAAACAATACCTGAACGACTTATATTTTAAAAAGTTTATTATGATTTTTTTATAAACATAGCCAATCAAAAGTGTTGAAGCAAGATTTAAAGCAATCAAAATACCTAAAACATTTTCAAACATCAATTTGTGAGTTTGAGTGGAAAAAAATGAAAAAAGCAACGGTTATTTGTAGATGGTCGAATAAAGGCTTAGCGGCCCAACAGGTTTATAATAATGCCCCGGAGACAGAAGCAAAATCGTCTCCGACATTCAATATTAAGGCTTTGACCGTTGTGTATAAAAAATTTGAATACCATTATTCTGGGTGCTCACAAAGCTTTGTATGCAAAACTTTTGGTATTGGTATGTAGCAATATATTTTATTTGAATGTCCGATGTTTGGGAGTTGTAGTCGAGCCAGCCAGAGGCCAATTAGTGGCGTAAGATTGACCGAGCTCATAAATTAGATGAGATGACGGTTGCCTACAGACTGGCCAAAGAGTTCCGAGGCCTTGTAGCTACTTTATATGAAGCCTCATTAGGTTGTGATTTAGTTGTGTGTCGCTGTGACACACATGTAGCTGACACGCAAGAGTTATTGCCGTAATAATTATTTCCCTTTGAGGTAAACAAGGTAGGTGAGATGCTAATACTTGTTGTTTTGCGTTGATACCACCGCCGCTGCCTGCTCAAGCTCTTAATTTGCTTTTGACGTTGCAAAATTAATTACTGTTAGATCTATTTGTAGTTGTTTTGTTTTGTTTGGAAAAGTACCATTCTTCTTAAGATGATAGGGAGGGCCCAGGCGTTGTAAAGAAAGGAAGAAAAGAAAGTGCGTGTCTTGTCAGTTTTTTCAATCGATTTCGTCGTAGACTTATAAACCGATACTGTAGACTGTAGCATATCGACTTTCATAACACCTAATATCATAGATTAATAACCTAATATATACAAAAATAATAGAATTATTCCTAAAAACTTACGATATTTATTTAGATTTCAATCTAAATACCAACCACATAAATATATTGAAATAAATAGATTGAAACAATAAAAGATTACGACTCCCATCATATAGGTGCAATAATTTAATTTTCGTATATTCCACTTCGAAATGCACTAAAGCCCAAGTTTATAATTTCGTTGATATTATCTTTATGTAAATCTCTTGCTACTCACCGACCGAAACACACGGTAAAATGGATTTAATATTGACATAATGGCTGCTCGGATGGTTTTGAAGATAGAAGTGTTCCGCAAACAGTATTATATTACACGTTGCCTAATATGTACTCTTAATAAAGTTAATGTGTTGGTTAATAATTATCTACTTAATATATTTTTTATTGTTCTTTTAAATCGAACTGCCCGTATTTTTGATTATAGTATCCATGTTCTCAAGACATCGCTTTAATGCGATCAAACTGCCAAACTAGCTTTATATTTGTTCCTAGTAATGTAATTTTTGCTAATGTTGCAATAGAAGTATCTACTATATCTCGAAAGTGTCACTGGCTTTTTACATTTCGACCAAAAAGTTCCCCGGAGACGTTTAAAGGCTTTTGTGACTTTTTTTTTGGGAAAGGACGAACAAGATCATTTACATGGTAATGAAGAAAATACTTTCCAAATATACTTATTTTCATTAAGACATGTACAAAAGTAAAAAAAAAAACAAAAAAAACAAACACAAAAAGTAAACCGGTCATTGTGGAGATTTTTGGGGGACGCCTTTGTCCAGTAGTGAATGTCTTTTGGCTGTGATGATGATAAGGATGATGATGTACAAATATACACACACTTTAAATAGATATCAGCAACTGATTAGTGACTTTAGTGACAATTGAAGACAGACCTACCTGCCTCCTGACTATGAGCTCTTATAGCAGTATTATTGCAGTCGTGGAAAAGAGACGCGAGTATATTCTCGTTTTCACAACTGCAATAGTACTGCTTTAAGAGCTCGTGGTTACCCCCCAGCTTCTTAGATGTCATCCAGTAAAATTACAATGAAATCCTATTTTTAGGTTTAAAGTGTCGAATACTGGTGCCAATTTGATATTATATGCCACTTGAATGAAGCACTCAGATATATTAGGTCCTTACCTATAAAAAATTGACGTTTTGTATGATGATTTTTTATAACATAAAGTTTTTCATACTAACTTTTTTTTCAATTTTCTTAGCATCTATTTATGTTAAAAATATAAAAATTGTAGGGCAGTGTGTTTGTTTCACTAGCTAAATATAGCAGCCCTTAAAAAGAAAAAAAATCAAGTCCCTTCAAAGCTACAATGAAACAAAAGGTCAATTCCTCTAACAAAAAAAGAAGTCAATTAAAAAAAAAAGGGCCATAAAGACACAAAATTAAAAATAATTGTTATTACTGAAGCCTAAGTAACACTTACTTAATTAAATGTGTTTAATAATAATATTAATAACCGGTATTGAATTTTAGATGTAATAAACTTATTAATGATTGGGAAGAAAACGTTAATTTCATAGGTAAGGACCTATCATCCAATATCATAACTTTTGTTGCAACTCTTAAGGCACGTACGTGGACTTGTTTAGGGACCACTAAACTCGAACACAATGGTCAACCGCAAATGGGCTTTCGTCGACGAAAAGGTCGTGCAAATAAAATATTTGGAGCGCTCACCACCGCACGCCTCACAGCGCTTCATATTCAAACGTTAATGATGTCCAATACTTGACTTTTTGTGTGTACAGGTTTGGAAAAGATTTTATAAATTCATATTCTGAACTTACTTAAAAAAATCATGGAACATGGTTGGAGTTAGTCTTATCTTATCTTATCTTTCATATATATATATATATATATATATAATATATAGAAAAGTATACTTATATCGAGACCTAAGGTAACTTGATTTTTGGCAGGACAGATTTTAAAAGTAGCCGTCATATATGTATATACATTATTTACGTTAATGAACATTTTGAAAAAAAGTCAAAGTGTTGAAAAAATTCCTCGAGCAGGATTCGAACCCGCACCCCATGACATGCCGGGTCAGGTGCACTGCCAACTATGCTATCGTGGCTCAATCTCGCCGAAATTAATCAACACTATCTATTTTTACTTTATAGGCCAAAGGAGCCCTATTCAATGTCAACAACTACGTCATCAACATCCGATCTCAATATTTTTACAAATATTGAAAGATCGGTTAAGAATTAGGCAAGCTATATTTATGATTATTATACATATAATTTACATATAATTTTTCTTTTTTCAAATTGTAATTTGCTCGCAACAATATTTGCGTTAAATTATATAATATGTAAAATAATCGTTAATGAACATTCTTTAATCGGTGACTAAGTACCGCAAACAAGTAAATGTTATGAGTTTTCTAAATACCGAAGACATGGCACCTAACACTTTACGGGAAGCGTGTTTTCCTAGCTACTAGGAATGTTTTTTTTTGTCGTGTGCCGTGTATGAAGATCCGACGGCAGTGGTCAGCGACGCTGTGTTTACATAACTAGTTAGGCTCCGCGCTGCGCCTGCGCCGCCCACACCTCCGACCCGCCATTGGACGTCTAACAAAATATTATAAGTCAATACTCGATAATGCTCCATTGTATCATCCATCACGCAGGTGCGATCGACGGCGTTAATCATAATATTGACTTTCGCTCGACGGCCGCGCTACGACGCCGATTCAATATCTTTTTATGAAACATCAGCTAAAAATGCAATGCGCTGTAATTGACTCGGTCTCAATACACCGTCCCATCAATCATCAGGACTATACCTATGGCGCAGTGATACGCGAGGTATGCTGGCCGGTGCGACTTTTTCTCAACGGTCCGTCGCGGCATAAAGGCTCGTGACGAAACGTAATGCAATTTTGATTAACTCCCGAACACAGTGAAAGCACAATTTATAATCAACTTCAACAATAATGGAGACATTATATATCATTATTTTATTATGGACGGCTGTAACCGTATGAAGAATCTCTGCGAGCACCGGAGACTTTTTATGCACATTTATATAGTGTAACTGTGAAATATACGAATATAATCTCGAACTGTTAAGACGTTTACGATCATTAAAATGTCCTTAACATATTGACAGATCACAATCTATAAATAAACATACAATGTTCCATAATGTTCTAAGCCAACAGGGCCGAACACTAACGAGGTTTTCGTAACACGCAAAGCGCTCGTAACGGCGACTTTCACTCGAACAATGGTGTACCACCACTACCAGTTGTGTCGCAGCTCACGACCGCCAGTCACGCAGGACGCGGGCTTCGACAGCCGCATGAGAGCAACCACGGAGGCTGATCGATCATTCGCTGAAAGGTTATGGCGGTATCTTTGCGTGATGCAAGCTGTTGACCTCGGAGTCGAGAAGACACGTTCTGGTGGCTTTATAAATCTTCTATTCTTAGAACCAGTTAAGTCTACTATCACGTAATCTGTTGACTAGTCGGTCTATAATTTTTACAATTTAGTGGAGTAAACATTTTTCGAATATGATTTTTATTTGTGGCACAGCATTCAAAACCTTGTAACAAAAGGGGCTGGTTGGTGGTATTCCTATTTTTTGTTCGGTAAAGCCGACCTCATACCTGTGGAGGTGAAGAATGCTTACATTATGCGTACATGCTATGTACAAGGAAGGCGCGAACTTTCAGGGTAGGCACACACGAGGCGTGAACGCTAACGCGCGGCTCAAACACGGAGGTGTGAAAAGCCGGGGCGATCGTGCTCGTCTTATTGTGGCACAGCCGCACAGCTAAGCCTCTTACCAAACCTGTCCTCATAAATCCCACCGACCCTCGGCCACTTAGGTCCGTGTATTTCATCTTTAATGCAACCGATAAGCTCCTTGAGTTAGACACGATATTATTTCGCTTTGTCACCTTAGCTTTTTATGCTACTTTCTGCCTAGCCATGCCTACGCTCTAGTTTTAAACGCTAACATCAGCATGCTCATAAAATATTATGGCGAAATTTAACTCAGTCTATTTGCAAAACAACACGTCAGGAGTGATTGCTTCACTCCGTTCAGTGTATCGAATGTCATTTCGCGTTTTCCTGTATTAAGTTACACTACTTAGCTCGGCCTAAACGCAATTCGTGTGGAATAAAGTGATTGAACATGTAAAGGAAGTTGAGCTCATGTAGCCACAGGAAGAGATTGAAGAAGATCAATGTATTTTTTGAGCGAAAATTAAGCTTAGAATAAAGAATTGGACTCCTGGGGACGGCCTATACGAAACCTCAGGCTCTTCGCTCTTAAAGACGTTGCCAAAGTTATGGCATCTATTTTTACAGAGGAAGAAGAGCGAAAGGATGGGGTTGCACAAAAGATCCCGATGGGTCGAAGTGTTACTGCGAGAGGGAAACCTCAGCAGACTACACTAAGATAAGATAAGCCTAAAATTACTTTTTTATTCAATATTTATTCCATAAAGGATTTATCTAAGTTGTGTTGCGCTTGATAAGTTGAATAGCTTCATTAGTGAAGATAAAGAGATTGTGGCTGATGTAAAGTCAAAATACACCGTATTCAAGATAAACCAGCCAATTTAGCCTTTATCGGGCAAAATCTTTAACGAACCTGTGGGGCTCAACGCAGCCATTGTTATGTCGGTCGCCTTGGTTATGGGACTTATGGACCTCATTCTTCGTACTGCAAACAAAACGAGTTTATTATATGAAACCTAAGGCTCAGTTTTATGGCATTCTTGTCTCAGTTTCCATTTAATGTATGACGCGTCGTAACTCCGCTGGTACTCATTCAATTGTCCGCTCGCCAACAGTGAAATAAATCACTGGAGGTTTATTAACAGACATGTAAGTGTAGTAAACTTCGAACGGAACGTTTTGGAACGTTCGCAATGAGTTCTCTAAGAAATGAAATCCCCTACCAAAATTTGTGAGGGTGTAAAAACGAATAAAACCTTGCGCGTCGAACGTGATGGCATTTAGACGGGTCTGACGACGTCCCGCGCTGAACTTTTTACCTAAACAACCTGAACACCCTTAGCGTTCTGTCTCCTTCGTTTGCTGCAACTCTACGGGTGATAGATAGCAAGGAAACTTCTGAAGAAAACGTTCGCATACATGTATTACTTTTTAGCAGCCGAGATTGCAAAGCGCTATAAGGGGTAAGTGCCCGCGGCAGTTGCCATTTGCAATCTGTTATGGAACGAACGCCATCTCTTTTTACATTATAATCGGTTGGTCCCCGCGCACTCTTTCTTTTGCGTTGCAGAAGCGATGATCGCCCTACATGGCCGCGTATGGTAATGCGTTACATTATTCAACTTCAAAATTTCGTGCCGAAAACGGAATACGTCCTTTCTTTATCTACGTGATTTTGTTGCAAGCAATTAGTGGTTGGTCCGTTGGAGCAAACGGTGTTGGTTTACACTGAAATAGGTAGACGTGTGTTGCATAGTGGAACGGATACTAAGTTGATGGCGTGATGACTTGGTTGGGCTGGCTGGACGAAAGGTATCGGGTTACGTTTACGGCAAGGCCCGTGCCGCCTCATTAAAGACGCAATCTCGCGCAATTTTCATTTTTGTATAGTGTTTCAACACATACAGAAACAAAATGAGACGACTTTAAAAAGAAACGAGAAAAAGCAAAAAGGTTTTAAGTAACCGTAAGACCAGTTGCTTTACACGTTGAGTGCATCAACATAACTAATGGAATAACGTGACCTGTGAATAAATGACTACCATCTATTCCGGATCTATATTCGAATGAAATATTGTAATTTGACAGCGTGCTATCGAAATTGGTGGCATCAAAATGCAGCTCGTGCGACGGCCGCGCCTCGCATCCTCTGTAATAATAATGGACCAGCGTCCGATGCATTATTCAACAGGTCGCACTCATCCCAAATTCCTATTTTTGGATACATCGGCAAAGGTCTCCTTTTTAAAATAAAGTTTTTTGTTGCCGATTTAGATTTTATATTTTGTTTTTTGTTTTTGTTAAAAGGTTCCGTTACATGTGGTATCATAAAAACCTAAAAAATTCTAAAATTATTTTTCTACTTAGCATTCCTCTTCTTAGCGAAAGTTGAATAACATTATAACTATTTTCACCCTGGTCACAGCTGCATAGAACAATGAGCTGGTGCAGCCAAACAATTTACGGTTTGCGAAGAATGCCTTCTTCTGCCAAAGTTTCTTTTGCCGGCTATCTATCTATCTTGTCTTTTATTTTAGAAATTATAGACAGTTAAAATCAAATGTGTATAAATGATACCCAAATATGAAGGCTCTTAAGACGAGTCCAAAAAAGCGTACGCCCATCATAGGGGGAACTATTAAATAGATCAACTATTAATTGTACCAGTATCTCCAGTAGGTACCTAGTAAATTATTAGTACCCGCTTCTTTTTTGACAACTAACAAATCATTCCTCAAACTTGTACCGACAGCAATAATTATTGCTGTACAATTTGATGTAGCTGGCATTGCTCGTAGCCATACATTAGACGATGAAGACACAATAAATTTTGTGTGTAACGTTCATTTAGTATGTTGCTACCATAGCAATTAGCGCGTTTTGTATCGACCAGCTCCGGGAAGCAATTGAAAAACCAAACAAACGGGTGTACAAAGAAAGCCTTCATCTGACCCGCCGACACAATGCTGACCCAGATTTGCCATTAATTAGTTACTTCATACAAAGAGCTCACTATTCTGCCCACTGTGAGGTATGGAACTAACGAATCTAATCAACATTCTAATCCAAAATCAAACAGGAAACGTCGAGAATATTTGTTAGTTAAAATTGGTACACTGAAGACTAAGACAATGTCATCATTATTGTCGCTTCTCAGCTTAACCGTTTTGATGTATTTTATAATTTATTACTTTTTACTGTTGTATATTTTTAATATAAAATCGTCCGGTATTTCCGTACATTTTAGAAAACATGTTACATCAAAAAATCATTTTCATCCAATTTATCTTTCACTTAATTAATATCGAAACAAACGATTTTATTTATTTAAAAGTTTACTGGCACTTGTTTAATAAACCGAGTTGTTGTGGAGATTGTAGTTTCCAATGATGTCTATTAAATCAGATAGAGCCCGATGGCGCTATTATAAGTGGGTTCGTTAAGATCTAGGCCATAATCGTTATTGCAATCAACACCGAAAAAAACATGAACGGTTAGTTGTCTGACTGGCTGTTGAAATCTACGTACTATTGTTGGTAGAGTAATTATGCTATTATATTTAAAAAAAATATACTACAGATATACCTACATTAATAATAGTTTTAAACATTAATGAGACATATGGTACAAACATTTGTCTCATGTAATGAATCTAACACGCTACATTATCTCATGTGATTGGAACTTGAGAGCTTAAAATAAAAATATTCTTTAAATCGTGCATGGCTGTTAAATGTCAACGAGTGCTTTATATTCTTCAGCATAAGGTTCACTATCAAACAGAGAATTTTTATGGGAAAGATCTTTTGGTGGTACCAAACCTTGTTACAACTTTTCAAGTGTCTTGGGAACAGAATCGAATAGACCTACCATGAGTACAGTAAACTCATTAGAAATAATTTTACAATAATCCATGAGACAGAAAATTTTAAGAGTTCTACATCGAACAGAAGATCGGCTTTGTAATGATTTGTTCATTTCCACAAACTCTGAGTGGAGTCCCTTTAAGGCATATTTTAGTTTCTTTCCACTTTAATTCATTTACAAATGTACCTATGTGTGTAACGTGTTGTAATAAATATTTTTAATCTCATTATCATCGTCAATGACTCGTTTTGTCCATTTGAACCACGTCTATTTATTTTATATGAACTAAACAGAGACAATCGCATCGGTCTCGTTGTCTTCCAGTACACAATTTATCATGTAACCTCTGATCTAGTTGTGCGCCTTCCACGGCCAAATCAACGAGCTGAAGAGGCCTAAGCGACAAAATAAGGAGACTGTAGAAGGTAATCTTCATACAAACGCGCTCGACCAACGCACGCATAGCGTTGCCAGGCGTCCGGATAAAGCCGGACATAGTTAGGCTTTTTGATAGCGTGTCCGGCCAAAATAAACGGTGTCCGGCTAGTCTGGCTTTTGTTAGGCTTTTTATATTTTTACTTTTTTGACTGATGACTTTATTTAACTGATTATTATAAAGTAGGTACTTAGACTGATTTGGCACTCGATTTTATTTATATTTCATTAAATTTAACAAGATTTATGGTAATAATCAAGAAAGCTTGATTTCACATACAATTTTTTTTTGTCGTAACTATTAGTACTGTGAGACATAAAATCCTCGATGATGTAGGGTTTCTTTTATAGCCAAATGTCCGGCCAAACTGGCTGGTCTGTCCAGCTATTAGGTTTGGCGACCTAGCAACTCTACGCACACATAGACATCGTCTCACGAACACCGAATCTCGCAACAGCTGCGTTCCAACTATTCCGAGCTGTTTCAAGATTCCGTGTCCGTGTTTCGGTCTATGTATGCGTTGCTCGAGCGCGGTACCTATGTGTAAAGCTTACCTTCTGCAATCTCCTTATTTCGTGCCTAAGCTAAGGCGAGCGTCTCGGGCGGAACACGTGTCTCTGATTGCCCCCAATTGGCGAGCGAATAAAAACAATCGTCGCTTAAAAATAACCGTGATTTCATCTGCCAACATGTGACGTATGTTTTCTCTTAGAGGAGCGTGGTGTTCCCACCGCCTCGCCTGCCCCGTCCATGTGAAATGTCCCGGCGGCGTGATCCCATTCCCATACGCCGAATCGAGTGATTCACAACCACTAATGATAATGAGTAGCGTATGTCAAGGAACTGGGAACGGAAAATTCTTCCTGGAAGTTGAGGGTAAAAAGCTATGATCTGCGCTTCAATTGCTTTTTTTATAAATGGTTCACCGAACTTGCCAGCATACTCGTACATAACAAACTTATTATTGCTTAATCAAAAATAAGTACAAACATGGACTGTTCGACCTTCTCGAGTTGAATACTACAAGTAGGTACCTCGATTCGAGTGATTTGCGACTATGTACTAATGATAATAATGAGTAGCGTATATCAAACAACTGAGAATGGGAAATTCTTACGGTAAAAACTTTTTGATCTGCGCTCTGTTAGTTTTTCTTATTAATAGCACAGTCTATCTTTAAGTCTTTATACGCTTTGTTAATGTATGAACATTTGAACAATCTATAGTTAAAAACAAATAGGTACAAACATAGAGAGTACGACCTTTTAAAATTGGACACGAAGGTTACTAGATTCAAATTATTTGCAACCACCATCATCATCATCATCATCATAATTCGCCATCTTGTTTGGGGTATCGGCGCAACATATTTTCTTCTTGATCAACCGTTATCTCAACATTTACTCCTTTCTTATTCTTTTCTACTTGTTTATTCTTTCCTTCTTTTCTTTGGTCCTCCTTTCTTGGGCATTTAACTTTCATGCTTATCACTTATCTCGTCAAATGCTCATAATAAGTCCTCAGAACATGCCAATACCAAGATCTTTCTGTTATTGGTACTACTTTCAAACTTCCCCTACTAAATAAGTATTTATGAGAATGATAATGAATAGCGTATGTCAAGGAACTTGGGAACAGAAAATTCTTCCTGGAAGTGAGTGTAAAAACTTTTGACAGGCGGCGTCATCGGTCTATTGGGTCTGCCATATGGAGGGCGCTCTAGGTCGTGCGCAGTGACCATCTGATATCCACGCCACGAAGTGTTGTGATAGCGACATCCGCAAACTGTGGTCACGTTGCGAATTGGGTCAAAATCAGGAAGTATAACCGCAATACGGTTTTCACACAATCCTATCTTATTTGCTATGTTCAGAAACTGATAAGCCCACGCATTATGTGTTGCAAACTTTTTAATATGCTAAATAAGTTTGTTTTCGTTAAGTTGTAAGTACTTTTTTCTATTTGTATGAGTATTCTATTTGTATAATTTAATTAGAGTGTCTGATCCGCTTTTGATCTAGTGTGTATCTGCTCCGAAATTTTTTTTCCATAAAGCTGTTAGTAATCTAGATTTAATTTCTGTTATTGCTATATTGAATACTGCAACCCATGGGAATTACGACCCTAAACATTAAACTGTTTATGCTCATCATCATCATCATCATCATCATCATCAGGCTACACACGTCCACTGCTGGAAATAGGCCTCTCCAAGTGCACGCCACTGAGTACGATCCGCGACTATCCTCATCCAGCTATATGCTTCTATGCCTTGTAACTTTACTGGATCTAGTACTCATCAAACCGGAACACAGTATTATGTTTTTGTTATTTTTAATATTAGGTGATATTTAAAAGCTCGTTAAAAATTTTTATGACGACAATATTGCCAGTTAAGACTTCCGATGTTTGAAAAATATCTGTCTGTCATTAACTTAAACTTTCAAATATTTCTTCTCGATGGTTATCTCATGCTAAACAGCGTTAAAGCCTTTATTCATCACGTTAAGTGTTTTTTTCTCTATAGACCATTTATGGCATAGTGACAGCGCTCATTGTTCAGAGTTGACTTCCATTGTTAAAGGTAGGTGGCATGGGCGCCATACTTTTTTTCTGTAGAAAAAAATGTGAATACGTGACGAGAACCTCTGTAGACAAACTGTATATTGTCAAAAATAGTGTAAGGTTGTATGAAGTAGACTTTAATTACAAAATACATATGATTAAGTTTACATAAAACTGTAATCGTTATTAAATTATAATTTAGAGAATCAATTGAGATAGTCTTATTCTGGGTTCGATTTTAAAAATTCTAATTTCTCATCTCACAACAGTTTAAGTATTAAACGACCGACATGGAGAATGGTTAATTATTACCAATTTAAAACTAAAATAATTAAAAATAATTATTAATAAATTTGTCAAGACATTATTTTCGGTGTCCGAGACACCATATTTTAAGACACGCTTAATTAAAAGACGAGAGACATTGCGTTCCCACTTCCGTCGCATATTGCTCAAATGCGTGGGGCAATTTAATTATGCAATTACTTGTCACATCGATGCTTGTCACTTTCTTTTTAATTGACGTCATACGTTAGAGGCTAGTATTGTTTCTGAGTTTATTAGGGTTGGGAATTGTTTAGTTTACTACTTAGCTGCTCGTGAACATCCTTTTTATTTAGTTTTATGCACAACGGTAGTTAGATTTTCCGTTTTCCTGCAACCTTATATAATTATCTAGTTATGCCGTCAAGCAGCTTTGTCCTGCATTAGGTAGGTACTGTGTTCCGGCTAGAATCATGCATATTTATGAGATTTAACAAAAATGTACTAGGCATAGAGGAGCTCGATGGCGCAGTGGTTAATGCGCCCGGTCTGCGAGTGTTGAGTTAAGCAACTTTCGCAAAGGCCGGTCATCGGATGGGTGACCAAAAATTTACCATCTCGAGCTCCTCCGTGCTTCGGAAGGCACGTATAGCCTTTGGTCCCGGCTGCATTAGCAGTCGTTTACAACCACCAATGCACTGGGCCCGCGTGGTGGTTTATGGCCCGTTCTCCCTATCCATCCACAGGGAAGGCTCGTGCCCCAGCAGTGGGGACATAAAATGAGCTGATGATGATGATGATGACTAGGCATAAAAAGCTTAAAAACTTTTAACTCAACAATTAAATTAAAAAATAAGTCTCGTGGTTTAAAATTGCTTTAGAGATGTTGCGATATTTGGTAAAACTTTTTTATTTAACAATTTTTTGGTAACAAGACCGTCTGTTTTGAAGAACTTAGGTACATGTAAACTTTTAATAAAACATTTCGTTAGTTTCTATTTCCAATCACACGTACAACAATAAACCAAAATAATATCAATAATTTAATAAATGTTCATACAAAACAAAAGCAAGCGTTAGCATTTATTAATAACTCACAAATCTGTTCCTCCCGGTATGATATCGTGCGAACGCGTTATAATAGAAGGAGGAAATTATAATAAACAGATATCCCGGTCCCCGCGATGCCGCCCTCCCTAATAAATATTAATGTAAGTACGAGCGGACCCGCTGCTGGTACATTCACACTCAATTTGCTTTTTTGCAGCCGATGCGATGATGCATGCATTGATCCCGCTCTTTGTACTTACTCTCCACAAAGATGGTCCACGAGACTACATTAGCTAACGCTGTTATTAAGGAGCTTAGTTGGCTCAGTTATCTGAGATTCTTAGTTTATTTTGTATTATACCTACACTTTTAAACTTTTGCGTCCATAATTAAACAAAGAATTTAAACGGGTATTAACGCAAACTAATTAGTAAAAAGGTATCATAATACCTTCTTACTACTTAATTAATAATACCGTTAATACCCGTATATACCCGTATATACCCATATAATTAATAATATCGTAAATACCCGTTTAAATTCTTTGTTTATTTTGTATTATTTAAAAAGTTTAAAAAACCGCTTTTATGGAAATGTTATTATAGTGTTCCAGAATTTATACAAGATTAAGAATAAAAAAACTAAAAATTAATGTTATTGTAAAAGAGTAAGACGTCCTCTCAATATATTATAATTGCTGTGCCCTTTCCAGGGTCTACAATATACTTAATGTAATTTTACCTACCTTCTTCTTATCATTGTGGAATGCAATACATTATTGAGTATTGAGTATTAGTCGCGCGCTGATACAGAACATAGATAAATAATACTGACGTTTACTTAAGGGGTTGCAGCGCGGAATTTGAAAATTTACGTGTTTTTAAGTCACTGGTGCTAGGCGCTGAATAGGTCTTATACATTAAAAGGACTAGTGTAGGTTAGCTTGATCATTTCACAAGATCATGGTTGTCTTGGAATTTGAAACGAATACCCAGAAACTGCATTAACATTACGTAAAATAATGATATCTAAAAACTTATTTCTTCAGAAACTTTGTAAATATAGCCCAAATGAAACAATGATCCGACATCAAAATGTTTGTATTGATATTCCGCAGGTCACTGTTGTCTTATTTTTCCATTAAAAAACATGAATATGAAAATATTAAGACTTTTCTTATTTTTTATCCAAACGCCTATGATTTTACGAAAGTAAACTTTGCTCTAATTAAATCACCAGCCTACTCTGTACAGATATTAGTGTGCGTGCGTATTCCTAGTCGTGCGCCGTTGTCACACCACTGCCACGCGCCGCTCGCTCGCTATAAAGAAACTTGAAACTCGCAGTTTTACCTCCGCGCTGCACCCCCTTAAGTTAAGTAAAAAGACTTATTGCTTTGAAACAATCTCTTTTAGATGATCGGACGACCCTGTTGTTCAATTAACTAAGACATAATCGGAATTAACTAAGTTAAATCGGAAGTGCATACACTGCGGACATAATGTGCAAGTCCCATAAAAACATGATTTTATATATATTGCGCATTAGTTATATAACTAAGTCTTTAGGTAGGTATATGCTAACATTTCTCAAAAGTTTTATTATCTCTTTAGTCTAAACTGTCATTATAAGATAAAGCTTGATAACTTTAAATTGTCTGTCAGAACCAAAGCAAGACATTTTTTTAGTTCATATTATTTTTTTCACCGTTTTTTATTAAACAATCCCAACAAACATTTTGGCTCTAAGGGCAACCATTTTTAATGCTCATAATTCTATAAATGGTTTAGAAAAGCTCCGATAATAACAGTGAACTCTACTGTGGTGTTAAGGATAAATAATGAAACCTTCAAGAGGAATAACAGTAATTAAAGAAAAATTTATAACTTACGACGATAGCATGGAGTTAGTCGAAATCGTTATATAACTAACTATTATAGCTTTAAGAAGTATATAACACTAAAAGAAGTTGTAAGGTGTCTGCTAACGCTTACTTACGACTGATGTCATTAAACAGAGTTAGTTAAATGCCTTGTAAAACTTTAAGAGTTATTCTTATAGCTTATGGAAGAGTAAAACACCAACAGTTTTTGTCAGGTGTTTACTAACATTTGATATTGTTAAATAGAGTTACTTCAATGCCTTGTAACACCTTAAGGGTTACTCTTATAGCTTAAGGAAGAGTAAAACACCAAAAGATTTTCTCAATTATTTACGAACACTTTATGTTCTAAAACAGAGTTAGTTAAAGTTAGTTAAATACCTTGTACCACCTAACAAGTTCTACGGCGCTCTAAGAGGTAACAAGAATGCTATTAGTGTATTAAAAGTGTTAATTATAGACCCCATAGAGCTAAATGCTGCAAGAGTCGGAATCCACCTTTAAATCATTGCAGGTTATATACTGGGGTTAATCGGTCAACTTTAGGTAATACAGTGGTTTTTAGAAATACTTTTATATGGCGGCAAACATTACTTGCAAACTTTATAACTTTTAAATATCACTTTAAGTTGAATTACTGAATTAAAATTACTTAAATACATTTAATAGGTTATATTATCTGAATTATAATATTTTACGTTGTTTACACTGTGTGACGCTGCGCAAGCAGCAAACATATAACAGGGTTCCGTACAAAAGGATAGTGATATTACTGACGATAAGTCTAATATATTGTTTCCTTTCAGTAGTTCAAGTTCAAACACCAAGGTGTTCAAACATCAAGAGCAAGAATATGAATACATGAAAAATATAAATTTAAAAAATTATTTACGTACATGGGCTCTACAATAAATATAAGCCAAACTGCTTTGAAGTATTTGCTTTTAATTTTAAACAAGAGATTTACAGATATTTTACGCTAAAAGCTAAAAGCTCAAATTATGAATTCTGGCCTATATTGGCTAACACGTTTGAATGTAAAAGTTATCCATTTATCATTGGTATTTATTATGGAAAAAGGAAACCTAAAAACCTGAATTCATTTCTAGAAGATCTTGTAAAGTCGTCAAATGAAGTTATATTTTATTCTAAAGATGTAGATGTAAATTAGTATTTAAAAAAGTGGTTTACTGTCTTCTTACCTCTTTCATATGCAGTAAGAAAATAAAACTTGTTATTATTTTTAAAAATGTCCATTTATTCAGAATACCTTATAGCATTACTTACAACAGTATTTTCTTTATTTTCTTCAGAGTTGATCTCTTCTACAGAATCATTTGTAACTTTGTCAACATCGTGTTGTTCTTTTTCCATTTCTTTGATCGCAGCGTCATCTTTTTCTTCTTTCTCCTCCTTCTCATATTCTTCTTCCTCCTCTTCTTTTTCTTTTGAACCTGTTATAATTTTCTCTAAATTGTCTTGTTTCTTTTTCATTTGTTGGACCTTACGTTTTTTTCTGTAAGAATGTTAGATTTGTTATTTTTCAAAGAATTGTTCAAAACTATACTTTTTTTTCCGTTTTTTTATCTGTGTTTCTTCTTCTTTTTCGACGTCTTTTTTTTCTTCCACGTCTATATTTTGATAATTTTCTTCTGTGGTATTATTTATTGGATTATGAATTGGATTTTCTTTATTTTCTTTTCAGTTTCGTAAACAGATGTATCTTCATCTTCGTCAGTAGTTTCGTCATCATTTGAAGTTTGCAGCTTTGACAATTTTGCACGTTTTCTTGAAGTGGAAGCTCTTTGATTCTTTGCCATTTTAATTCGTAAACATTGTTATCTGTTCTGATAGGGGAAGCAGCTAGTATTGTGCGTGTTTCAGCAATAATTTCACTGGATCCTGATACAGTAGTTCCTTTTGCGGGATATACCTAAACAAAATACCGAATTAGAAGTAAACTGTTTTATACCATGTCAGTTTTAAGCAAAGAAGATACAGTCGACAGAGAACTTATGGATATTTTTTGATTCAATTTAATACTAGAGTTAACTATGAGTGTGTTGTCGGAGTCAAAAGTCCATGGACGGCATTTCAACTTTTTATCCTTATTTATTTACGATTCATTGCATATATCTATTGGACATATCTATGGACTTTTGATCCCAACTACGTATATATTGAGACCTTGATTATAATGAAAGTGGTAATGTAGTTTAAATGTGTGTTTAAACAATAACTGAACCCTAAAAAATTCAGCTTATTGCTCCACATAGGACCTTTATGCAAGCTAAACTTATCGTTTGTTCTGTTTTAAAACCATATTGTAAAACTACAAGTGGCATAGAAGTGCTAACTATCATTCTTTAAACACTATTGTAAGAAATAACAGAGTTAACCGGAACCATAAGTGATTGCAAATTGACGCCATTAAAATAAAGATAACCTATAAAAAAATACAGGAAGAAAACTTGTTTCAAACATTATTGCTTTACTTATTAAACATATTAAAATCAAACTATTGTTACTTTTCTTTTAAAAACCTGTAGACGCTACCAGAAGCTGTTATTTTCCATACTTGAAGCAAAACATAACTGAGACAATATTTACTTTTCTAGAAAATATCATCAAAATAGTTTATTTTAGTGGCGCATTAAAATTTGAATGAAAACTAATATATATTCTTACAGTAAACTAAACACCGCAGTAAGATTTCACATCAGTACTACAACACTAGTAATCCAAAATACATATTATTAACTTACTTTCCATTTGCTGTTTTCACCAAATACTCGTATTTACTGCACTTAATGAAAATGACGCTGTTGGCGGTAACAAAACACAAAAATTATGATATTAAACAACTAATTAGCGCTTTGTGTAATATGCACTGCTACCTTAATCATTAATGTATTACCAAAAGAGTTATCAGAGTTGTTTTTACAACTTATGTACTACTTTAGCTTGCGGTTGTGACCTATTAATACCTCACAAAACACTTAAAGTGGTAATAACTGCTCCAATAGCACTATTGTAACTATGTATTAGCACTCAAATATCACTATTCTTTAACCCTTATATCACTTTAAGCTATAAAATCGTGGGCCCAAATAAGGTTTATAAGAAAGTTAGAGCACGCTATATCACCCATTGTTATTGCCTTTATGGCAACTTAGGTTTTTAAAATTCTACTTTAACACTCATGTAGCACTTATTCTTATCACCAAAATGTTAGTTGGGATATATTTACGTTAAGTGGTAAGTTAAGTGGCATAGCCATCGAATATTTTAAAAGCTAGTATTTAAAAAAAAATTAATTAATAAGCCTTGTCGTAGTATCATCATCGTTATTATTATTATTTTGCAATGTTAAATTTATTCTAAATTTTGAATTCTATTAGCAGATGCAAACAAACGAACGATACAATGTTTGTCTGGAAACTTTACTAATTTGTTTAGAGCGAGTAATTATCTTCTATCAACTTGATCGCTTTGAATACCACTTATTATGTGAATACGTAATCTCCTTATTTAATTTCTAAAATACTTGTGCGCGTTATTCAATTTAGACAACAATGACCCTTAATTACATAAATAGTTTTCTCATAAACTAACACATACCTATACGTACGTATAAATAATAATAAAAACTGGCTAATAGCGTAATAAACAAGCACTTGACAAATTCTACAGAAAATCTATCTCTCGGTAGCTCAGTTGTAAGAGCTAGCACCCGTATTATGAAAGGTTGTGAGTTCGAGTTTCATTTGAGGCGAGTAATATTTTTTTAAGTGCTTTTATAGTGTACGAATGCTAAAAAATAATTCAGCATAATAAACACATTTTTTTATGAGAGACTTTGCTGTTTGCCTCTGACGGCATTTTCAGCTTCACTGGGCTTTTTTGGGGACGGCGAGAAACTTAAAGGGTTCCTCAAGCCGTTAGAAACGAAGCAACTTCGGAGGTTTACTAGAAGGAACGGCATCACGCACTAGTGCGTGTCCCCGTGCCCTACTAGATTCTTCGAGGGGTTCGGATCGGATCGGTAATTAGTACATACAATAATATAATACTTGTATTTACGGGAAACTGAACTAGGTTCAGGTATCGGCCCGCCACTCTAAATTACTGTAAATTGTATCACTCTATATTTTTTGTAATAATATTTAGTATGTTGATCAGATGGACTGGTCGGTGTGAAATAAAAGTTACTTACATACTTACCTACTAAATGCTTAAAACTAATAAAGACGGTGACGCGTACACTGATCTTACTACGTTATTCACTATGCTAATCACAAAGTTTAATACCAACTAGGGTTTATTGCGTATTTTTGTTTCGTGACAATAATGAATTGTTGACAGTGTAGTCAAGGGCGGGCGGGACAATGTCCCAGCAGGAAGGGTCGCGTGTCAGCAAAGGACGAAAGGACGAAGGGACGTAGGGAACGCTTTTCCCACACATTTCCCACGCCACCCCTGTTGATGGGAAGCCCTTGTTGGCTTTGCTCCACCCTTATTACCTCGTACATTTCCGGGTGTCGTTTAATGGTTATTGTTTCGTTAATAGGTTCTAAGTGTGTTGGCTTTCAATAAGCGAGAAGCTTTTTTTACACAGCGACAATGTCTTGGGAAGTTATTGAGTAGGAATTTGCTTTCCGGACTAAGTAAGACGTGTATTATTTCTTGTATTTAAAACGCTTATTTACATAAGGAGCGCATGCGTGTAATTAAATGTTTTATGAATATATTACAAAGAATACTTCATTGTTTGTCCCGTATGCATTTCTGTACCGTTCATCAGATTGGAATGAACTTTAGTAAGTTGTTGTGTTTACGCCTGCAACTGTTTTTAAGTCGGTAAAACTATTAGGTACGGGATATGTATGGGTATATGGGTTAATATATGTATGGGTGCTAACGCGGAAGAACTCGCAGCGATACAGCTAGGGTTGCCAACTTTTATTAGAAGAAATAGAGTATATCTGATTTTAAAGGAGGTAAATAAAGAGTACGGACTTAAAAAAAGAGTATCATTTATTTTATATTTTTAAAAAAGTATTTTTTGTACATTTTGAAGCACATACCAATTTTACATGGTTTTTAAAAGAATTGCATGAGTCCAAACATTCTAACTCTAAATTTATATAGATCAAGAGCTCTTTTGGACATTTTTGGTTCTGTTAATGGGTTTGCATAATATTACATGGCTGGCACTAGTATAGTAAACATTGTGTAAAAAAGAGTATTTTAGCATACTCTATTAGTGTTATAGATTATAGAGTACGCCTACATGATATAGAGTACAATACTCTATTTTAGAGTACAGTTGGCAACCCTAGATACAGCCTTTAGGTTTGCTTTTACAAGTATACAATTGGCAATCTAAATTTTATAGGAACGAAAGCTCAACAAGTCAACAGATAGAAACTTTGCTAAATTATATACGCTTGCAAGTTCCATTAAGAAGCTATAGGCACTCATTGACGTTAACAAAGTTATTGATTGTCGACTAATATCAATTCGTAGACATTCTTTTGTTTAATCAAAGATTAAGGTAAAAAATTACGTAAAGCAACCTTTTTCGCATGTTTAAGTTGTGTTTAGTTAAATTCCAGCGACCATCATCAGTCACGCTATTTATTACAAACGTGTCCCTTTTGTATTCTTGGAATTTTAAAGAAACCTCGATCAATTTGATGCAAATTTTATTAAACACGCAAACTGTTTTATACACCAACTTGAGATATCTACCTATGTTATACTATACCTATATAGCTGTGGAACCAGCAATTTGCCTTATGATGATGGAGTTTGCCTGAGGTCTAGATTTAAGGGAAGATTAACATAACTGCTCTGCCAATTTCGCATTGGTATCTGCAGAATTCATTTGTATTAGTCATCCGATTCTTTTGATGGAATTTACTAAATTGTTGTAGGCACTTAAATACGAAGTGCGTTGTTTCATAAGTCTTTGGACTTTGCAGTACCTAAATTATGTCTGGGAAGGTAGGTGTTTTTTTCCACATTCGACGGAATCGTGTACATTTTGTTTTTAGTAGGTACTTACTCGAAATAGGTACCTACTTCATTTACGGACTAATTAAGAAATACCAGATAAGTATATAAGTATATATACCTACCTACTAGAAATTTGGCAGTTGCTACAAATAGGATGTAGACAAGGTCCTCCGTGCTTCGGAAGACACGTTAAGCAGTTGGTCCCGGCTGCATTAGCAGTCGTTAACAACCACCAATCCGCACTGGGCCCGCGTGGTGGTTCATGGCCCGTTCTCCCTATCCATCCATAGGGAAGGCTCGTGCCCCAGCAGTGGGGACATAAATGAGCTGATGATGAAGGTCACTAGTTGATTATGCAGCCACTTGTCTTAAAACCTAAATCTTTAGAATTAGGCGGATAATAAATGCAAATGACAAAGTATCATCATCTTTGATCTTAAATTCCTAGCAACTGACAACATTTTATTTATCGATAGTAGGTAGACAGGATAAGTTAAAACAAACACTTAAAAACGACAATACCTTTGATAAAATATTACAGGCGACATTGCTATGTAGATATTAGAGCAAAAAGCTTAACAGCATAATTTTGTTAAAAAGGCATCTTAATAATACTTATATAGGTCCATAAAACTATATACATATCACATGTATTGTACAAAACTAATAGAATAGTTCCGCCCACGTACCTCCCGGTCCAGTCGCACTGATCTCCAATAGAACCTGCCTCGGCGCATGTCAAGCCCAAAACAATAGTCCAAATTATTGCCTCCAAAATCATTTTGAGTCTTAAATTAGTCCACAACAATAATCACTGCTCCACGCGTCACATCACTCTTATTAGTTTTGTGTGTCCACTACATAATTAACGAAACGTAATTATTTACGTTTACAAACGTCAGTAAATTTGATTACCGAAATACACGACCTCTTTGCCTTACGTCAGAAAAGACACTAAACTGAAAGTTTTTAGTTGGAGGGAGACAGCGAAACGAATTGCCTCAATCAGGAGTGAAAGAGAGAGAAGTAATAATAAATGCGCGTGGATAAGGACAAGGTTTATGCCTATCTCTTTTTAACTCACGCAGGTCACTGTTGAACCAAATGATGCCTTATGCTTTTACGTTTAAGTTCGTGTTTGGTTGAATGTTTGTAAAGCTTTACAAAAGCTAATGAAATTGGCGGGAACTGTTTTGTTTGCAAGCGAGCGAAAGCTTTGCCTGCATCATGCTTCATATAATGCAAGTTCGCACTAACTGTGATTATTGCTTCGATGACGTGACGTGTTAAAGTAATTTATAACGAATGTAATATTATTATTTAACTTGCTTTAGTTTGTGATTCTGAAAATTCGGTCCTCTGACTAGATATATCTCTGCACCGCAAACTGCAAAAGATCGTATGTGCAGTCCAATTTGAGTAAAACACTAATATATTGCCAATAAGTAATTTTTTTTGTAACTAAATACTTACTTAAACTTTATACAAAAATTAAATATTTTAAATAAAAATAAACTTTTTAATAAGTAAGTATGGTATTGGCGCTAGTTTTCAACACTTTATCCAGTGGTCAACACCAGTTTTCGTCTTCAAAATAATTTAGAATTTCATTGAAATTTTACTAGATGACGCGGTGGGCTTGTATTCATTGTTGCTAAAAAATCAGTCGCTGGCCCTCATTTTTTAATAATTAAAGAAAAAAATTGATTTCTGGTTCCTGTTGAACACTGTTGCCAACCACCCTAGGAAAGATAAAATACCTACCACTTGTTTGTACAGGACTGTAAAAAGTACAGACCTAGGTGTTCAAAAATATACTTATAACAAAAATTTGCACTTAAATACAATGTAATAGTTACTTAGAACTTACTAAAGTACCCTGTCAACTTAACGATAGACAGACAAGGGTCATTACTACTTGGCCATAAATAAAACCATTATAAAATGGCTCACTCATTCATGGAACAGGTAGGTAAGTGCCTTCTAATGGGGTGCAAGCTCAAAACGATATCGCCAATCTGATAATCACCCTCTTTTTTATCGACTTGTTCCTTTCCCCTAATTTTAGGGTCATCACTTTCAAAATTCAGAAGTATCTTGAGGAGCTCGATGGCGCAGTTTGCGAGTGCTGAGGTTAAGCAACTTTCGCAAAGGCCGGTCGTTAGATGGGTGACCAAAAATGTATCATCTCAAGCTCCTCTGTGCTTCGGAAGGCACGTTAAGCCGTTGGTCCCGGCAGCATTAGCAGTCGTTAACAACCACCAACCCGCACTGGGCCCGCGCGTGGTGGTTTGTGGCCCATTCTCCCTATCCATCCATAGGGAAGGCTCGTGCCCCAACAGTGGAGACATAAAAATGAGCTGATGATGATGAGGCATTTTAAAATCAACGTCAAACGATTGTTATTAAATATACTTATTATACAGGTTAAAATTAAAAATACAGACAAAGAAGATAAAATATGTTGCATGTTTAGGTTTGTCTGAATTTTTTGATTATAGCTACTAGTGACCTAAGCTTTTTATTTAATAATAAAACACCTTTTACCAACTATTGCATAAAAACAATGTTATTATAAAAAATGTTTTGGTAAATGCTAAGCGTTGCTGCTATACGTTGATATTGTTGATTTAACTTCTGGTTGTAATCTTTAAAATGAAATCCATTTTAATATTGAACTCGGTCGTCACTTCTACCTTTTTGTCTATGCTCTCAACCCTAACCAATCTTAAGATATTTTTTTGCTCCGTTTTAGGGTTGATCTTTATGGTTAAAGACCACGCATCCAAATATTAGTAATTATCTATGAAAAATTGCAGTTTTTGCTAATTATGCTTTGCTATTGTGTTTTGGGTTGAATTTTATTATCAAACAACAAATTATTTCCTTTTTTTTTAGTAACGAAATACCTTAAATATTTCGTATTTGTTTCTTTATCCTTCTTTCTTTCTTTGTTTTCATTTGTTTTTTAAACTTTCTTCTACTCACTTATTCACAGTATTACAACACATTTCTTTTTTTAGTTGACTGTTGACAATTAGACACAGAATGCGAGCATAAAGTGCTAATGATATTTGATTTATGGGAACAGTCGATTTTAGGACTCTAAACTAAACTTAATACATACCTACTAGATATTTATGCGACTAAGGCAAGTACAAACTCTTTCGTATCAATTTATTTTTTATTTTTTCTTGTTTACGTGTCTTTTTGATTGTAAGTTTTATAATGTAATCGACGTAGGTATTTTAGAGACTATAATAAGCTGCCTCGTTTTTGTATAGGTTATATATCATTGGGTTATGCTACTTCGTGCTTTTCAGACTTCGGACGGGACGGCTGTACTAACGATTTTCATGGGGACGGTTGTAACATTAATATTTATAACATCAGATTTTTTTCGCGATTTCGAAATTGGTCCCATAGTAAAAGTTGTTCGTATACATTGTATATATAACTACACTGACCCCCAAATATGGCACGTAAGTACATAAATCAATGCCCTGTATAATAAAAATTTATTGCTGTTCGTTAGTGTCGCTAAAACTCAAAAACGGCTCGACCGATTTAGCTGATTTTTATTGTTTTGTTCGCTTTAATGCAGGGGTAGGTAGGGGTTAGGTACACTTCTACCAATTACTTACTTTTACTACTGAAATGTGCCATAAATATTATAAATTTCATGTGCATTTTGATATTTTTGATGAATATGTCAAAACTGATTTTAGATGAGTGATTTATGTATTATTTTTTAGTGTTACAACTGACCCCCATCGGTGTTCGGTGTCACAACCGCCCCTGGCAAGGGGTCGGTTGTAACAATCACACACCCATGAAGTGACACTCATTAAAATGACATATTTATGCCAAACAGTTTTACCAGAGCTACTGGTTTCGATATTAATTTAAAGACAAATAATTATGCTTTCATCTCTAAGATTTTGGTCATTGCTTATTGCAATTAAAGGAAAATTGTTATAACCGTACCCAGTCTACTACACGTGTTCCTTTTGTTTTGATGTTTTCTTTCTGTCTTCAAATATTTTTTCTTCTTCTTTTAATCAGGCGCCTCCTATTGTCATTTCATCGTCGTCGCCTCTAAAGACCCCCCGAGGATTGCTCATACACTACGGCTTAATGAATCTTAAGCTTCTTGCCGCCCTTTGAACCCGGTTAAGCTGTAAAAGCCGTAGGCAGCCAACAGCGAACTATTCAAAAAAATAAACGTCGCGTCAAACATTTGCGTGCGTGCGTGCGCCCATGTTTGCGAACAGATAAACTAAATCAATAGCTATGTTTGCCCGCGAGATAGATAGCCGCTTTGTTTGTCGCCATCGCCATTCGCTTTTGCTTGTTTAGGCCGATGATTCGCCCCTTATCGCCAGTCCACGCCAAATGTGTCTCGGTATAACAATGGCCGTGAAAGCTTTTTTCTTCTTCTTCATGCCAAATAGGTGTTTTATAGTTTAGGCGAAGTTATCTTTCCTTTGGTTTGGTTTGGTTGTGGTCAAAAAGTATATTTTATATCTCATATTAGTGTAGTTAATTATGATGTAATTTTTATTTAGTACGTAATGTTTATGCAATAAAAGCCTTTAAAAAACGAACTTGATGATAATAGATAGTAACCGATAGATTACGAACTTTTGATTACATAAATGTTCGATATAATGAATATTCGATATTATGAACGTTCGATCATTTAAACTTTCGATGTTTTGAAGACTCGGTGTATTGACATTTCGACTTTTTGAGCTTTTGATAAAATGAAAGTTTGATTAAATAATCGTTCAAATGAACGTTCGATACATCGTTGTCGATTAATTGAAATTCGATGAATTGGTATTCGATATGGCGTAGGGGATCCGTACAACTTTTAGCATTTAGTGAAACTTTAACCTAGCTTTATCGTTAAAGCTGTATTGTATAAGCTGGTTTTTGTATGTGATCACTTACTTACTACTGCACTAAGTGTTATTATGGTCTGTAATTAATTAAGACGTATAGCAATTATGTTCTTTACATTTATGCTGATAAAAATGAGAAATAATAAGTTGATCCACAAAAAAATAGTAGACTAGCACCTAAAATGCTAAGTTAGCATCTAAATAGTAGTTTAGGTGCTAACTTTGTATTTTTAGGTGCTAACTTAGTATTTTTTTTAAATTAAATACAACCCGATTAAAATTATGATAAGTTAATAATAAAGACAATTATAGTAAGTTAAAATCCCCTCAAAACATAAATGTGAAGTGCGAGTCAAGTTCAATATTATGATATATGCCTCGGTTTTTGACTTCAACGACAAGAGAAGTGAGATCTAAATGGGTGCCAAGTTCAAAAATGAGAATTATATGAAGGGAACGTTATATGAAAAGAACATTATTCATAATGAAAATTATATAAAACAAATGTTCTATCAAATGTTGTTATAGTAAATGAAGGTTATATGAAATGAAAAATTAGGTGAAATGAAATTAGATTATAATTGTTTTTATTGTTAATGAAAATTACATAATTTGAACGTTATTTCAGTTGATATTATATTATCTGTTATTATATGAAACATTACACACCCGAAAAAAAGATTGCTTAGAATCTTACAACAATACCTCTCAAAGTATTTACAAATATTCCATTGCTATAGTGTTTATACTCCAAAACTCTTCTAGTCATTGTTCCTTCCCCACAATGGCTGATTGATCTAGCAACAATATAAAGACAATGCCATCAGCCATATATAAATGATATCTCGCCCTTTATTCGACTGTTTCATCAAAGTGCTTAAGCGAAATGCTTGAAAAGGCCTTAGTATTCGCTGTGGTAGGTGTAGCGTTATGTTACGGAAAATCAAACACATATTGCCTATGGCACATAAATAAATGTAAGTTCGTATTTATTAGGTTATTTTGTGTGCGTCTAGTTAGCAGCCTCACCACGGAATTAGATGGTTTTAACTACGTCAAAAAATTGTGTATAAATAGTGATAAATAGTGACGTATAGCATATAAATAGTGATACTATGGAAAAAGATATTTGAGTATCTTGGTGAGGCTGCTCACTTGACGTCAAGATAGCATAGCAGGCACCTTAAGAAATACAGTTCGTATCAATGTGATTTATAATTATGTCAAAAAACTGTGTAATATTGCACTTTTTTTGTTTATAGTACCCACCGCATGATTAAAATAAAGTTTAAGTTCAACATTGATCGACAGCCTATATTAAGAGTATTTTATGTAGAAGTTTACATTAGTATTTTGGAAAATAGCAAAGAAGAGAGAAGAGAAGAGAATCCTTTTTTTATTTATATCGTAAGATTCACAATTTCACGCACAATTATTTCATGTATTTATTTGTTTAATACTTGAACCCGTTTCTCTGGAATCGCCATCGCAAGAAACGTCAAGTTAGCAGCCTACTTAGAGACCGTAAATCTCGGCTTGTATTGAAGTACTATTATTGAAATTTTGCGTATATGATTCATTATTTATACACAGTTTTTTGAACTGTATTTCATAAGGTGCCTGCTATGCGTTGCAGACTTTACCACGGAGAGTGTGCCGGGGAGCTTTTCGAGCTCATACCACCATCGCCCTTTTGCCACCGAACCTCCAGACGTACTGCAGGATAATGGGCCGGCTCGCCCGGCGTAATACCACCCTCTCACTGAATATCGGCCTGAAACAATGGCACTCGTTGCTGTTGTGTTTCGTCCGGTGAGTGAAAGTACCGGAGGCCAATCTCTCACCCAAGGGGGAGGCCCTCCCAATTCCTACTCCCTCCTCAAGATCCAACTCCTTCCTCAAGGTCGGCAACGCATCTGCGATTACTTTGGTTTTGCGGATGTCTATGGGCGGCGGTGATTACTTTCCATCAGGTAACCCGCCTGCTCGTTTGCCTCCATTTAAAATTTAAAAAAATCTACGAGCGGGATTCGAACCCGCACTCTCTGACAATCCGCATCAGGTGCGCTTCCAATTACGCAATCTTGGCTCTGTCCAACTCGCCGAAATATCTTAATATTTTTTACTAATATTAAAATATAGGATAAGATTTAAGCGAGCTATATTTAAATTATATTGTAATTTGTTCGCAACAAAAAATATATTTATCCATAATTTAAAAAAATATTATGTTAGGCTTTTACATTACAAGTTACAAGATAAGTTTGCATTTGCTTTTCTATGTTTTTATTTGATATTATTATTATAATTTAGTTTATTTTTACTTGCACCCATTTTTATTTTTTCTTAGTTTTATTATTTTTCGCCCAAGGTTGCCTGGAAGAGATTGCTTGTTAGCAATAAGGCTGCCTATTTTGTACTATATGTTTTTATCAATTTGTCAGTATCTGTTTTTTTTTGTGTGCAAATAAAGTTTATATTATTATTATTATTATTGCTTTTCTTAAGTTTACGCGGATACTTCCTACTGATATTAATCAAGTTTTCCAGATCTACTCGCGTTTATTTTACACATTAATTTTATCTTCTGTAACAGTGACCACGTACTCCGTAGAGGGTTCGAAATGTCAGGATAAAAAAATGTGAAAAATAAACGCGATTGTTTTACTTTATTACAAGATTGGCTGACCAGAGCTGTGAGATCATATTTATGTAATTATTATAATTATATTATATAATTGGTATTGTTAGTCTTAGATGTTATTAAAGAGCAATTAAATAATTTGAATAAACTCTCACCAGCTATCCTAATGTCTCTACGACTCTGTGCCTATTTGTTCTTGTCTTTATGATAAATTGTGTCGAGAGTTAACGGTCGGCAATTAAGGCAGTTTTGTGTGCAATCTTTTTACTTTTTTTGGTTTGGAAAATGATCATTAGATTAAAATTTTAAGGTTGCAGGTGGTTTCGGATCAAGATAATATTTTTTTATTAGCCTATTTTGGGTCCCACTGCTGGGCAAAGGCCTCCCCTCTGCGGCTCCACTCTTCTCTATCATCGGCGACCTACCACTAAGGCAAAAAAGTGCTCAAATTGTCCCCCCATCTCCGCTTTGGCCTGGCTCGTCTCCAGTGTCTATCACATGAATCCCAGTCAGTGGCGATCTTTGACCAGCTCTCTGGGCCCATGCGGCTCTGAACCAGCAGCCATGAAAGTGCCCAGCCCAGTTCCACTTAAGTCTAGCGGTCGCAACTCGCAACATCTATGATTTTGGTTTTGGAGCGCAGTGTAAGTAGTGTTTCGAGAACTCTATCTCTCGTTCGCAAACCATGAGTTTAGACTTTTGATGTTCGGTTAAAGACCTGCCCCCCAACCGCGTAACACTCTCGCTTTCGATCGCTTTGAAGGCGAGGCCCTCGCCTCGCTTTCTAATATAATATCGAATAATATCGAAAGCTATAGCCTATAGCTTTCGATATTGCTTTCATATTGCTTTCGAAATGACAAGATGACGCCTCCTCCTCGCCTCGCCTTCAAAGCGATCGAAAGCGAGAGAGTTAGGCGGTCGACCCCCAGGTCTGAGTGCCGTAGGTTAGGATAGGCAGAATGCACATGTCGACGAGCCTGCGTTTCAAGGCAAGCGGAAGCTTACATTTCATTAGCTCTTTCGTGGACCAGTAGCTCTACCAGGCGCTGTCGATCCGACGATAAATCTCTTTGTCCTGCCTGTTTTCGAAGGAGACTATCTGGCCCAAGTATATATACTCATCAACGTATTGTATCTCCTGCCCATCTACCTCGACCCTACGTTTCACGCTGTTACTCATACACTGAGTTTTCAACCTGTTCATCTTCAGTCCAACCTCAAGGCTTGCGTTGCTAAGGTCTTGTAGCATTTCCTGCAGTTCTGGAGCTGTTAATGCAAACAAGACAATGTCGTCGGCGAAGCGAAGGTTTGTAAGTAAGCCTTTTGCTGCTGCCGACTTCAATACCCTTATTAAGCTACTGGACCGCTAGCTCTTTGAAGATCTCTTCTAAAGTGCTGGTAAAGAGCTTAGGACACAGGGGGTCGCCCTGCTTTACCCCTTTTCTTATATGAAACGGACCAGGCATATTTAATTTAATATCTGCTGTACTGTTGTTGTAAATGGTTTCTATGATGTTTATGTAGGCAAGTTCGATATTTTGTTTATGGAATGAAGTGAAGATGGCTGAGTGAGCGAGATTGTCAAATGCTTTGGAGTAGTCAACGAATGCATCATACAGGGGTTTGTTGTATTCGTTGACTTTCTCCAGCACTTGGTTTAGGGTGTGAAGATGGTCTATGGTAGAATATCCTGGTCGAAATCCAGCCTGCTCCGGTGGTTGTTGTGTATCTAACTTTTGAGCAATGGGATTCTGTATAACAATGATAAATACTTTGTACATATGTGAAATGAGACCTGTAGTTTCCTACGTTGCTTTTGTCGCCTTTCTTGTGGATTAGGACAATGTTTGAGTGGCAGAACTTTGCTGAAAGTTTGTTCGTGTAGTGAATAGCATTGCATAGGTCGACAAGTCTTGGGAGTAAAGTTGGTCCTCCTATTTTAAGAGCTTCTGTGGTGATGCCGCGCGTCATCTCTTGGACTCTTGTTATATTTCATGCTCTTAAGAGCGACATGGATCTCTAAACCAGTTATGGGGGTAATGTAATTTGTTTCGGCAGAGGGATATAATAGGCCAGTGTCAGATTTTTTGGCGTCGGAATACAAATCGTTATAAAATTTTGTGCAAATTTGTACTATTTTGTCTTTGCTTCCCTGTTTGATGCCGTTCTTGTCTGTGAGTTGGGTTATCCATGATCTGCCTTTGTTGATGCCTTGTTTGGCTCAATCGCTTCCTTTACCCGTTTTGTGTCGGATGACCGAATGTCTTTTCTTATTCTCCGTTTTACTTGTTTGTCTAAAATGTTATATTCTCTTGTGCTTTTATATCATCATCATCATCATCATCATCTCAGCCAAAAAGACGTCCACTGCTGGACAAAGACCTCCCTCAAGGATAAATCATCTTGAGGGGATTTTGCCATAATCGCCGCGCTTGGCAGGCGGGTTGGCGATCGCAGTAAGGTGTGAATAATTACAGAGAGACGCTGCTGCCCATCCTCTGGAATAGTCCCATAGTCGCCTTCTACGACACCCACGGGAAGAGATGGGGTGGTGCAATTCTTTACCCCCGGCACCACACGGGGGAGCTTTTATATAATAATTATTTAAAAAAACATAATGTAATTGAAAAATTAGTGGATATTGTCCTCGGACCAAGGTTTAGCAAGACTTTCTTCCACGGTAATAGGTGGTGCATTGGCGGTAATATTTAAACAACACTGCGAATCTACAACCGATAAGAATTTTCGTATTCATAGGTCGACTAGATTGGAAAAAAATAAGGTGTTAGCGTTACGAGTTTTACGCAATTATGCAAGATTGTTGTATTTCGGTTTCGAAAATAAATACACGTGATATCTCCTTAAGCCCCCCTCCCCCCTTGTGATATTTGGTGAATTTTTTTAGGACCCCCCTTCCCCCCTTTGGGCCTCACGTGATTAATGGACGGCCCCTAAGTAATATTGTAAAAAGTGACAACCGTAGGTCCAGCTGATACATTGTTCTTGTTCGTCAACCTCATAATTCAAAGAAAACAGAAGTTAACACATGTCAGGGTTAAACGAAAATAATGTAATGAAGTATTTTTTGTTTTTGTATGGAAAAGTGAACCTTCATAAATATTATTTTGCATGTTACCACGGCGCTATTTAAACTTGGTTACATAGTTGTTTCAGGATTATACACATAAATATTACCAAACATCCTGTATATTTATATCTATCTATGATTCCATATGAATTCAATGAAGCCATTCGGCTTTAAAGCAGCGCTTCATGTCCTGGCAACAAACGACGAGAGTTAAAATGTTAGGCATTTTTTTGCAAATAAAACTCGCGTTAGGAACTCTTTGTAATAATTTTTTTTGCATTTACAATTATACTCACATGGTTATACCAAAAATGATAATTTTATTTTAGCAGCTTCCCAGACGCTGTTACTCCGGAACTTTAGATCCATACCTTTGTATTTCCATAATCCACCACACGGGCCCTGAGCTAATGATTTTTAATGGCTGCTAATGCAGCCAGGGCCAAGGCTTTACATGCTTTCCAAAGAACGGAGGTGCTCGAGATTATTAGTTACCTATTAGTTTATGGTCTGGTCATCCATCCAATGACCGGCCTTTGTGAAAGTTACAGAGGCCTGTTATTGCGTAAATGACTATGCCATCGAGCTCTAGAATATTTATTAACTTATCCATTTTTCAATTTTCTTATAGGCGTCGATTACTGTCCGGATTGGATGGTCGAGGTGAAAAGCGACTGTACAAAGTCATATTGGAACTCGCAGCGCACTTGTGACAACCCTGAGATGACGCTGATGGGCACCGTGTGCGGGTTCTCGCGCTGCGACTGCCCCGAGCCGACCGTGCTGGACACCACCACCGGCTACTGCTGCGCCTACGACGACTGCCCCACCAAGCACGACGAATAACCACTGATGGACTACAATAACTACAACTGCACAACTGTCAATTGCTGACATGATATGCATAAATAAACATTGGTGCAAATATGTCTCTTTTAATTCTCTCAAAACACTTTTCGATAGGACACTTTATTACCAAAACTTTGTATAATCCATGAGCCGAGTTTTCTCACTATACGACAAAACCGCAGACATGACTCTTTACTTTCCCGCCAAGAACGGAATCAAAGAGTAGTAGAGGAATTATCTTCTTTAAAATTTAAACTTTTAATGATAACAAACCAGGCAAATACAAATAGTATAGCCAAAGACATTTATAACAAATTCATACATACTATTATATATGCGAAAATACTTTTTTCCCAACCTAATATTACCAAATGCTCATTGAGATTTTAATAACAAGGCTGTATGATAAAATGAATGCTTCTGCCGTGCACATACTATAATTTAAAAACAAGAGAATTGTTTTGCTTGCCATTAGCTATCTCAAAATTTGCCACAATATAGAAAACAATATTTTTATAAACACCATAAGAAAGTATTTTTTTGTTTTCAGAGTAAAAATCAAGACCTAAAGGTACCGACAAAAATAAAAGTCCTTATTTGGTTTTAGGAAATTGATTTATACTTTTCTAAAACAATCTTAAAAAGTTCTTAAGTGTTGACCTAGTTTCAATAAGTTTTATATTCATGCAACAAAGTTACAAAATATAAAGATTAAAAAAAATATGTAGATAATGTACAGCTGTATGTAAAGCTAAAAAATAAGTCGGTAGGTCCTAGGTACCAGTCATCACACCACTCTCCTCATCAACCTAGGGCATTGATCAGACAAAAAAATAGAAGGGCGCACGTAACCTGCGTAAATATGTAAATAGAATTTTTATAATGTTTTTTTATTATATATTTTTAATATAGCGATTGACTTGGTAGAAATTTCATACGCCCCAAGATTTAATTTTTTTGTCTGATCAATGCCCAAATTTTTTAAATCTTTATTTTCAATAAAACCGTTTAAATTTCAAAAAAGGCATAATATTTTTTTTATTTTCAAGTTTGTGTTTTTTATTTGTTTTTCAGTGTAATCTATTCTACTAATCAAGACCTTTTATTTGATACCCATATTGAAGGGGTTTTGAAAAGAAAAAAAATGAACCTGCCATTTTGTTGGCGGCCATATTGGATTTTCATTTTATTTTCATAAAGAACTATTCTACTAATCAAGCCCTTTCATTTGATACCCATATTGAGGTAGTAGTGATAAAATATACCGAATGTATTGAATTGTAGTATGTCATCAATATGATTGTATGTCATGTAATGTTACTGTAAATTGAAACAATACAACTCTATTACTAACAAACACGGTGGAATGTTTGATCTGGTGCTGAGCCATCTGGGCGGTGAGTGGTTACAGGTGAACAGAGCCCCTGGTACCTGCGGATGCGTATCGCCCGCCGCTAGCATTGAGTGTGCGCAGCGCACGGCCTGCGCGCCCGTGAGACGGGGCGCCGGCGTCGCGGCTCGCATGCGCCCTCCGCAATCGATATGTGATGACTTATCACCTGGGTAGAACTTTCGTAAAGCTGATTTCCACCAGTTGTACACTACTCTTGCCTCGATAAAATGGGATGAAATATACAAGGCCACTGATGTAGACACGCGTGATACGCGATACCAATATCGGACATAATAAATTGCATTAAAAGCAAGCACTTTCATTTGAAAAGATTTAGAACGGAACAAAAGGAGTTTAACTTGGAGATGTTTAAATTTTATAGGCAAAAAGTTAAAGAACTTATCGATAGGTCATATAGCGTGTATATTAATCAAACCAAGACTGACATAAGACGTAATCCTAAACGATTTTGGAAATTTATTAAGGATCAGCAATCTGCAAGACAATCCAATTGCGAGTTCAAATATGGAGGAAATGCTGTTTCTGGCACGGATACTGCAAACGCTTTTGCTACTTATTTTAGGTCAGTATTTTTAACCACTGACCTGACACAGCCGATGACGCCGTACGACCAACCGCAGCCGACTCTTTTTGCTCCTCTCGCATTGCAGTTGATAGCATTAATCTCGAGTGACCTGAAGCTAGCAGTTAAAACCTTACTCATCGACTAGACCTGATGGCATGCCCCCTTACTTGGTAAAATACTGTATTCATGTTTTTGAATTACCACTTTTATTTATATTTAAAAACAGCAACTTACCCCAATATGTGCAAAGTATCCAGGGTCACCCCTAAACCAAAGTGTAGAGCCAGTACGGAGGTTGAAAACTACAGTGCCCCTACTATGAGCTCTTATAGCAGTATTATTGCAGTTGTAGAAAAGAGACGCGAGTATATTCGCCGCTACACGCGTCTCGCTTTCACAACTGCAATAATACTGCTATAAGAGCTTGTGGTAAGCCTCCAGGCCTGTATAGCTGTTCTGTCGGCACTCGGCAAAGTATTCGAAACGATTTTGAACCGCGACATCACCGACGCCCAACATGGCTTTGTCGTGGTTGAAATGGACTTAAATAAACAGGTAGATACCGCCTACTGCGATTTTAAAAAGGCTTATGACCGCGTCATTACGTATTACTTAATAAATGTTTGGATATAGGTGTCACTCCATGAATGACCTCAAATGTATATATGAACATGGACATGCCCCGGGATTCGAGAATTCAAAATCGATATAAAGTTTACTTATTTTTAACATAGGTAGAAACTATAATTATTATACTGTTTTCTGTCTTTTTATTCTCTGGAAAACATCGAGTTAAGTGATCGTCATAATTGCACATGTCGTGTTTGTGTTATGTAACCATTTAAGTATTTTTGTGTGGAGTGGAATAACGAATATTATCTCGATTTTAAGAAGAATCGTTTTTCAATTTTACTATCCCGTTGAACTGAAGCGGAGTGAATGGTTTTATTTTTGTTTATGTTTATTTTTTGTGTAAGTACCTCAATGATAAAATTACAAAAAGAGTATTGGGATTATTTTTAGGATTAGCTGCAAACCTAAAAAAAATAGTACATAGTCATATAGAAACCACTACAGATTTAAAACAGTGTTTGTAGAAGTACTAGTTGGTCGTAACGCTTATAGCAACGAAATTGTTTTATGAAACTGCTGTTCTCTTATTGCTAACAAAGTAAGTATTAATAGTTAAAAAATTGGTGACATTTTTAGGTAAGCATTATTTGATTAAGGATGATTTTTGCAATCCCGGGATTTTGAGATGAGAGGGTGTATGTCCACGTTATGCCACGATCGACGAATCTCGCGAAATAGCACTACCTACGCCGACCACTGGTCATGAGGCAGGCTCTCACTTTGACGATAGGTGCACTATTATCACGCATTTGTGAGAAGTAAATTAGAGTACAATTCGATGATCTGGGACTCTTGTCTCTCTCTCTTTTCCCAGTATTATATAGTAGTCTTTGCTCTCTCACTCTTGGTCTTTTGTGTTAGTTTTTTAAGTTGTTAGTTGGATCTGTATACCTATACTATATTTATTTTATTTTTAATTGTAATGACCTGTTACAAGTCTTGGCGTTGCTGTAAGTGTAGCAGGTATTTGATGTTTAAATAAATAAATAAATTAACTTGATTGAAAATTTGATGTTTAAATAAATAAATAAAAACTAAAGGTGTGTACCAAATTTCAGATCAATTCATCAACAGGTAGGGAGTCAAATTTCAATTACTAGATTTGACCCAACAAATAAATATTTTATTTTATTTTATTTATTTCGGGACAACAAACAGTTACAATATATTATAAAAACATAAAATCTTACAAATCTGGTATAATCATACCACATCAACATATACAATATTGTAACCCACAACATTATCCACATGTTAACAAAAAAGAAGTGTGCAACTATAAGGCCACGAAAGCTAATACAGTTTTGCATTACAACATTACATATATACATTTTTCTGTTTTTTCAGAGTTACTAGATTATTTTTAATTATGTATTATGTATTATTTCTAACATTTATCAATCAGTTTATTTTTATTTCATTTTATTTTATTTTTCTTTTATTTTTCTTCTCCTGCCTTTGCATACAAAATCCTGAGTGTATCTGATTTAAATTTCCATCTTGAGGTCGAAAAAATATCGACGGTTATAAAAGTAATATTAAAAGACTCAGCCATTCTACGCAAGGGACAACGCAATCCAGTATTTGTGCGACAAGTGTTAATGGCAAATAATTTTTTATCACGGACCTTACGTTTGTTAGCAGATCGTGGAACAGTATAATGTATCTCATTAGTTAGATCAATACAATCAAATTGGTTATTAACAATACCATACAATATATTAACTTCCAGATACTTGCGTCTGTCCTCTAAGGACAACATATTATATTTGCTTAGCAATTGTGAATACGACAAATAATGCCTGCAGCACCTATAGTGCATTGAACGCATAAATTTATGTTGGACCTTCTCGATCTCCTCTCTGTATTTATGATAAAAAGGGTTCCAAACAGCAACCGCATATTCGAGCTGCGCACGAATAAGACTTTTATACAAATATAGGTAGGTTGAAGCTCGTTTAAACTCCGTTGAAGATCTCATCACGAAACCGTACATTTTAAATGCCCTATTGACTATGCTTCGGATATATTGGTCCATGTTCAGTTTGCTATCAAATAGTACGCCCAGATCTTTAACAGTTGTAACATTATTCAAGTCAGTATTACAAAGCTGGTAGTTATAGTGAACAATATTAACATTTTTGGTAAAGTGGACGAAGTTGCACTTTGGAATACTGAATTGAAGTTTATTACGAACACAGTAGGCAGTAAGTCTATCAAGGTCCGCCTGGAACAACTGACTGTCCTCAAATGTGTTTATACACTTGTAGATCTTCAAGTCATCAGCGTACATGAGAAAAGAAGAATTCTGAAAGCATGTCGCAATGTCGTTGACGTATAGAATAAATAACAGTGGTCCCAATATAGAGCCTTGTGGTACTCCAGATGTTATGCATATATTTTCCGATTGATAGCCGTTTACAACCACCTTCTGTGTTCTATTTTGAATGTAAGAGCTAAACCATCGAAGCAAGTTGCCACGGATGCCGTTAAAAGCAATTTTATTTAGAAGTATTTCATGATCTACCTTGTCAAAAGCCTTTTTGAAATCCGTGTAAACCGTATCAACTTGTACACGGTTATCAACATTCTTGAAAAGGTAATTTGCAAACACTAAGAGATTTGAAATAGTAGAACGTCGTTTGACAAACCCGTGCTGTTGAGCTATTATATTTTGATGCAAAATGAGGTAAATTTCGTTATGTACCAGCCTTTCAAAAAGCTTTGACAAGACTGAAATAATTGAGATAGGCCGATACTGCTCAACGTCGTGTCTCGATCCTCCCTTGTGTACCGGCACGATATTAGCTCTTTTCCACAATTCTGGAAATACACCACTGTGGAGGCATTTATTATAAATTATAAAAAGCGGCTTACATATGCTTTCGGCAGTATACTTAAAGAAAGCTGATGGGTAACCATCAGGACCGGCCCCTTTGGAAGGATCCAGCAAAGACAGCTCCTTCATAATTTTCTGTTCATCAATAAACAGATTTGTAAGTATAATAGTATTAGTGTCACAAATATGTGCCGGTTCCCTCCAGGAAGGCAAAGTTGGAGACGTAGGTTCAAATACCGATAAGAAGAAATCAGAAAACATATTGCATACTACATTTGGATCATTAGACTTACTACTCTGATATTGCATTAACGATGGAATTCCAGATCTGGATTTACGATTAGAGACATATGTCCAGAAGTGTTTGATGTTATTTGTAAGGTTGTTCTCAACAGAATTAATGTATGAGGTATAACAGGTGTTACAAAGGTTCTTGAATGACAATCGATGCGTAGAAAATTCTTGATAGTCCTTAATATTGCCAAACTTCTTCCACTTAATCCACGACCTAGTCTTCTTTTTAAGAATCTTGATAAGAGGTTGAGTGAACCAGATTGGATTGGATTAAATAAACAAATAAATAAACAGGACAAGATAAATAAAACAGTTTAAAAAACAGGCCCGCATATTTATAAACTAACATATACAATTTTGTAATGTGCCACCTACTTACTAGCTAATACTAGATTTTAATTCGATTTGGAAGCTGTTGGTAATGTATTATTTTAAATGAGTATTTTTATAATTTTAACCTAGTTTTCCTCGATGCCGTCCGCCCCGTAGGATTGCTTATTGGGATTATTAGGGATTATTAGGATTATTAGGATTATTTATTGGAAGATGCTAATAATTTCACTTTTTCAAGTTTTCCCCACTTCGGAGGAAATGCAATTTATATGGTAAGTCAACATTTTTTTATTTCAAAAAGCACAGGGATAAAACAAATTACTGCCAATTTCATGATTTTACTGAGAGAAAGAGCGAGATTGCGTGTTTATTAAAAATTTGCACTAATTGTGTAGTTTAAATAGCTATACATGGAAAATAGTACAAAATTATATAACATAAATTAAAATTCAGACACAAATAGACCATTTCATAAATAAAACATTATGAGGACACTAGTATCATTTTATCTATGCTGTTCTGTGGCTATCTGTCTGTTGTCTATGAACCAAAATGGCGCTTATGTCATTGACATATCAATGTTTATAATTGGTTTTCTTTGTAAAATATATTTAATTTAAGTTTAAATGTAAAATTTTGTTTTATACGCTTCCACTATGTCTACAAATAATCTATCTTCAGTAATGAAGTCTTGTTCTGAGAGTGAACTCATAAGTGAAGTCACTGATGTTAGTATGACATCAAAGCAAGTGGAAGGATCCCGATTAAAAAGAACCTTTACACTGCCTCGTAATCCATTTGGAACTGCAAAACCTACCTCCAGTAAGAATAAAACCCATGACAATGAAAGTAAGCCCACGAGTGCAAGTTCTGTGTCTAGCGAGACTCAAAAAGAGGAAAGTGGCTTAGAAAGGAAGTTGTTCAGAAGGCCGTCATGGAAGAGATTTTTGAACAAAATAGCGCAGCACATGAGCTCCGTCAATGCACCTGGTGTACGTAATAATTTTCATTAGCACAATAATCAACTTCCGGATTTCTCTTCACGCATGAATAAGGCCTTGACATAAATTGTTCTTCTATAGAATTATTCAAGGTCTTGTACAGGAACTGTCAAGAAGTGATTAAAACTATTTATTGTAGTCATAATTTGTATTTTTTATATGTAGTTGTTTAGTAAATAATGATGATGTAATGTTTATTTTATAGGTTAAATCAGTTTCACCTATTATGAATGGTGATAGAGTGCCATTTAGTGAAGATCCTCCGTGGCCTCCAGGAGCAACTCCTGCTGCCTCGGGCATCAAGAACCATGGGAACACTTGTTATATGAATGCAGTGCTGCAGTGCCTTTCACATACTGAAGTTATTGCTGAGTATTTTGTATTAGATCACTATAAGGTAAGAATACTTCAAGTTTCTGTTAAATCTCTTTGAATGACATCGAATGATGTCCTTTTTAAATGAGTGCTCTCTTCTGTGGCGAGCACTGATCAGTGCCCTAAACAATTAAAATTAAAATTCTATCTATGACAGGTCAAACTTTTTTTAATCCAACAAGAAAGATATATTGAATAATACTGCTATTCGTTATTTTGTAAACAGTTATGCAAGCTGATTAATGTTAAAGCACTGTATAAAGTGTTAACCAATCAAATACAAACAATCAAAAGTTTTGAAGATTTTGTAATTGACGTAATTTAATTTAAAAAAAATGATTTTTTAAATTTATTTTTTAATATCTCAATTGAATCTAATGGATTTTTTTATTTAAAGCTCATACCTTCAAGTTGTTTTAGTTTACGATAAGATACTAGTTCATGATAAGTAATCATTCTTCTGAAACATTTGTTTTGTGTCTGTGATATTATGTCAAAATTGTTAAAATCAAGGAATTGTTTACTAGGGTGTAATGATCACTTGCTAAAGCTTATCATTAATCCTAAGAAAGTTGTGGCAAGTAATATTTTTAAGAGCATTGTTGTTTTGATATTATGAAGAATAATATAATAAGTTTATTGCATGATTTTTTAGGTTGACCTTCAAAAACGTAATAAAATAAATTCAAAAAAGTATGGAACCCGAGGGGAAGTTACAGAGCAGTTGGCTGCTTTGCTCAAAGCCCTTTGGGCATGTCACTACACAGCTGACATGAGCACAATGTTTAAGGTACCTTTCAAATGTTTATAAATAAAATAAAATAATTTTTATGTAAAAATTATATTGACGGTGGCAAGGAAAAACTGCTAAAGCGCCAAATATAAATTGGTGAGAAAAAATATTAAAGTTTAAACTTTAACATTCATTTTCCACCAATTGATTTTTGTTTCTTTGTTTCTTTCTTTTTTTTTTCTTTCGTTCATTCTTTCCTTGAATAAATATAAACATCCAAGTGTTTGTTAATATTATTATTATTGTAAATTATCAGGCAGGCTGTTGGAACAACTGATAAATGCCTGTATTCTGCTTTACATCAACTATTACAAATATATTCTAAATGTGAACAATTCATATAGAAAGTACCTAATATTATGTATTATGTTATTTTTATCAAAGTGGCAGAGATAAGTTGTGTGAATATTTATTTATAGGCAACCAATGTTCAGATTACAATCATGATGTCATAAAAAAAGAAATAAAATTGCAAAGTCATCATTGTAATCAGATCATAACCCATCAGGAGGCTGACCTAATATTTGTGTTAATGGATTTTAGAAACACCCATCTTCAACACCAACTGAATAGAGTTCCTTATTTTTTCTTCCGAAACAAAAAAGGCCTTGAAATATTTATATCTTGTCATCATGTTTGTTGGCATTGTAAAACTCACATATCTGCAAGATTGCAACTTGAATATGCAAGGGTTTATTAAACTCATACTTTCTTATTTGCCCTTACATTTTGCTCTAGAGTATTTTATATTACTGTTTGTATTCTGAAGAGAAGTGAAATGGATTCAATCTTATTGTGATTTCTATTTTGTCAATGTTTTAAAGTGGAATATTGCTTTGAATTCCAGGGAGCAGTTGAAAGGCATGGCACACAGTACAGAGGAAACAGTCAGCATGATGCACAAGAGTTTTTATTTTGGTTACTTGATAAGGTTCATGAAGATTTGAATACGGCCACAAAAAAGAAATATAAGACTATCAAGGTATTTATTTTTATAGTGCCCTTAGCAGTGGGGACATAAAAAATGAGCTGATGATGATTTTAATATGTTGTTCTTTATTATTCCAGAATACAGGTGGCAAGCCAGATGAAGTTGTGGCTGCAGAGACATTAGCAAATCACGCTCGAAGGAACAGTTCATTTGTACAAGCAGTTTTTCAAGCACAGTACAGGTCAGTCTTGGAACCATTACAAGCACTAAAAGCTATATTATTTATTTTTGTTAGACCACTGGTCGAAATTCAGTATGCTGCTTTTAAAGCAACTCAAGAGTGCTTTTCATGTTTTCTTTAGTATTTTGCGGGTTTGTTTATTTGTATTTCTTTCAAGACGCAAGAAGTAGAGGATTATTTGCATTAATTGGAGGACTTATGAGTAACGTAGGCTATTTTTAATCTGTCATATGCTATACCTAATGCCTGTAGCATTGCCGCGCAGGCGGAAGCTAGTATATTATAATAATAATAACTCCCAAGAGATTTACTTCACAGGAATGTTGTGAATGCTAATCTGTGTGCGCGAACACCGGAACTGAATGATAATTAGTTACACTGTATGTATTTAGATGGGGATAGAATGGGGAATTATTTATAGACTGTTATTTTGCATACACAATAAATAAAAATAAAAAATAAAAAAATGATTATTTTTCAGACAACTTAAAAGTGTATGTTAGTAACAAAGAAAACTTATCTTAATTTTTAACTTAATTTTTAATATTGAGCGTGTGATTTGGCACATCTGCTCCATTAGTGGACCGTACCCACTATCGGCGATGGCTAGCAGGACGTTGTTGCTCCTGCCGCGAACTCGCCTTAAAAGTGAGCCTGCTTCTTTTATTTTTTTTATTTTTGACACACCAACAGAGCAGATATTATACAATGGCAAACAAAACATAATATAAACTTAGCTGATACCTGCGCCAATAACAGGTGCATACATCATTTACAAAAGGACAGTAAAAAAAAATTGCAACAACCTAGCTCTTTTACAAGTATGCAAAGCAACCAAACTTCAAGCCATAAAAAAATCTACAATAAAAATATCAATAAAAAAAAATTCAGCAATCATTTCTATATTTTTATTTATTCATTTATTTTATATTAAGTTATTTTTTTGCGTAATATGGTTGGTAAACTGACAACCTCAGTGTACGCAAACATGCTGGAAGCGCTGCAGACTCGCGGCAGCCCCAACAGCGCCCTGAGAGCATTATTTTACTGTACACGTAGGGTGCTGTAAGATTTTTGGGTATAGTTTTGAGCCACAGACTGCTCGAGTAAAAAGAGGTACAGTAGGCTTTGAAAAGTGTGACTTTTACAGGCGCAGAACATCGAGCAAATCTACGAGCCAACATGTTAGCCCTAACTGACAGCGCCCTTCGCTCTCTCCCATATCGACATTATCGACGACCTCCTTGGTCGAGTGGCTTGCACACCGGTTTTCATGGTGTCGCCATCTCTGAGGTCCCACGTTCGATCCCCGGTCGGATCAGTTTAGAAATACCTGTTTTTCTATATTGTTTCGGGTCTGGGTATTTCCTATGTATTATTCCTGTGTATATATTATAATAAGTATGTATTTAAGTATATTAAGTATGATTTTCCGTTGTCTAGTTAACCATTTATCGAGTTTCTTAAGGAAGCTTTTCTTGGGGCTAGATAATTGGCGTGAGTGTGGGAAACATTTATTTATTTATTTATTTATCTTTTAGGTCGTCTGTAACTATGTGGCCTAAGTATTTAAACTACCTCTACTCTTTCAAGAGTTAACCCATAAAGTCTGATGGGGGGTACAAATCCATGTATTCGCACTTCTTACAATTGTAAAATAAGCCATGGGCTTTCGCATAGGTTTCACAGATGCCTAATATCCTTCTAATGGCGCTGACTGAGGGTGCAAGCAGGACCATGTCGTCCGCGTAGCTAATGAAATGAAACTGTAAATAACTTGTGAAAAAGACAACTTCTCAATAGGAAAAGCTGTTGCCCTGTATTTCGAAAGTTCGGGATTTCGAGTCCCACCTGAGGCGTATTTTTTTGTAATAGATAATGAATGTTAAACTTTGTCTTGAACTAACTGGAACAGTATCAACACATGGGCAATATACCTAGCAGCAGCCAGATAGAGACCCAAAGCCTTATCGATAGCGATATCCCGTTTGCCGATTGACATACCGATTTTTATGCAGTTATTGTTATTTTTTATTTATTTATTACAACTAATTATAACAATTTGCTGTAATTTTTTTTAAAGACGTTGCAATCTATCATAAAATGTCTTTTCACTTGAGGAGTTTCCTGTGCCCTCTAGGGTAGCTGTCCACCAAAGCTCTGCGAGGTAGCTAAACAGTACGTGAGGAAAAAATACACCAATAGGAAAACTTTATTTTCCTTGCGAAAATGAAGTGATCCTATTGGTGGAATTATTCATCGCACACCGTTTGCTGTCAATCATATCTTAGTGGGGCCTGCTGAGGTTTCCCTCTAGCAGTAGCACTTCGACCGATCGGGATCTTTTGCGCAACCCCAACCTCTCAGTCTTCTTCCTCTGCAAAGATAGATGCCATAAGTTTGGCAACGTCTTTAAGAGCGAAGAGCCTGAAGTCCTTTGGTTTCGGCCAAGCCGATCCCAGGAGTCAATACTACTGCTCGCTCATTGGGATGTCTTTCCAATCTTCTATAAGGTTTTTTCATATTTCTATTGTTAAAATATTGATTGTTGCAGATCGGCGTTAACGTGCGCCAAGTGTGAACGCACATCGTGCACGTTCGACCCGTTCCACTGTGTGAGCGTGCAGCTGCCGTCGCGGCTGGCGACAGTGCAGCCCTCGCCTTTACCAGTTAACGTGAGTTTTTTTATATATTGTTTTTTATAATTTTGAATTTTGCATTGACAAGATGAAATTTTGTATTTTCAAGATGAAAAAATCATAGTCTCAGGAAGCTCGAGTGGGAATCGAACCCACGACCTTTGGATAACCGGTCCAATGTTTTGACCGCTGAGCTACCGAGATCCCACTCTATTTCCAATCAAGCTTCCAGAAAAGGGTTGATTAAATTTTTTTTTTTATTTGTTTTGGAAACGAACATCATTATTCACTATTTTTAATCGACATGTATAAACTTATGAGCTAATAACAAGCTACCACATTTAAAAGCAGAATTTGAGAAAAAGAAAATTATATAGACAAACAAAAGTCATCCGCACTAATTTAGGAGTTAAAATACTTTTAACCTGTACAATAAAGATCGAAGCGGCCATCTGAACTGAGATTATTGAAATATGTACTAGATCTAATCAAAAAACTACTTCCCCCCCCGTTTTGTACTCAAATAAGTTTTTATTAGGAAAATGCTTTGGGAAGAAGTTGTTGTTTTAGAAGCTTTTGCGGAGATTTTACTCACGGTAGCACTTTGACCTATAGAATTTTTTTGTGTAAGAGATTTTTAAAATATGTTTTTTTTTCCTTTTTTTTTATATAATTAATTTGTAATAAGTATAAGCAATATGACTGCTGCTATGAATATGGCGCAGGTGCAAATCAACATATTGTATAATTTTACGCAAATTTTGTTGCGAACAAATTACAATTTGAAAAAAGATGAATTGTTGCAAAAAATTTACTAGTGCGAATCGAACCCGCATGTCATGGGGTGCAAACAATTTCTATTGATAAAAATCGTCGACAGTTGCTAAAAAGTTTCTCTATTGAACAATTGTTTTTTTTCTAGGTGGTGTACGTAAACCAGCAGCCTCGTCAAGTGCGCATCGGCGTAGAGTTGACGCCCAACGCAACCATGGACGATTTGCGAACTACCCTCCACACTGACACCAGCATCGACAGAGACCATATTATACTGGCAGAGATTAATGAGACAGGTACACTATAAGGGCTATTTAACTTTTTCCTGATATGAATGATAGCAGATGGTTACCTAACATTTATTAGGAGAAAGGGAAATCAAATAACATGTTTTCATTATTTGAAAACAATCATCGCCCGCGCTTTTATTGTGACAACGAGCGACTTACGCTTTATTATAGTCATAGTCATAGATATTTATTGCATTACGTTTATTTATTTTATTTATACTTTAAACTTGACATTTCAAATAATGTTTGATACATTACACGCAACGACGAAAATAATAACGATTACCAATTATTTCTATATTGTATGTAACTTTCTTATGCTACTTTAAAATCTGTCATAGGCTGGTGTAACGCGCGCGCTGGCTGGGAAGTAGCCGGCATGGACTTTGGCGCGTTATACTGTATGGAAGCGCCGCCGTTACTGCAGGCGCCGACCACGCCCTACCTATTGATCCTGTGGGTTAACTTGCTGGATAATGAGCGATTTGGTAAGTGACATCGGTTAACTATGGTTTTTGACGCGATTTATTAGTGCCCTTAACCTTTTGACCGGCACAACATAAGTACGTCGCCGTGTCCTGTACGCCAAGCATTCAATTCAGAGTAAAAACTTGCAATAGGAATAGGGATTCCAAAATATCCAAATATCTTCATTTTTGTTTTTGTAAAACATAGGTATTGTCTATCATCGCCGTCGTTAGCGTGCTGGGCACGCTATAGCTTGTCGATTATAGCCGACTGTGGCGGTCAAAAGGTTAAAAATGTTTACTGTTTACTTACTAAATGCAAAGATTTGCTATTTTGTAGTTAAAAGTTAAAAAAACTAGTAAAAAATAATAATAAAATATCTTGTAACTTTTTAAATTATTGTCGTGTTAGGTTTAAACATTTTATAGACACGAAAAAGGTAATTTACTCCATTATTTTATTTACATATTAAGATAAGATAAGAAACATTTATTGACCTGCACAAAAATACAAACGGATGAGAAAAAAATAAAATAAAAATAAAAAAAATTAAGAACATCTTAAACAACTAACACAATCACAAAAAATAAAAGAATAAAAATAATAACTATAAAAATAACTATGTTGTGCAAGGCCAACAGGTAGCTGTCTCAGCAATGTTTTGTGGCAATACACAGAATGCCACAGAAGCGCTGGTTTTCAGACAGCTCCCTGGACGTGAGGTGGCGACGTGTGGTTTAATAAACGTACATAAAATACTAATAAGAAAATAATGTACATAAAAATACTTACACTAGACATGCGCAAAATACTTTACTGAAGTGTAAAGAATGATATAGTTCAATTGGACTAGATGAAGTATATCACTCATCTAGTTCATTTAGTTCATCTAGTTCACTTGGCTCAGTACTTCAGTAGTCCCTTTGGGTCACCCTGTTATTAAGTTCAATCGCGTCATTTCATTCGTTTAGTTCAATATGTTTCGTAGTTCTAACTAATGATTGAAATAAGCCTAATGTTTCATATCGTAAGACGTCAAATTGAGTGCGGGCAGACTCCGACTCCGACCGGTGCAACTGTCTCGTTTCCGCACGCGCTGTTCGTAAGCTATCTGTTCGCTTTACTCTGTCTCGCTCTTGCAGTACTGACAAATATATCCGTACGTTTTAAAATATATATATAAAATGCCTTCATGTTTGTTATGCCTTTGCCTTGGCCAAACAAAATAAATAAAATAAAACATTTAATAAAAATTGTAACAGCTGTTGGCTATTTGTCAAAAATCATACATTAATCGGTACATAAACAGCCAAGGCCGATCCAAATGCTGTTATCATATGAAACGTGATAATAAATCACTACAACTATCAATATGGCCAAAACGAGATAAACTAAAATCTGTGCACTACAAAATAGTCTATCAAAATAAGATTTCAAATATAAATAACTAGAGCAATAATAAAAAGATTATTAAATAGGGTAATAGTTAAAGTAAGAGACTGAAAGGGTAAGCTACATACAACACATCTGAGTGGTAGAGCCACGCTGCGTTGCTGTTGTGTTTCTCCGGTGAGTGAAAGTACCGGAGGCCCATCTCAACAACGTTGCGCTGCGGCGCCGCACCGCACCGCAAATGCACCGTGTGGCCTCTCTCTTAGCTGTCAAATCACACCGTACAAAACTTCGAGTGACATCAAGCAAATGACGTCACGACGTCACGTGACCAATCCCGTGCGTTTTCGATCACGTGGTCAATCATAAAAATTTAATAATTTTTAAATTATTTTTTATAAAATTTATACTTATTTTAAAATTATGCGCTGGATAAATAAGTTTAAAAAATGTTTACTGTTGAGTTTACAACAGTTTGATCTATATTTTTATTACAATATGTTATAATAAGAGAAATAATAAGTGAAACAACTTTTACGGATCTACTCGCGTTTATTTTATTTTACATTATTTAATGTTTATCCTGACGTTTCGGATCCTTTGCAGGGTCCGTGGTCACAGGGAGACTGAGGTGTTGAGTCTCCCTGTGACCACGGACCCTGCAAAGGATCCGAAACGTCAGGATAAACATTAAATAATGTAAAATAAAATAAACGCGAGTAGATCCGTAAAAGTTGTTTCATTTAAATGTGTAGTGTTCGCGTAAACTTTAGAAAACAATAAGTAATAATAAGAGTAATTTCTATATAAGGTTCTCCGTACGCGATGCAAGTGCCCCGCGAGATCTCGTTCGAGGATCTGCAGAAGCTGATGCTGAAGGAGATGTGCCAGGTGGTGGCGGAGCGCGTGCTGGAGAGTTCGCAGGGTGCCGATATATTCCGAGCGAGGATCGCGGAAGCGCACCGCCCTAAAGACCCTGCTTATTTACAACCTGAGGTTAGCAAAAAGTCAGTCAACGTTGGTAGAAAGAACGCAATGAACTAGACATCCCTTGCCCTATCGCAAGACGTCATTGTTCGTGACCGATCGGCAAAGCGATACACACATGATAATGTTAATAAGATTGTTCTGAAGATAAGCTATTATAAACATAGGTACCTACCTACCTACTTGGTCTAAAGTCATTTTTACACTTTATAATTACAGATCTTGCCATTAAAAATCAATTGTTTTTATTTCTAATACGTAAAAAACAAATCAACCATAAAAGCAAGTTCCAATTCCACTCGTGGACATTTTTTTACACTTTTTCAAATAGTATTTGTAACAAAATTTGCGTAAAATTAAGTATACTTAACCCTATTTATAGTATAGTAAATGTAAAAATACGTGTCAAATCGCGTGTATTTGGCCAGTACAGAAATTTTAATTTTTCTCGAAGAAGGTTGTCGAAATAATGACCTCGTTTCCAATCATATTCGAGAAAAACAACTCATTCGTTTCCCCCCAGTTGCCGCATCCGCTGTTCGCGCTGGACGTGGAGCAGGCGCTCTGCGCGCACGACAAACATCCGCATCTGAGGCTCGAGCTGCTCTGGGACCCGGCGCACAGGGACAGGTATATTACAATTTCAATATCAATTTATTTGCATTCCAAAATATTACAAAGTTGCTTTAGTATTATAATTATTAACATAATTTTAGACCTTGTTGGGTACAGCGATTTGGAAGAGAGGATGTATATTTAAGTTAACACTTCATTTGTATACTCTGATGTGTACTGACGTCGTTAACTCAAAAATGTAAATTTTCCCCAATACATTTTGAACTTTATGGCCCGGTTATAAGGTTCAATATCGATTATAGAAATTTGACAGTGAAATTTGTAAAAATCAGCTATTCGTTTAACCTCTTTTCTTGCTTGTATACGGCATAAACATTCTATATAGATTACGTCTTACATAGGCAAAAGCGAAATCAAATTTCTTAAATTCAAGCCCCAGCAGTGGGATGTTTATGTCCCGACTTACTGATACTAACCTATACTTAGCCGTCGAGTGCATCGGATTCAGTTTTGTTTGGCGGACGAGGAGAACACCAGGCTGAGTGCCTGATGGTAGCCACGTCGTACCCTAGCAGTAGCAACAATGTTGAGAGGAAGTACAGTGGTTGTTTTCGAGTCCTTTTGTTCAGGCCCTCAGGTGGGACCTGAAGTTAAAGGCCTACAAAGCAACCCGCATTTCCCAGACGTGGTAGCACGCGGCAAAATGTTTGCGAATGTTATAAAAAAATGGTATGATATTGTTTAGTATAATCCGCGAGGCGTCCGAGGCGTGCGAAGTTCACGTATCGGCGGCGGGAGCAGCCGCCCCGCTCACACTTCACGCCTGTCTCGCTCACTACACGCGCGCCGAGCACCTCGCGCAGGAAGACGCCTGGAGGTATACCACACAACATAACCCCTCACACTTCCTTAACACCCCTCATACCTCACATATAAACACACAACTCTTTTCTTTTGCGAACCGCCAAAGAGTGGAATGCGCTACCTGGTCACGTGTTCCTTGTTCACTACCTGTCATCTACCTAGGTCTCTTCAAAGCAAGAGTGAATAGGCATTTCTTGTCTGAGCATGTACCATCTTAGGCCACATCCCGCTCACCAAAAGGCAGGTTGGTGGCCAAATGATTAGACAGTCTGCTTTAAAAAAAAATGTAGACAGAGGGGTGTTTAGGGAGTTTGGGGGTATACCTCACCTACCCTAAACATCCCTTAAACACCCCCGCCACACACGCAACGGGAGGACGCTTGGAGGTTTACAACACACTCTCCACATTACTCTACACCCCAACTCCCCAATCACCCCACATACCCCAAGAAGAAATAAAAATAGACAAACATTTATAATACTTTCTTACTTTTACATCGTGTAAGAATAAAACTAGGGCTCTATTCAAGGTTCGATTTTTTATTTCGTCTACAATAGAATCGTAGGTTCGTTTCTAAACCTCTTTTCAATAATCCAAATAACAAAATAAAACATGATTGAGGAAATTTTAAAAATTTACAATCGTGGTCCTGGTTTATATAAATTAACTATCTCAATTTGTTTTAGGTGCCCACAATGCCAGCGATATATGCCTGTCGTGAAAACGTTGGGGCTATGGTCACTTCCAGACATCTTAGTGATACATTTGAAACGATTTCGACAGTAAGTGTTTCTGATGAAACAACAACTGACTTATTTCACGTTTATAAACTGACTTTGATTTAATAACACTTTTTGTTATTCATTTTAGGCAAGCCAAAGGTCGGACCAGTACAAAATTAACGACAATGGTCGAGTTTCCGTTGAACGATTTCGATATGACACCTCATCTTGTTAGAAAGAGTAATCCTGCAGCCGAATCGCCCGGGCACTCGCGTTCGCCGCGCCGAAGGCATTCTAAAACGCCAATTAGCGCGCCACAAGAGAACATGTACGACTTATACGCCATTTGTTACCATCACGGTGACGATTTAGAAACCGGTCACTATACGGCGGCATGCAAGAATCCGTACGACGGCCGCTGGTACAAGTTCGACGACTCGCGAGTCACCCCCGTAGACGATGAGAACGAGTACAGTGAACTCGTGAACAACACCGCCTACATGTTGTTCTACAAGCGTAAAAAGCCGAATGTTACGCACACGTGTTCAGCGGACGATCACAACGGACATTGGGCGCTTCGGATGCCCAAATTCGTTCGACCGAAGAACGAAGTCCTGAACGAACTCACCGAAGTCAAGGAAGAGATCGTTGACGAAAACAAAATCGAAACGCAGAATAATGAACAGGAAACCGAGTCAGATGTGACGGCGCCGACGAATAGCCCTCTAACGAGAAGCGTGGAAAGCCTGCCCGACGACAATATGAACGAGGTGTCGACATTCATCAAGGAAACTGTGACAGTCGTTCACAACACCACTATAATTCAATCGCCGACGTTGCAGAGGCCGTTGATAGTCGAAGTGAACGGCAACAGAACGAACGAAGATCCGAACGAGAACGAACTGAGCGCGTCCGCCGAACCGTACATTCATAAGGACGTGCACATTAACCCGAAAATGACGCCTGTGGATACAAGGCGGCCGCGGTCTGTGGATTACCCCACGCGATCCAACGCTTCGTCGACTAGCAGAGACTCGAACCGAAATTATGAGAGTTCGCCGCTAGTAGCGAGCATCAACGGCGTTGAGTACCATCCCACCACGGAGGAGCTGATGCTGTCCATGTTCCAAGAGTCCAAGTATATAGTGCCTCGGCATGGGAACCACATCACGGGGGAATCTCATCGGACGGGTCAGTATCATTATCATAATCTCCCTGTAAACTACTCACTGGCCGAATTGCACCGCTCGTTCACGGTCACGGGTGCCCATGATCGTGGCTATAAAGGTATGTCTATGATACCTATACGAAGTAGTTTGTGTTAATCCCTGTTATTAACCTTTTATCATCATAATCTTAGCCAAAAAACGTCCACCATCTCCGCAACGACCAGTTATGTGCTGCTCGCATCCAGCGGCTTCATCAGATCGTCGGTCCACCTTGTTGGAAACCATATAAACCTTATAAATCTTTGATTAAAATGGAACGTGAAAGTTTAAAAGTTTAGATACAGACAGATGTCAAAAATATGCTTTAAACTGTGTTCTCTGGAATTTTATAAACATACAAAAATATTTATTTCGTAACAAGGATACATTTAATAATAATAACTAGTGGTCGCCCAGTGGTCGAAATTCAACCGTAATTTTATTAAGGCTGTATGGATTGTATCCTAAGCATTGAAAAATTAAAAAAGATAGAATGTGAGTTTGAATTGGCACTGACAGATGTCGGCCGCATTAAAGACAAATACATAGTAGTCTGTGTATCGTTGTTTTTGTTGATTTAATGTATTTTTTATGCATAATTTAAAAAATATATTAACATTCGGATAAACTTCTCTATAAAACTGCGAAGTGTGTGAAATTTCATACTCCTCCGTCCGCGCAATTTTCGTAACAAGGGGGTACAAAGTTTTTGCTTCACGTATTAATATATAGATAATAATAAACATTATGTTTTTGTTTGTAGGTGAGAAGTCATCTGTCTGGAAAACTCGAATATCCACGTGAGGACAGCTGGCGACGCACGGCCGCCGCACGAGGTTCAATTCCTTTACAATATCGTATCCTAACTTAGATCTGCTCGGGGGTAGTTGACAGTACATTTGTACAGACGATAGCACTCCGCACACAATGTATAAGAAAAGCAAAACAAGGCTTCTACAACTATCTATGTTGTCTATTTAATGTTTGTATTTATTTCTCGGTAAATTGTATGCAATATATTTGGAAGCTGGCTTATATTTGAAAACTTTATAGGTTATATCGAACGGGTCAGTTTTAGAATTACGTGTAACATTAATCACAGCTCCTGTTCTGAACGTTCTGAGCGTTCACACCTACCAAAATATCTAAATATTTTGGTATATTTTGGTAATAGACAAAAATCGACCCTATAACAATACACGAAAGTGCACTTTCATTTGTTCTCCGACGTCAATCAAATGTATACTTTCCTGTCATTGACATAAACTTGTTTTTTTGTCGAATGTTCAGTTTTCTTATAGGTACGAACGGTTAGATCACTTTGACGCTGACTGTAACTGTTAACCCACGGTATGATTCCGCAGGTAGTTACAATAGAACGCTAGGGGCACCCATATTGGCAGCTACTTAAGAATCTATAATTATTGTAATCAATGTTACACTCTATTCAAAATTGACCCCGTACCAAAGTAAATCTTTTTCACATTGATCTTAAAATATTTACCTTAGGCATCTTCCTCACCGGATCGGTACGTTTTCGTTTCGGTACCGCCTGTGCACCGAATCTGTGCAGATTGTTTACCGAACGCACGTAATCAAATGAGAGTTATCAGACCGAGTCGTTTCGGTACAGATTTTTTACCGAGCGCATACGCGCATCTCTGCACATGATCTGTACAGAGCGGCCGGCCTCCCCCGTCTCACCCCCGCCAGCTCTGCTGCGCGCCTCACTCACAACACCAGTCATGTTGACGCGACTGTACAGTAATATACCGTACCAAAAACATCCAGAGCCTGTCAGGAAATGTTTTTTAGCAGAAAATCTGTACCGATTCGGTGCATTGACGGTACCGAAACGAAAAGGTACCGATCCTTTTTTTACTTTTTGGAGAGAGATTGCTGATTGCCTCAGACGGTATTTTCAGCTTCACCGGGCTTGTTTGGGGGCGGCGAGAAACTTAAAGGGTTCCTCAAGCCGTGTGAAACGAATCACCTTCGGAGGTCAGAGGGAACGGCATCGCGCCTTAGTGCGCGTCCCCTTACCCTACTAGATTCTCCGAAAGATTCGGATCGGATCGGGGAGCGGAACCACCCGAAGGCGCCTCTAAAGGCTCGGACCACGGACCTAGACCGGGCCGTGGAGGAGGAGAGAAGCGCCCAGGTACATGTCTGTACCTGGTATAGAGCGCTTGTGAACCGGCTCTTCGTACCCTTGTTCTACGAGTACGGTGTCTTGGACCTAAACTAGTGTGAATGTTTAGTGTATTCTGTAAATGTGTAGTGTCATTTAGAAGATCGGGCGGGGACGTACCGATCCGGTGAGGAGGAGGCCTTACATACATTTAGATGATTCAGGTAACAGTTGGTACAGTTATGTGTTGATAATAAAGTTTAGTCTTTAAGTAACTTTTCCTATTTCTTATTCGTTTGTTTTAGTAAAAACGCCACCGTGTCGCTTAGGTAAAATAAAGGTTATTTCTAACTTTTGGTTAGTACCAAAGATTGGCGGAACCACTATGATACTCAGTGAAGATGGCAACTGCAGTTATTTACAAGTATTTGTATAATCAAGTGATTGAGAAGTGTTGTATGTTTGCAATGAAGCAACTAGGTCGTTATGCCAACAGTTGTATTTCTCCACTAACAAAATCTGATTACAATTTGTAAACGTTATTTTAATTAATAGGGAACTTGTATTATGAACCAAATATTAACGAGAAATTATATTAAAATAAAAAATTGTTTAGGGACTTATTTAAAATATATTAATATATTAGGCGATGATGCGTATTTTAATATGCAGTCATTGTGCAGTGAAGTCAAATCAGGTAGCTGAGCTTTTTGACCAGATTTTTTATAGAAATTCATTATGTTATTCCAATAAATTTTGTATATTGTAACTTTGGTATTTGTTGGTGTATATTTAGCCTCTAAGATATATTTGAAAAAGTAATATGAGTAAAAGCAAGTTCCCTATAATGTGTGAATCCCGCGGAACACTGTTACGGCCGACGCACCGTTGTACTTTAATGTATATTGATGAATGTGTTAGTAATATTACGATGTACTGTAGATAAAATACACACAGGTATTCTAGTATATTCGTAGTTAGCGAGCGTAACAATCGAATTTCATATTAAAAGCCCACTTGTGCCTTGGCCCTAGGGATATTTGTGATTGTAAGAAATAACAAATTGCTAGACCTTCATGGAGTAATAAAGTTCTTTATTTATTCAATGTATAATTCTTGTGATACAGTGAGGATTTGTTTGTGTGTACATTTTTTTATTATGAATATGGTCGATCTGCCGCTGCTTAACTAAAGAAGGATACTGTTTATGTGATCATGTGATTTTGGTTACGATTATTCGTGTATTATTGTATATAATTGGCTTTTATAAATGGTTTGATGAAACAATTTTGTATATATATCGTATTCATGTTGAAACCATTTAGAAGACCACTTTATTGTGATGTTTTTTTAAATATATTTATACATGAAAATTATTTCTTAATTCGTAAAAGACAGTTTTTATTTGTTCTTTATTTGTTGCAATAGTAAGTGGCCTAAACATAATAATTTATGAAAACAGTACTTTAGTAAATGTTGCCGAATGCAAATTGTAATGTTTATGCAAATTATGCGGTAACACATACAATACCGATTTTATCGACATTAACCATTATCAATATGAAGTTTTCGAAAACGTAATCTTTATCTCCTCAATTTAAACTATAGTTTTCAATGCATTGTTAAAAGAGATAACATTTGGATGATAATATTTTCCAAGTCATAATAATCTGCTGTAGACATTGAATTCGACGCTGTTGAATTGAAAGTATACTGTAAAATGTTTAGATTATAGACGAAGCGCTAGTAACGTTTTTATTTACAATATGGGGTAATAAATTAAGTTAACAGAACGGATCAACTGAGAATATTGGAGGTAGCCGGTGCTTTGCCTTTCCCCATGGCCGCCGTCTTTAGTTATAAGAATAGTAGGTAATTTTATAAATTTGGCTCATTGCAATAATAATTATATTCAAACAGTTACCTTTATATAAATAAGGTGGCGTTGAATCAAGTGCGGATATTTTGAGAATTAACCATTTACGCCTAAATAAAAAAGTTCAAGAATAATTATAGTATACTTACGCTAGTTATCGATTAGTTGACGACTAACATCTTCGATAAGTACAGAAATTCAAAAAACATTATACTGTAGCTGATTGTGCGTATTTTCTAATGTCGCGTTATTTTGACAATGAATTCACGTGATTTTTAAAGTCATCTATAGCTGGAATAAATTATTAATATATTATTTTATTTGAAAATATGAAATATATTTTTTTTTAATGTTATTTAAGTACCGAGCCTAAAATTATTCACACTTGTTACAATTTCTCTCTATATGCTTAAAGAGAAATGCAACCGTTATAAATAAAATATAATCGACATATACTAAAATTACACGGGAGCAAAGGAGGCTTACTGCCAGACAACATGCTCTATGGGCATCAAACTATGTTGTATTGTAAGTAAAAACGTCATTAGCTCTTAAACTATATCCGAAAAGGAAGATAATATAATATAATGAAGAATTTACTTTAAGGGTAAATGGATTGCTCTCAATTTTTATTAAGAACTCCTTTACCTAAACGTCGTTTAGTTACCTGACAAAACTCACGTTTGCTTCTATATATATAGCATAAGCAATCTAGCTATTTATCGACGTTTGTATAAAGGAAGTTTACTTTTATATGTAAGTCGAAGAATGTGACGACCACTGCAGAAGTGTATGCAGCTTTTCTATTCTATCAAAACGTTATGAACGTTGCATTAATTATAAAATAATTTCTTATTACTATCTGTCTCCTCTATCCCAGTAAACATTAGATATTTCGGTCGTCCACCATTCGCTTATTTTGTATTATTATGTTCGTTGTTTTAATTTAAAGATGTTTATTATAATTTCACCATGTTATGTTAAAATATACGTGTTATGTACACAAAGAAAAGTTTTTATTTATTATGTCCATACGATTTGAACAATCGTGGTATTATAATTAGTACTTATTTGGCCGAATTCCGCTTTAGTTTCTGTACCCACTGCTGCTAGGCTGATTACTTTTTATGACGGTTCAGTGTGCTGTGTGCGATTAATATTAGATCGAAGCAGCGCCACCTAGTGACGAACATTTGTAACCAAACTATTTCCTTGCGATACATATTCTAGTTTACGCTAACTCGATGAATAGTGAATAGATCTCGCACTAAGCACTTTCTTTACAGTAATGAAACTTTACCGCTTGGCCATGAGTCGGGGTGACCGCCCACCGTCCCCTGACACGTGACCGAGCTGTCAAAGGAGTAGAGCAGGACACCGTGTGCTTCGTTTCACACGGCTTGAGGAATCCTATAAGTTATCGCAGCCTCCAAAAAGTCCGGTGACGCTGAATCATCAAACTCTCCAAAAAATAAAAGTGCAGGACACCGAGGCTTACTTGCTATTAAAACGTCTACAATCGTGTCTCAGTGATCTGCCCCCCAACCGCCTAACACTCTCGCTTTCGATCGCTTTGAAGGCGAGGCCCTCGCCTCGCTTTCTAATATAATATCGAAATATAATATCGAATAATATCGAAAGCTATAGCCTATAGCTTTCGATATTGCTTTCATATTGCTTTCGAAATGACAAGATGACGCCTCCTCCTCGCCTCGCCTTCAAAGCGATCGAAAGCGAGAGCGTTAGGCGGTCGACCCCCTGATTTTGACATTTGAACTATGGGTAAATTTACATAAACAAATGTTGAAAAAATTTCCACGAGCAGGGTTTGAACCTGCACCCTTCTGACATTCCGGGTCAGGTGGTTTATAAATAGCTTGCTTACTTTTTAACTGATCTTTAATATTTGTAAAAATATTATGATCGGATGTTAGTGACGGTAGTTGTTGACATTGAATGGGCGCCTTTGGCTTTCAAAGTAAAAAGTGTTGAATAATTTCGGCGGGCTGGTTAGAACCACGATAGCTCAATTGGAAGAGCACCTGACCCGGAATGTCAGAAGGGTGCAGGTTCAAATCCTGCTCGAGGAATTTTTTTTCAAATTTGTGTTTTTGTAATTTGTTCGCAACAAAATTTGCGTTAAAAATTATTTGAACATTTATAAATAGCTTGCTTACTTCTTAACTGATCTTTAATATTTGTAAATATATTATGATCGGATGTTAGATAGATAGATAGATAAATTCTTTATTGCTCACACACAAATGAATTGGAATTAATTAAACAAAAACTTAAAGCTAGTAATATGGGCAAAGGCGGTCTTATCGCTACAAGCGATCTCTTCCAGACAACCTTTGGTAAGAAAATCTAAGAAAGAGATAGAGGAAGTGCGCTAACATTAAATACATAAGTACAAATAATACCCTTCACACACATACATACATACATACATACATACATACATACATACATACATACATACCTACTTAAATAAAAAATATATACTTAAAAAAAAAAAAAAAAAAACTATAACAATATGTTACTAGCAGTTGACTGGAATAGTAAATGCTTGTGCAGTTTGGATTTAAAAGTTGAAAGTGATTTAGAATGACGGATTTCAGGCGGTAGTTGGTTCCAAAGAAACGTAGCTTTCACTGTAAAAGAGTCCTTAAAATATCCAGACCGAGTAAAAGGAGGCTTTAGGACATTATCAGTATTTGACCTGAGATCCCTGTTGTGATCCACCCCGAGAAATCGGAAACACTCCTTGAGGTAAGAAGGAGTACGAGGATCATACAGTACGTTAAAAACAAGAGTGAGAATATGTTCTTCACGACGCAACCTAATAGGAAGCCACTCAAGCTTTTGCCTGTATTCAGACACATGGTCGAACTTACGCAAACCGTAGATGAATCTGATGCAGAGATTTTGGAGGCGTTGTAGTTTGTTGAGTAGGTCCTCATTTAAATCAATAAGGCAGACATCAGCATAGTCTAAGATCGGTAAAAGGAGAGATTGCGCAAGTTCAACCTTGGTCTTCACAGGAAGCAAGTTTTTCCACCTAAGCGACCCAGAGGCCGCAAACACTTTACGACTTATTTCCGATACATGTGGAGCCCACGAGAGGGTGCAATCGAAAAGAACTCCTAGATTTTTGGCAACGTTACCATAAGCCAGTGTGACACCGTTGAGCATGAGCGGAGGGATAGACAATTTATTTAACTTAGCTATCTGTTTTGAGCCACCGATGATGATAGCCTGTGACTTGTTGGGGTTGACCGTTAAGCCATGGGTTCGACTCCATTCATAAATTGTCGCAAGGTCAGCATTGAGGCTAGCGATCATATTCGTAATATTATCGACGGAGGCTTGAGAATAGATTTGCAGGTCGTCAGCATACAGGTGGAATTGACAAGAAAGGAGTGGAGTGAGAAAATTGATAAATATCGAAAAAAGGAAAGGAGAAAGGACACCACCCTGGGGCACACCGGCAGTGACGTCGCTAGCGCATGACATTTTATCATTGGCACGGACACACTGTCGCCGCCCAAAAAGGTAGCTACGAAACCACTCGATTACAGTATCCGAGACTAGGAGAGATCTCAACATTGCCAGAAGGATATCGTAGTCAACAGTGTTAAAGGCATTGGAGAAATCCAAAAGAACTAGCGCTGTTAACTGTTGATTGGACATTCCCAGGCGTATATCATCGGAAACTTTTGTCAACGCGGTTGTTGTACTGTGCCCCGGGCGGAAACCGGATTGAAAAGGGCTAAGGAAATTATTAGAGTTAATAAAGGCATTGACTTGGTGGAGGACAAGACGCTCTAGGATTTTTGAAAGAAAAGGAAGAATGGATATAGGCCTAAAATGAGAAGGTAAGGAAGGGTTCGAGGTTTTAGGGATGGGTATGACTACTGCCTGGCGCCAACAGTTTGGAAAGCTACCGGTATTGAGCGAGAAGTTAAAAATATGGCAAAGGATAGGGACAAGAATTTCAAATCCTAGAAGGATCATTCTACGGCCAATCCCATCCATGCCTTCAGCATTAGAATTAGAGTTATTGACGGTAGTTGTTGACATTGAATGGGCGCCTTTGGCTTTCAAAGTAAAAAGTGTTGAATAATATCGGCGGGCTGGTTAGAACCACGATAGCTCAATTAGAAAGACACCTGACCCGGAATGTCAGAAGGGTGCAGGTTCAAATCCTGCTCGTGGAAATTTTTTCAACATTTGTGTTTTTGTAATTTATTCGCAACAAAATTTGCGTTAAAAATTATTTGAACAATTATGGGTAAAATGTCAGAAGGAGGCCTTGTGACCCTATTGTGAACGTTTCATAATGGTAAAAAGCGACGCGAAGCGTTGACAGACTGGTGAGTGATGTCTGAGGCTGCCTCCTCTACGTCGGCAGTGAGCGGAGCTGTGGTCGAGGATGGCCCTTTGTATGCGTAGTGTCATCGTATTCCGCCCCGCCACCGCAGACGTTTAGAAAGCGGCCTAAGGATTGATCAGCAACGCGGACGTACAGCGTGAGATGGGTAAGTATCTAAGTAACCATACTAAATGGTCAAGAAGTTTTTTTTATACCTAAGCACAAGCACAGTGCCTTCATCTCACCTGATGTTAAGTGATGATAAGGCCAATTCTGGAAGCAAGTTTCACACGGGATCCTCAACTCAGTAGTTGAGGATCCCGGGTGCTTTGCCTCAGTAGGCACTGGCACTATGTTATCTCTAGCTGCCGGAACACAATAACTAAAACATTGATATCATGGCGACATTTTTAGATAAGATAATGGTAGCTAGCCAGGTGGACAAACAAGCCATACCACCAACCAAACCGAGTACACAAACATGTACCCTCTACTGGGAATCGAGACCGGGACCTCGACCTCGACCTCGTCTTAACCAATAGACCACAGAGACGGTCATAAAAAAAGATCTACAAAATGCACTTTTATCACATATCCAAAAGGTTTGTTTTCTCAAATGCCATAATTTGACCGCTTAATGTTGCATCAATCAATTTGATGCTTACTGTACATGACTGCGGAGAATACGCGACCATAGTCCATATTGCCGGGCCTAAAATAAAACTAAAAGCTCGATTCATTCATTTCTTTATTTTTGGAATGCATTTAATTGTTGCAATGTCATCATCATCATTATTAGCTCATTTTATGTCCCCACTATTGGGGCACGAGCCTTCCCTATGGATGGATAGGGAGAACGGGCCATAAACCACCACGCGGGCCCAGTGCGGTGCGGTGGTTGTTAACGTCTGCTAATGCAGCCGGGACCAACGGCTTTACGTGCCTTCCGAAGCACGGAGGAGCTCGAGATGATACGTTTTTGGTCACCCATCCGATGACCGGCCTTTGCGAAAGTTGCTTAACCTCTGCACTTGCAGACCGGGCGCGTTAACCACTGCGCTATCTATATAGTATACTAATACTAGGCGAGCTTAAAACAAGCCCAATCTCCAACAGTCCAACCAAACCCAGTACAATAATTTGTCTCCCAATCAGGAGTCGAACCCGGGATCTTTGGGTTTGAGACGGTAGTTTCACCACTAAACCACAGAGGCTATACCTAATGACTAATGGATCCTTACCATTCCAGATTGAGATAATGCTGCAGGCAAGTTTCAATAAAAACAACCGATTAATCAGATCGTGATGAGGCAATTATGTGCTAAAATATGTTAGTGGCAATATGATAAGGTCGGGCCCACGCGACTCATTGTTTCATGGTTCGCAATTTGCGTTGCGCAAAACAAGCTCATGGTGTAAGTACCTATGATGTGAACGGTCTTACAAGTCGGTAATAGTGATGTTAAGAAACTTTGACTATCAATAAGTAATTGTCGAGAATTATGAGATTGTTATACCTTTACCTAATAAGTTAGGAATGCAAACAAATATTCTTTTGTTTCATAATTTCGCTGTCAGGTATGGTAAACCTAGATACTATACTGTACCTAGATAGATAGGTACTTTAGAATCAAAGCTAAGTACAAAGTACATATTATTGTAATCTCTTTCGTTCGTCGAACAAAGTGCTAGTGCATTGTTGTGTTCCGACAACTAGAGAAAAGATAGCCAGTTCAGTCAGTCAGTAATAAATGTTTCTGTATGAAGTCACAAATACTCTTGAAACTCTGCAATTGCGAAGAGATATTGCGTCACTCAGCGTGTTTTACCGCTTATACCATGGCGAGTGCTCTGAAGAACTCTTTGACCTCATCCCACCTTCTCCCTTCTTCCATAGGAGTACACGTGCTGCTCTCCGGAGTCACCGCTTCACTGTCTCTAATATTCCATCGCGCACTAAGAAATTTGGTGACTCGTTTTTTTGTCGCACCTCCAATACATGGAATAGTTTGCCAACACACGTTTTCCCTCCTTCCTATGATATGGGGTCCTTCAAACGAGGCGTGAAGAGGCACCTTGTGGGCCGGCAAAGTGAGGATAACTGACGCTGCGCTGTTCTCACGCTGCACCAGTTATCGTCGCATCTGGATTCCATATTTACTTAACATCAGGTGAATTGGAGTCATTTGCCGTGCTACGTATAAAAAAATAAAATAAAAAAAAAGTGGTCAACTTTCCCTCTTTGGCCTCATCGTCACTTTACCATCAATTGTGATGAAGGCGCTTGGATTGGACTTCACCCCTATCCGAACCGAACCCCTCGGAGAATTTAGTAGGGAACGGACACGCACTAGTGCGTGATGCTCTGATGGGGTTTCGTTTCACAAGGCTTGAGGAACCCTTTATGTTTCTCGCCGCCCCCAAAAACGCAGAAAATGCCGGCAATCAGCAAACTCACTCAAAAAAGAAGGTAAAAGAACTTTTTTTTACAGAATTCCGGTGCGAAAGCTTCATCGTAGTTCTGTAAAAAAAAGTTCGTTTAAATAACATATCATCATACGTCAAACACATTCAATTACCATAATCGTTATCAACATTATCATACCTATTCATTCTGCTCGACATTCTACGTTACTGTCTATGTAAGAAATACTTTGCAGTTAAAATTTTCTGCGTACTTAATTTCCGACGACAGGTTAATTTGCCATGATACAATGGAGGTTTCCTGCAGTTTTCTTTACCGTTGTCACACAAGACGAAAAGGAAACTTTCACTAGTTTTACTCTACTTGAGAAACCTATAAGTACTACACCATCTTATACCTACCTGTGCCTACCTTCATCAGTTCTGATCTAGTAACGAAATAATTAATGTTCGTGAGTTTTAAGAACTAATCAAGATTCGGAGCATTGAATTACGTAACTGTTACTTTTAATGATCCGAAAGAGGAAAGTGACTACAAGGAAGCAATTTATGTGACTAAACATAATGTCTATTTAGTAGGGACATAAACATTCATTATGTCACTATTCAGTCGCTATAAGAGCATACATTTCGATTTACCAGTCAGAATTTTAATGAAACTTTCTACGCCTAAGGAAAATACCGAGATCTTAATAGTCGAAATAATAAAAAAAAACGTGTAATTCAATTGAGTTTGTGCGATTTAAACTTCACTATAGAAAGTTTCAAATCGCCTAAATTCAGTTGGTCCAACGGTTTTTTTAGTGCTTAACTTATAAAAGTAAAGGAAATCGAAGTCCTTATAAGTGTCTTAAGTTCTTCCTATATTACCGATGCCCATTTATTTTTAGGCTTTTTAAGCAAAACTTTACTTACCTATCAGAAAACAATGGGCATATTCATTTTGGCTGTTTAATTACCAAAGCACGAAAGTTCTTCTTACGTAGGTATACAACGTGTTGAAAATAACTATATAAAACTTTTGTATTTTATGATGAAAGATCTCGTATGAGTAATAGATTATCTTGCTACTCGTAGGTAGATGGTTCAATTTAGCGTAAAAATCGCCAAAAAGTTAATGCATCCAAAAATAACTTAAATCTATCTGTGCAATAGATCTACTTAGATATTGTCTTTGATTATTTTTATAAAATAATCCATATCGAAGGTTGAAACCAGTCGCATTAGCATTTACCAACTGGCATTCGGACCTGTCTCTATCTGAACTTTAGAATTTAGAGCAACCTTGGCTTTGTTGCTATTTAACTGAAAATTATACAGTACTAGGGTGTTGTTAGAACTGCATCATGGCTAATCAATTGTCTTTAAGTCTTTAAACTTCTCACTGCAGCGTGTCATTATAACCACTTTACTTCTTTGCAATAAAATAAAAGAATGTTGGAAAATCGAGATATATTTTCCTTGAGACACTGAGTGGCAAAATATTCTTTTATGTAATGCGTTATTAAATAGATGTGTGGATCAGAAAGCTTTTAAAAGTATAAGTCAACCTTACCTAATTTAGCAATAAGTCACGTAGCGATATGTATGATTAACTATGTCCTGTAAACTAGACTTAATTGATGAGCACTTAGTTGGTTTAAAGTTTTAAAACAAGAATTAACTGACTGTCTGGGTGAAAAACTATCAACATCGCCCAGCCCAAACCTATGGAACTAGAACGCTAAAATTTTGCATGCAGGCCCTTTTCATGACGTAGGCAAAAGATGAGAAAAGATTTTCAACATTCCTTTGGATTTCAGATTACTAGAGATTTCGCGGACGAATTCGCAAGCCACCGCTAGTGTTGAGACGAGAACCTCTCATCACGCCAATTGTATAATACGAAAGTTTCGACACACCATTTGCAACAAGAGCTCTCTATGTTAATCGATATACCTGTCCTAAAACTGTTTCGCTCTGATTATCCGTGTGCCAACTGTCGTGGGTACGGCTCATGTTTCCTATTTCTCTACCTATCGCGTCATTATATAGATTTTTAACAAAAAGCTTCGATTGTACGCCTGGGAACTAAGTATAGTGGGTATTTAGTGCAAGTTGAATAGCACTCTTCGTTTCAATGAGCGATTGCGCGTTGCCTAGTTTGTTGTTCGTGTATAATTGTGGTATTGCAGACTAGGCCAATTTGATCGTTCAATTTAGCACGGATGGAGGTGGATAAGACATCGGTATATCCGTATAAACACTTTGTGATAAATTTGACTACCGTTAAGTCTTGACTCTTAAAACACCTGGGTTCTTTAGTCAAGTGAAGACTGCAAATGTAAAGTAGATGATGAGCCTATCGCCTGGTTGGCAGGCCCCTCTTTACCATTGGGCACTCTGGGCCCCGCAATGAATAGGGTCCCTTGTTCCTGCCAGATCACTAACCAATAATCGATATTACCGATAAATATATTTGTTTTGCGTAACAAGAATTACTAACTTATTGACTTTTTTTGCTTATTAATTCAAATAAACCAGGGCTGGCAACTCTATCTGGCTGCAAATAAATGAAATTCCAGTTGAATAAATCTAGAGTTTTGCGTTTGAAAACCTAGCGTAGCATAAGGACCCCATTATCCGTACCTAAGTACCCAGGGGACTTGTTAGATGAATTTCACGAAAACATTATTCAGTTGCAGCGAATTTTAGAATCGCATACTTATTTTAACAAATAGATTTTTCATGTTAGATATATTTTGCGAACGCCTTATTTAGTTGCAGCGGATTTCAATATCGCATTTTTTAGTGAATCAATATTGGATATATTTTGCGAAAACCTTATTTATTTGCAGCGCTCCCCCCTTCCGTGACTAGCCCTCGCTACGCAGCGCTTCGCTCGGGAAAAAAAACGGTAAGGATCTCTTATGCTGACCAATTGAAGTGAAGTAAAATAGCGTTACTCTGTAATTTACTGCAACTAAAAAAGGAGATCGCGAAATTCATCTAATAATAAATTATAGGAACATAAATAGAGCGTTCGTTAAAAAATGCGACCCTAAAATTAGCAGCTACTGAATAATGCGTTCGCGAATTTGGAAAAGTTAAGTAAGACCAGTGTTTGATACAGTTTTCGTCGCCAAAAATAAAATTCATATAAATTTTATGGGATGACATCTAGGAAACAGGTGGGTCTGTATTCAATTGTTGCTAGACTAAAATCAGTTGCTTACTAACAGTTATTTTTAATGGTAAAAATGTTAATCGGTGGTTCCTGCCGAACACTATCTATGTATATCTATTTATAATCGGTATATTTTTATGTCTTCGGAAAAAAATCGCATCATGGGTCCAATACGGATGCCCAAGTTATGTTAAATCTCGCATCTACTAAATTGAACAGTGTATCAATTAAAAAAAAAACACCTCTACCTAATATGCTAGCTAGCTATACAGCCTGCATGCGGTGCTAATTGTTTTCATGCAAGGGTGGCAGTACTGGCAGCGCGACCTTGACATTTCCGCAATGGAAAAAAAAAACGTGAAACACTTATCACGACCGGCAATCACGCACCTTGGCTCGACGTAATGCCGAGTCACGGTTATTAGCGACCACGCCTACGGGATCGACCACTTTTACTTTTGAATGCGCGACCACACTTTCGCGGACTCAGGGAGCGAGGCTGTATAGCGCTTATGCCTTAATGTCACTCCTTACAACTTACGCCTCGGTGGCTGAGTGGCTAAATCCTCGCCTCGATACCCGAAGATCCTAGGTTCAATTCCCAGATTTTTCGATGCATAGCCCAGGTTTGTGGTCACCAACCCGCATTTGACACGCGTGGTGATTAAGCCAATACCCATCAATTGTGGCGAAGACTTAATTTCAATGATGGAGGCCTTTGTCCATCTGTGGGACAGTATATAAGCTATACTTTCTAACTTACAATTGGCAAAAACAATTGATAGTACCTAAAACAATTTTTACATAGATATTTTGGAAACGAAATTGATTATAGTTTTCTTAACACCGTTTTTAATTGGTTTTGTATTAACAGAGTTAAACGCAAACTGTTTGGTATCTACAGAGGCTCGACTCTGCTATTTTTTATTATTGGTCTTTGGAAAATGTCCCATAGTCCTAATGTCACAATCAGGCTATCGACACATTACTAACCTTTAGTATAAAAAACTAGACGTAACGTGTCTCTTACACTACTGGCGTTGTCCCGAGTTCTTGGAAGACAGCCCTTGTCCACCCGATTCCCAAAAAAGGCGATCGCTCGGACCCGTCCAACTACAGGCCTATAGCCATCACCTCTTTGCTCTCCAAGTAATGGAATCCATTGCCAGCTCTTGAGGTACCTAGAGAATTAGCTACTAAGCGATCGCCAGTATGGTTTTCGCCGCAGTTGTTCGGCTGGTGATCTTTTAGTGTACCTCACTCACCGATGGGCGAAGGCAGTCGATAGGAAGAGGAGACGCTACCAGTTAGCTTGGACATAGCGAAAGCCTTCGACAGGGTATGGCACAGGGTTCTTCTCTCTGAACTTCCATCATACGGGCTTCCTGAGAAATTGTGTGCGTGGGTCGCCAGTTTTCTTTCTGGGCGTAGCATCAAAGTCGTGGTTGACGGATCATGCTCTGACCTGAAGCCCGTGAATGCTGGAGTCCCGCAGCGGTGTGCTGTCGCCTACTCTGTCTCTTCTGCATAACAATGACATGACAGGAATAAACTTGTTGACACTGAGAACATGTTAAGTCATGTCTCGAATTGGGGCCGACTTAACCTAGTCCATTTTACCCCTTCCAAAATACAAGTTTGCGTGTTTACCGCCTAAAAACATCCCTTCGTCGTATCTCTACGCTTTGAAGGAGCTCCTCTTGATACCAAACCGACCATTGGAATCCTTGGCGTCGATAATTTGAGTGACGTTCAGTTTCGCGGTCATTTGGAAGGTAAAGCTAAATGAGCTTCGAAAAAGCTGGGTGTGCTCAATAGAGCGGGACAGTATTTCACGCCGACCCATCGCTTACAGCTTTACAAAGCACAGGTCAGGCCTCATATGGAATACTGTTCCCATCTTTGGGCTGGAGCGCCCCAGAACCAACTCCTCCCATTTGACCGTATTCAACGCAGAGCTGCTCGAGTTGTCGACGACGTGGTAACCTTTGGTCGGCTCGATCCACTGGCCCTTCGGAGAGACGTTGCGTCTCTCTGTATATTTTATCGCTTTTATTATGGGCAGTGCTCTGAGGAATTGTTCGGTTTCATCCCTGTCACTAATTTCCTTCACCGCACTACACGCAATCGACTATCTTTCCTTCCACACCATCTTGATGGATAGCGGTCTACAAACAAACCCAAAGGCGTTTCTCACGTATTTTTTTTACCATGAATTACAGTGCTGTGGAACCAGCTCTCAGCGGCGGTATTACCGGACCATTACGACTTAGGTATCTTCAAGAAACGAACCTATTCCTTCCTTAAAGGCCGGCAACGCATCTGCGATTCCTCTGATCTTGCGGGTGTTCATGGGCGGCGGTGATTGCTTCCCATCATCCAATATAAAAAATATAAAAATAAAGATATTTTATTTGACCATTCATATCTTCCAATTAAAACAGTTGGCAACAATAACTTAGCCTAAATTAGCGGTATTCTATGCTGGGCGCGCAAAAAAGGGTTTTATTTCTCTTTTTCATTTATCTTCCAATTAAAAAGGATCGAAACAAAAACTTCGCCTCCTTTTCGCGAGAGTGTTGATCCATGCAGCATTGGTGCCGCGCTGTGTGTACAGGCGTAATAGAGGGGCGGGTGCGTTGAATTCGGCGTACGCGCATGCTCCTCAGTAGGTATTGCAAGCGTGCGGCTCGCTCGCGCCCCGACCCGTCGTCCGCGGTCTAATCACGTGCTTAATCGCCGGTACCCGATATTAGGTGTTGTTGCCATACATAATAAGCCAGGTACATAACAAAAGCTTCAAAGTTTGAGTTCAAATAAAATAGTTATGTGCATTAAGTTTTATGTGTTTCGGAATTTGTTAAATAACATCGAAAGTTGTTTGTGCTGGCTGGTGTTTATTGTATTTTGTATACACTTGTTTGAACTCAGAAGTTGTAACTTTGACTTCGTATACGATTGTGTTTTAATTGTAAGATTTTACAGCTAGAATAAGTTTTCAGTTTAATTGGAATTCAATCGATTTTTTGTTAGTTATTTTGTTTCTTTTTGTATGTTTTGACTTCGTAACATAACAATATCTGTTATGTTTCTCAGGTTAAAAATCCTAAAGTTATACTTAAGTTATAATTGAATTATCCAATTTTTATATTTGATTGTCAGAAAAGTTGAGTTCATTCATATATAATTAGAGCTATGTCGCTGAAAAGAAACCAAACTATGGTCTATTTGATTAATTTAATATTTAGACTAAATCACTAATAGGTGTTAACACTAACGTTCATTTTATTTATATTTAACATTAAAATAAATTATCAAATCAAACATAATTAACAAAGTTACGTATAGTAGATAGGTACCTATTAATCAGTGATTGATACCAATTAACTTCTGGTCTCTTTTAGAATAATACATAAGTATATTTTTGCCAGCTCCGAAACTACCTACAATTAGTAAGTACATTTTGTTTTAAAAACTTTTTATAGAGTTCACTTCCTGTTGTTGTTGTGTGTCTGTTAAGTGTGCTGCATGCTGTGAAATTCGTTTCTGGTTGTTTGCCCGTGAACGTGAGTTGGAAAGTCGTTCGACTTGGCATTATACTGTTTACGACAAACATTTAATTCGATATTCAAGTCAACTCTCACATTGCGCAAAACATGTCATTTAATTCTAAAACAATAAAGTGATTACTTAATTGAGTTAAAAATTGGCTGTCGAAAAAGTTGTCTTATTGTTTAATATGAACATTGTTCGCACTATATTATTTGTTTTTCATATAGCCGTTTAAGTGAGTAAAATTGATTAATATCGGACCTACCTACTAAAATAAACACCTACATAAGTATCCTCAGTCTTAAGTTTCAGACACTTCGGAAATTTTATTATTAAAATTCTATTACGAGTATTATTCAAATTATATTCGTGTGAAAATCACAATATGAAATATAATCATAACAATAATTATGAATTAAATTGAATACGATTCACAAAAATTATTGACTATTTTACGAGAATTCGATGAACTGCAAAAGATCTGCAAGGTAATTTTTTTTAAATTAAAATATTTAATTATCTGAAGCACTTTGCCCGACCTGAATAGAACCCAGTACCTCCAAACGTCAAGCCGAGCGCCTTGCCATTCGGCCGCCGAGGCGACGAGATCCTACACAGATTTTTTTTTAAATTTTTAACTGCAGTTTTCTGTAATTCTAAATTCTTAGTTGAAAACGTACCTAGTACCCACATAGTCTACGTGGGTTGGTTGGTGGTAAGTTATTTGACATAGCTTAGCGTGCTTATTATGGTCTTGAATGCCATTGTATATAAACAAACTCAGTGACAGCTGACAATACATTAAACATTAAATATGTTTATGTAGAGACATTAGAACCGTTACTGTTATTAGTTGTTTACTAATTAATGCATATAATGAGCTACGAAAACAACAATTCAAAACTATTAATAACTCAACAGCCTAAAATTTTACCCAAACAAAAAAACAGCGAGTAGTTAGCAAGTAAAAAAATTAATTGAAACTCCGTTTAATTGACAATGATCTATAGCTACAGTCAGCGTCAAATTAATCGGTGTAACTCAAGTGGACACAAATAAACTAACTAATGCACATTTAAGAAAAACTACCCTTAAATTTATATTTTAAGACTAGGTATCCTACTACTATATTGAGCAAAAAGCAACTTAAACTTTACGCCTTTAAACTTATTTTACTACATGATCTTTTGCACAATTTATCATGCTTTGTGTTGTGGACTGTATTAAAATATAGTAAATAGGTTTATAAAATGAAAAGCAGCGTTCAAGAGCAATGACAGAAGAAGAATTTAATAAAATAAAACAAATGTCAAAAGAAAAACAGTCTGTCAAAATTACAATAAAAAAGTATAAAAAAAACAACCAAATAGGTTCTATTCCTAACATTCTCCCCTTCCGTGCAAGAAACTCAAAATGTTGTGGACTGTATTAAAATATAGTAAATAGGTTTATAAAATGAAAAGCAGCGTTCAAGAGCAATGACAGAAGAAGAATTTAATAAAATAAAACAAATGTCAAAAGAAAAACAGTCTGTCAAAATTACAATAAAAAAGTATAAAAAAAACAACCAAATAGGTTCTATTCCTAACATTCGAAGGACCAAAATGTTGTGGACTGTATTAAAATATAGTAAATAGGTTTATAAAATAAAAAGCAGCGTTCAAGAGCAATGACAGAAGAAGAATTTAATAAAATAAAACAAATGTCAAAAGAAAAACAGTCTGTCAAAATTACAATAAAAAAGTATAAAAAAAACAACCAAATAGGTTCTATTCCTAACATTCGAAGGACCAAAATGTTGTGGACTGTATTAAAATATAGTAAATAGGTTTATAAAATGAAAAGCAGCGTTCAAGAGCAATGACAGAAGAAGAATTTAATAAAATAAAACAAATGTCAAAAGAAAAACAGTCTGTCAAAATTACAATAAAAAAGTATAAAAAAAACAACCAAATAGGTTCTATTCCTAACACTTTGATTAATTTAATGCTGACCGTTCTTCTGTTATTGTTATAGTTCTGTTATTACGTTTGATGAAAAGACAAATTGACCACAACATAAATCACCAATCAAAAATCTTACAAAGCCATCATAAATCAAGCGTATAACAAAATGACTACCAAATTATAGGCTCCCTGAGAATCTTGTTTTGTGATAGCGACTATTGTTGGTGGACATTTTAGCAGTAATTGAGTAATACCTATCGACCAAGTTAAAACAATACATCATTGTGTGGTAAACTGGCCGGCTAACCGTTCACAAACAGTCGAACAATGACTAAAACATACGGGAGGAAGTTTATCATAGATCACCGGCTACAATATTGTTAATACGCTGTTATTGCCAATATTAATTTTGTTTAATATATCATAATCATGAGTCATCGTCATTCATCGTCGTTCATTGTTTTAACTAATGTTTGATTATGTCAAATTGGTTGATCACTTTCTCTATAGATATAATATATCTATACATACTCGTATATAAGATCACTTTTTATCAACTGCAAATATTTTGACAAAACATCTAATTATATCAGAGAAATAAGGCCCTAGCATTTAAAAAGAAATTCAGGTTAGTTTTTTTTTTACTTTTCTTGACACAAAAATTTTAATATTTTTAAGAGCGGCCTCTCTGTCGGCTCTTTTGAATGAAACTAGGGGCACGTGTATGCGGTGCAGACATTGCGGCCTCTCTGTTTCGGCTTCTTTGAATTGAAACTAACGAAAGTGCTTTATTTTTCTTTTTAATCGAAATATCTTTTGGCGTTTTTCTTGAAAACTAGCATATCAAAATTTAAGGTTTTTTCATAAAAACAGTTTTTATACATAGGTTGTTAAATTTATCCTCAAAATATTTGCAGTTGATAAAATGTGACCTTATGTAATATTATAATCTATGTTGTTTTTACCAAAATTATTTCTGTAATAACACGTAAGACTCAATTTTTAACTAAATCTACACCGTACATTTTTTTATTATAATAATATTTCTTGAAATTGGCTTTAATGCCACATTCAAAGCCATTATTTAGAGATATGTATATATATATATTTAGATAAAATAATAATAATAATAATCACGTATTGTCAGGAGGTTCCTCACTCTGCAGCCCTGACCACCGGTAGCTTGGGCCCTGTCCCGCTGCTGGTGGTACTCTAGGATTAGGTTTTTATAATCTTTTATTGCTTTTATACTAAAATATTGTAAAAATTTAGTTTTAAGAAGAAAATAAATAAAGGAGATAATAATCAAACAATATAGGTATTTCGATCGAAGAAATTACTTTAGATGTTATTTACAAACAACAATGTACCATAGACAGTAATTTAACCAGCCAGCATTACTGATCTGAAACCATAAACAGGTGTGACGAGAATCGAATCGCAATATTTTAAATTAAAACAGGTGTGACCAAATTCGACTCATTTTTAAGTGTGATGAGATTCTACAATGACGAATGTGGGACCAGCCAACCGAAGTAGCTAATATAATAACAGATAGATATCGCAAAGTCCGCTAAGATATTCACGAAACTTAGAATAGGTTAGTTAGTAGTGGCACCAGTCAGTGTTAGATACTTTAGACCTAGTGTTTGAAACTTTTTCCTGGCCAAACAACAGTATTGAATTATATTAAAATTTTACGTAATAGTCTCTAGTTGCTAAAGACTAAAATCAGTTGCTGACTGTACTATTGTAATGATTAAAGGAAAAAATACAATCACTGGTTCCTGTCGAACACTGGTGTGTCGGCTGCTCTCAGCAACCCGACGGCGTAGCGGCGGGCGGTGGGAACAGGTTCTGACCCCTGCCTGGTCCGCCGCACACCACCGTAGTTAGCCTCACGACAGCTTAGGCACCGGCCGATTTAAATTTTGTACGGACACACGAATTTATTGTTACGAGTAATATTATATACCTTAAAATACAGTCCGCTTTTTACTCTAAGATCCCTTTGAGATCAACATAATGGTCCTTCGAGCCGGATCATCATCAGCTGAGAGCGGCCGAACGCCACTCGCACGAAAGTATTATCATTTATGAACATAGTATGATTTATTATTGAACTGTAAATCCGACATTACGTCAGTTATAATTTAAAAAAAAACATTAGATGTTGAAATAAAACAACTTCTACGGATCTACTCGCGATTATATTTACACATTACTTTTTAATATTCTACCACCAGCCTGGGATCCTATCATACAAAATATTAAATCTCAACACCAACACCATACTGCGAGACCAAAGATACTGTACCTAAGCTTTTTTTGCGTAAAACGGAACGCACCTGAATAAATTTAAATGAGGGTACCTACGAGTATACACTCAGAGCATTAGTTGGTTTAATGCTCTAAGCCTATACAAGCTACTAACTAATTATGAGACGACCAACACCTCAGTCTTGACCACGGACCCTGCAAAGGGTTCGAAACGTCAGGATAAACATTAAAAAGTAATGTGTAAAATTAACGCGAGTAGATCGGTAAAAGTTCTTTCATTTCAATGTTAAAAGAAATTTTTTGTTTGTTATGTTTTCCTTTTTGTAGCTATTGTGTTTCTGTGTTACTATAACAAAGGTATCGTAATTGATTACGATTATAAAAATTACATAATTATGTAGTACCTGCTTCAATTATAAGATATTGTAATGAAGGTACCTATGAATTGCACCTTGATCTTCTTTCATCGTGGCCACGACCTACATTTTGTACTTTGTATTAAGCCTATGATAAGAGATTAAGAACTTTGATTCCATTTTAATTTTTTATTAGTATTAATATGATATTATACACTTACCTTTTTTTGGAGAAACACATTTGTTGTTGGCTAAGGTAGCTTTTACATCGTCAACTTAAGCAACACCACAGCAATTGCAGACCAGGCGCGTTAACCACTGTTCTTTTTGGATTATTGGATTATTGGATATTTGGACTTTTTGGATTATTAACCATAAATCATGTATTTAACAAATTACCAGTAGAAAAATCAAAGTCTTAGTATAAAGCATCGACCATAGCCTATTGACCATGTATCTAGATAAAAGTAACTTGACGATGTCAAAGCTACCTTCAGCCAACAAAAAATGTTTCTCCAAAAAAGGTAAATGTATAATATCATATTCGAGATGGAAAATTTTTGGGCATCAGATGAGTGACCAAAAATTTTTCATCTTGAGCTCCTCTGTGCTGCGGAAGGCACGTAAAGCCGTTGGTCCTGGCTGCACTAGCAGTCGTCAACAACCACTAATCCGCACTGGGCCCGCGTGGTGGTTTATGGCCCATTCTCCTTGTCCATCCATAGGGAAGGCTCGTGCCCCAGCAGTGGGGACATCTAATGAGCTGATGATAATAAATCCAAAAAAATAGATCTTCTTATTTCCATCTCGAGCTCCTCCGTGCTGCGGAAGGCACGTAAAGTCGTTGGTCCTGGCTGCATTAGCAGTCGTTATCAACCATCAATCCGCACTGGGTCCGCGTGGTGGTTTATGGCCCATTCTCCCTGTCCATCCATAGGGAAGGCTCGTGCCGCAGCAGTGGGGACATCTAATGAGCTGATGATATTAAATCCAAAATTATTTATCTTCTTATTTTGTTAGTGGGTAAACCGACGTTAATAAACATTGAACTATAAAATATTTTATTATAACAGTAAATAAATGGGAACTTTAGTAAATATTGCATGTAAAAGATAAATTGTTGGTAAGATTTAAAAACATAGGTTTCGTAAAGAATTATATAATCAAAGCAAAGTTGACACACACTTTTATTGCGTAAACTCTCTAAAAAATTCTCTTTACTACTTTAAAAATACTAAGCGTGTAAAGACTTCTTTAAGATATGGTAGCTATTTAGGCGGACTTAAAGCCCTACCTCTAACAAGTACAATACAATATGGCCTGCTATGGTAGAAACCGCGCTTATATGTTTCAGAATTGATTTATCTCAGTGCCAGTCATAATAATTATTTTTAATTTCTTTTTCATTTCGATCTTGCACAACGCGGTAGTGGTTTATACTTGTAAAATCTAAAGAAAGGGACGTAATTGTTTTATTATTTTTTAGCAAGCGAACATCTTACATCAGCTAAAGTTCACGAATGTTGAGTCATGATGAGTATCTTTCTCTGTCCATATGAAAAAGCAGTACCTAGTGGGTTATATTACAGACTGACTTTAAACGTTTTGTTTAAGCGGAAGAGCCCAATTAATTTCATCGATCAAGTCAATGTTATTGTGATACCGCAACAAATACGCACCTAACCGTTTGCATTCATTTGTTTTACATACTTACATAATTGCTGCAAATGTGAGAACACCCAGTATGAAATGGTTCACGCGAAAATGAACAAATTACATATTACACACGAGCAGCGGATAAATTGGAAGGCTAATTAAGAGCTGTCGACATCGGACCAGCGAACTCAAGTTCCGCCTCCTGCAATCGATATTTCCCATACTCTTATGACATTGTTCTACATAGCCGCCATTGTTGACTTCAATTTGTATGGGGTTGAAGCAGCGCCACCTAGTTATTGATTTATGAAAACAAATTTACTTATTTCGAAAGACTTATCTGATCCGAACCCCTCGGAGCATGCAATTCCCCCTAGAAAACCTCTGACGGTATTTCAATCGCTCGGCTCTGGGAACCCTTAAGTTTTTGGCCACCCCAAAAAATCCGGTGACACTGAAAATGTCTAAAAATAAAAATAAAATCGATTGACTTTTCGAAAACAATTATGGGAAAAAAAGGGATCCCGGTGAAATAAAGGTCAAGTGCTTACCTGTAAGATATAATAAAAAAGATGGAAACGTATCTAAGAACGATCTCCTACTCCATGAAACATTCTCTTCCTCAGCTTAACCAGATTTCCACGAGTACCAATTAACTCAAGCGCTGGATCTATTTGAGGCGTCCCGAAGGCATAACGAGGTGTTGACACTAAAACTATGCCTTTTTTATTTTATATTTTTGATTTAGCGTGTTGATTTTGCCTCAGACGGCATTTTCAGCTTCACCGAGATTTTTTGAGGGCGGCGAGAAACTTAAAGGGTTCCTGAAGCCGCGTGAAACGAAGCACCGTCAGAAGGTTTTTTAGAGCGAATGGCATCATGCACTAGTGCGTATCCCCGCGTCCTACTAGATTCTCCGAGGGGTTCGGATCGTATCGGGAAAACTATGCCGGGCGTCTTTCATGTGTCGGGTCATTGCGGGGGGGAAAGCGGTGCTTGCCATTCGTGATCCTGATTCATCCCCGAGGCAGAGAAAGGATGGTACTAGGTTTTAAAGTGGGCTTTATCTAGATAATGATAAAGGCTATCAGCGTAAAGTATCAAAATAAATTAATAAGACAATTATTCACAAATAGTGCCTTCAGAAATGCGTTGGTACTTAACAAAAGTGACACAATGACATACCTAATACTTTTTTATGGTCGACATAATAAAATATAATGGAGCCTGTTGTTAAAGTGTTAAAACATATGTAAATCATGTCCCGCTTTGACTAATTGATGTCAACACGTTGCTACGTGATTTATGATATAGGTAGTTCTCGCGCGTTGCTGTCTTTTGTTCTGAATATTTCTTTCGTAAAATGATCTTAGAATTCTTATTTATCAGGGATTGAAATTAGTTTTTTTTTGGAAAATTATTTGGTGCTGGCTGCAGATAGCTTTTAGAATATAAACTTATTTTTATTTACACTGTAAACTCTTCATGGACTCACATTTAGGACAATGCTTATACAGTAAATCCTACCATCTAGGGGTTTGGTTTAACCAGATATGAAATTGAAATAGTACTGGGAGTAGTAGGTAGAGTTTCGTAGAATTGAGTTAAGTTTTCGTTTAGTTTTGTAATTTTTTTCACATTTTGGGACGAATAGTTACTAGAGTTTTTTCTTTTTGCTTTTTTCCTTCTCTAAAGGTGAAGGAAAAACGCTTGTTAGTACGGAGAAATGTATGATGTGGGTGGTGACGCGTGGGGTCAACCATATTTTATGCAGTCTTACGACTGCTCTCATCGTCACTCGCAGTAGGTATAAAAAAAAACAAAAGTGAAGGATGGCATTTTTAACAAAGCACATGCGTGACAGTGAAAGTGTCGCAATTAGCTCTGGGAATGCTACGAATTATTCTCAGTAGCGTAAACATTAATTTTAAATATAGTTCTATTGTTTTTTTATATATTATTATTCGTTTTCTTTTTAGAAGTTTTGTTGTCTTTCACAGACATGTCAGTCTCATCGTAACCTAACTTTAATGCGTAACTTACAAGGTATGTTTATTTTTATCGAAACACGGAACTTGATAAAAGAAGAATGGTTGGTGTCATCGTAGCAAGACCTATTTTCAGTTTATTAATTTATTTTTAATCAACTTTAGCGATGACCTGATTTCAATGACGGTAGTCTTTGCCCAGCAGTGAGATAGTTAGGCTATATACTTATTATTTTGGTAGCCTGTGAAGGCATTAATTAATTGCCTCTACGCTGGGAAAGATGCATCGGTAAACAGAAATAAAAAAATCAAATGGTTCAAAGTTTTTATTTTAGTCGGTAAATTAATAGGATGAAATGTTCGTTGCACAAGTCACAATGTGAAATATGGTTTTATTTTGGTAAACATTTTTGTACATTGTAATTTCTAATATGCAGTTTTTTTATTTTTATTAGGACACTAAAAACTTTTGTTGCTAAGAAAGCTTTTTAATGAATATACCACGGTGCAACGTTACTGTTAACACAAATAAGGTGCAAGTTACTTACTTCTTTTTCAAGTTCAAGTAATACGAGTATCTACTTGTTTTCCTTGCAAAATAATAAAAAAATACATCCGATTGACATTGTAAAATGTTACCTGGCGTAAAACGATGGAGGTAACAAAAGTTTGATAGAGTAGTTAAATAGTAAGTATATTTTGGTTTTAAGAAAACATTATTTTCAGAAACTTATCAATTGTATTGTTCACACACATACGAGTACCTATGAAGCCTACGCGAGTCGTGAGTTCCGCGAAAGATCAAAAAGTTTGCAACACCATACAAACGTATTTTTCAATTGGTACTTGTATATTACAACTTCCGCATTAAATGCAATGTTTATATAATAAATTTGTGTTTTTCGCCTATAACAAATTTATCATCTCGAGCTCCTCCGTGCTTCGGAAGGCACGTTAAGCCGTTGGTCCCGGCTGCATTAGCAGTCTTTAACAACCACCAATCCGCACTGGGCCCGCGTGGTGGTTCATGGCCCGTTCTCCCTATCCATCCATAGGGAAGGCTCGTGCCCCAGCAGTGGGGACATAAATGAGCTGATGATGATGATGATGAAGGAAAATCGAGTAAGTCATCTACTCATCCTATATGCCTACGGCATATTAGGACGAGTTGCGGAAAATCTAAATAAATAATATTTTCATTCTGCAGCTCGTCTCTCTCACTTTTCTTTTTGTGTGGTACTTTAAACTTTTTCAACGTTTTATTATATATATCTATATTTTTTATATCTTGTCTTACTATTCACTTCTTTTCATGTGGGGATGCGGCGGTAAGCGCTCAAAAATGCAAACGGCACAAATACGCGAACCTGGGTCGTATATATTTATTTGTTCCGTTTGCGGTGGAAACAATGGGTCCATGGGGGCCGGAGGCAAGGCAGCTTGTTAAAGAGCTAAGTGATCGCCTTATGAGGCCTTCGGTGACAAGAAGGCTCGCAGCTACCTCTGTCAGCGTATTAGCTTGGCAATCCAGAGGGGCAATGTTGCCAGCGTTCTTCGGACCGTTCCCATGAGCCCACGGTTGGAGGACATATTTTTTTATAGGTATTTCGTTTTTAATTTGCTACTTATTATTTTGTTTTTTTTTTTAAGTTCAGTTAGGTTATGTTTCTTTTTGTTGTGTATATTCTCATTATTTTACTATTATTGTATAATTGTATCAATTGAACCAACTAAAATTGTACCAATTAGTAAGACAAGATACAGTTGGTACAATTAGTATGATAAGATATAAAAAATATTTTTTTAAGAATTTGTTGTTTTTGCTTTTGTTTTGTACATAGGACAATAAACGAGAGTACTCGTAGATGCGTACAAACAGTTTAATTTTATTATGTAGTGTTTGCGTAACCTTTAGAAAACAACATTACTAGACTATGCTTCAATAAAGAACGTTTACATGAATGCAAATGTAAAGTCGGTAAGCTGTATAATGTTTTATCGTGCTCGTGCTCTCGACCTTGTTGGCCTTTTCTTTAGAGCCGCTCGTACTCTCACATAAACGGTGTGTTACGAAATGTTACACTTGAGTAATCGAGCCGTTATGTAATCGTGCGTAGAGATGTGCGTTTCTCGCAAAACCGGCCCTGTTAGCGTAGGTTAGTGCCGGCTAAGTAGTCAAATTAAGCGCAGTGGTAAACGCGCTCCGTTTCCGTTTGCGCTTGCTAAAGTTAACACTTTAAGCGCCATATGACTGACAAAAAATTTAATTTCTATTGTGTCTGGGCCCGGCGGCAACCTGTTAAGCAACTTTAACGAAGGTCTGTCATTGGATGGGTGTCCTAAAATGTATCATCTCGAGCTCATCTGTGCATGTTAAATCAAGCCAAAACAATGTAATTTGAGCTACAATATATTTGAATTGAAACAACTTTTACGGATCTACTCGCGTTTATTTTATACATTAGTTTTAATTAATGTTTATCGTGACGTTTCGAACCCTTTGTAGGGTCCGTGGTCACAGAGAGACGGTGGTGTTGGTCGTCTCATAATTAGTTAGTAGCTTGTATACCCTCATTTAAATTTAATTACGTGCGTTCCGTTTTACGCAGAAAGAGCTTACAGTATCTTTTGGTCTGGCAGTATGGTGATGGGGCTGGGATTTAATATTTTGTATGATGGGAACCAAGGCTGGTGGTAAATTCCAAATAAATAAACGCGAGTAGATCCGTAAAAGTTGTTTCATTTCAATGTGTAGTGTTCGCGTAAACTTTAGAAAACAATATGTATAATATATTTGCTTTATAACTCTTATTGTGCTGCGTACTTCGATCAATATAGTTCGCAAAAAAAGTTTTATAACAAAAAAAAACACTGTAGCCTTAATTACAAGGTTTTGGCTTGACACGATAGTCCAGCAGCTGTTGATCCTGCTGCATTAGCAGTCGTTAACAACCACCAATTCGCACTGAACTGATGCTGGCCGCATGGTGGTTTATGGCCCGTTCATGTGATGTTTCCATCTATTAGAAAGGCTCGTGTTAACAGCATTTCTGAATGATCTACTTATAGGCTTTGATACTGCTATTTAAAAAGACACAATCGTGTCTCCATGACCTTATTTTGACATTTGGACTACCTACTTCTGGGGTAAAGGTCAGAATGAGCAGGCCACACGACTGTGAACTTTATTTGGACGATGGCAAAGTTGCCTTAATAGTTTGACGTTTCTTTTATACAGTTAACTGAAAAATATACTAAAGAATTATGATAAAGTAAAATTATCATTATTATGGCACTTTTGAAATCGAAAAGTAATGAGCCTCTAAATATGTAAAAAAAAAATAGGTCCATTGAAGAATTATTTTTAAATAAATCTTACTATTAAATAGTGCATAAAATAATAATCATGTACATTTATGGAGTACGGTAGTAAATATAATAACGTTATAGAATTTAACTTTTAAATTTTAGTTTTTTTTCAATTATCGTACCTAAAGATATTTCGCCAAAGCACTGATAGCAAACATTTTAAGTGACTTTATTTCAGAACCCAAAACAATGAAAAAACTAATAAAGTATCGATATGTAACAATGCAACAAGTCATTTCAAAATTTGTTTTTTTTTTAAATAAGTATAGTTTTATTTAGTGGAAAGATGTTGTGCTTACCTATAATTGTCTACATTTTGTAATGTAACTACTTCGCCATTATATTGTTACTTAACATGTGTAGCAAATGTGTCTGATGTTGGTAAACTAAATAAATAAATAAAAATTGAGTTGCAAGCGTTAATAGATTACAGTCTTCAGGCACTACAGGTTTACTGTGTACTTAATTGTTTGAAAACTTAGTCAATTAAAGTAAATTAAAAGTAAGTAAGTAAGTACTTAGTTACTTACTTTATACTATTTATTTAATTCAGAATTATTAAAGAATTACTTATTTCAAAATTTTCATGATTTTTGAACGAGCAATCGCAGACCGTGCGCCATCGAACTTCTACAAAACGTGTAGGCTCCTAATTAATTTAAGTTACTTAGATTTAAGTAAAGATATAAGTCAATTAATAGCCACTTGAAATACCAAGGCATATATATTTTTTATACTAAGCGGAACTAAAATGTACTTATTGTGACTTCTAAAAATTCATCAATGGAATAAAACTTTAATTGCTTATATGTAACGCCAACACGCACCAGTTGCACAGAAAAGGATTTATTTTATTGTCCTGACTAATTCATTGATTTAATTATCTGCCTACGTTTTAGAACTAAAAGTTGTCTAATTATTGCTTACAATTTTAATGACTCCACTTTTCGATATTCCTTAAAATTAAGAAATACACGGTGAATCATTAAATTACAAAAAAATTATACTCTTATGTTTATCAATATCTACCTACATTATTTATATGAGTAATTACTTACGTAAATCTTATGGTGTTCTAGTTTTGGTATGAGTTTAGCTGTCATCTATGACAGCTGATAGGTATGCGTTACACAAATACAATCACCAAATATTATTTGTTACAAACGATTTAATATAATATCAACGCAAAATATTTGGCAATGACAACATAACGAGACTAATATTATGTACCAATTACTTCATGAAACGCGATACCTACAGATAAATTTGAATCTGTCAATCAATTTATAGTTTGACTTTGTTCTTTAATAAATGCAAGTGGTTTATTCAATCAATGCATTACGATACAAGGAAGCATTCTTTGTTTCAATGAATATATTATTCGTTTATTAATTATGTATTCTGCTATTGATGATTGACGGTAAGCAAAGTGACATTCTTTTAAGCATAATTTTGCAATTAATTTCCGGTAAAGTGTGCACTGTAGGCGAAGAAAATAGTCTACGAACTTTATTAGGATCTGCGATAAAAAAAAACCTGGTAAGGTCGCTCTAAGGATTGCCAATTTTGTTGCAAACAAAAATGGACTTTATAGTTTCATGACGTGCATACGAATCTCAACTGTAAGAGTTAGTAATTTTTTCCGTCACACCTTTCAGTTTGATCAAACCAATTGCCTATTTCCCTTGTACCTGATTCTGTTTTTTTCTTGTGTTCCATATCTTTTGTGTTTTGTCCAACGATAATTAGGTTTTTATGGTCATATTACGTTTTGAGCGTTATTATTAGTACCTATGATATTATAATACCACTGGCTGTACGTGAGCTTCAAATTGTCTAAAACACTTCACGATGTCTTTTTCGTATATCTAAGCATTTCATTTAAGATAAACCTTATTTTTATATTATAAAAATTAAACATAGTAATACTTCTTGATTAAAGCATAAATAAAATTGGTAACTTAATTGCTAAAACTAAATTTAGAGATTATTTCAACGGCAGCTTAATGTATTTATTATTAATGTGTATTAGTTACGTAAGTTTGTAAAGCTTCTAGAAACTGTATCAGCTTCTAGACAATCTGTAAAATAATAATGTTTAGTCATATTGTGATTCGCTGCAATAACTTGATAGTGATTTAGTATTGTGCCCTATTTTGTAATGCGCCGTAGTGCTGCTAGTTTTTGCTAGCCATTCAAGTTTATATAAGTGTTAGAATGGAATTTATTGAGTCTACTAGATCCTATTAAGATTTGACCTATTTGAGGTGTTTCTTGACTAGGTCAACTTAAATGTTGAATTTAGTCTACTCAAGCATTACGTATAACTAAAAATGTTGTTTGTTTATGTATGTGTGTGTAGGTAACTCAACTGTGTACACATGCAATTAATAATTTAAAAATATATAATATTTAATGTTTTGTTATTAGTTACTTAACTAAAAAAATATTATTTATTTATCTCAAAACCACAAACCTAATAAGAAACATTACGATTTGAAAAAATTAACTTGCATATAACAATCAGCCGTTTACAATACTATTTTCTCTTACGATTATGTTATAGTGTTCGCGTACAAAATTGTAGTTAAGTACTTATTACTTTTTGTATATTTTATTACTTTTACTTTTATTAGGTAGGTACACTTTTTACTTTTATTTCTTTCATGATTTCTATTTTGTTCTGGCCACGATTGATCCGTTTTATTCGGTATGGTGGATCGCTCTAGCGGATCACGCAAAAAGTTTCAGAATCTTTCGAATCTCCGCACCACATCAAGTGATACAAAATATAAAAAAATTATCATTAAAATGAAATAACTTTGTTACGGATTTATTCCCCACCTACTTACCACGGACCCTGCATAGAATTCGAAACGTCAGGATAAAAGTAAATTAAATCGATATAAAATGTTCAAATGATTTTTAACGCAAATTTTGTTGCGAACAAATTACAAAAACACAAATGTTGAAAAAATTTCCACGAGCGGGATTTTAACCTGCACCCTTCTGACATCCCAAATTATTTCAACATTTGTGTTTTTATTAAAAATCGATGTGTCAATAAACGCGAGTAGATCCGTAAAAAAGTTGTTTACTTCAATGTATAGTTAGTAGTGTTCGCGTAAACTTTAGAAAATAAAATCTAACATTAATTTTAATTGCATTTCTTTATTAATGTTGGTATTACTTTTACGGTTGGATAACAATTGTTGCTCAAGCGAACTTCCCTAAGCGAGTGAACGCTGCCGACCTTCGAGCCGCAATACCTACGTATTATATGTAAAGTGTATTAAGGACAATCCGATTACTTCAAATACCAGCTTTCAGATTCAATTGCACGCTAACTTTGTTAATGGGGCATAGTTGTTTTGGCAAAAATGCTTTAAAAATGTAAATTTTATCGACAGTTTTTATAATTATTTAATCGACGTTCAATGCCTAATGCGAGTTTTATTTGCCATAATTTGTACGGCATTGAAGCAGTTCCACCTAGTGACAAAGTCAAAGGCACCATATCTATATTCAAAGCATATTCAAATAAATAAACTACCGACAATTTTTCCATTCAAATTGACCAGCGGAGATACTGTTAAACAGTAACAAAATAAAACTAACTGAAAAACAGTTACAGCAGTTGAATTAAAAAACTTATTTGTAATAAATTTGTAAGCTAAATAGAGCATAAACTGTCACATTTTGATAATGCATTTTGCTTGATTGTAACTTTAATGGCATTCTAAAAATATAATAACATTGTATTTGAACATATCATAATCCGGACCTTTGTACTAAATTTGTATAACTTATTATATATTTTTTATATAATAAAGTTAAAAAGAAGACACAATAAAACTAGTAGTACTCTTAGATAAAATGGAAACAGTCCTTCTAGGATAGGGAAGGCACTTTCCAATATTCTAAAAAAATATTAGGACATCGTCTCCGGCCGAAGACAAATGTGAATTAAAAGTTTTACCTATGTAAATTCGAAAGTCATCTGATCGATTTTAATTTCAACGAAAACTATTCTTCGATTACTCCATTAAACGATGAATCTTTACTTGATATATCTTTGTAATGTAACATCGACTAAATAAGTGGTAGGTCATATGTAGTAGTCGCTTTAAAGAGAATCGGTAAGTTGTATTTTTGATGAGTCGTTACATCGGGTATTTAAAACTTCGTGTATTAAGACATCTTTCAAAGGAGCTAACGATCAATTATGTTCGTTGAAATGAAAATCGATCAGATGGTTTTCGAATTCACATAGGTGACCCGTTTTAAATAGGGTTAAAAATAGTAATACTCAAAATATTTTTATTTTATATTTCGTAACATAACTTTGTCTTTTGTCAACAGAAAACGTGATGGGAACGCGATGGCTCTGCCTCTGCGCATGCATATCTATATCCAGCGCCAGTCTAGACGTGGTAAACCAATGGAACCTCCTGCAATTCGACTTCCCACCAGACCCTGTTCTCCTGGAGAAGTTCCAGCCAGAGAACACAGTGCCCACTGGCTTGGAGATCGGGTGGGACAAATTATACCTGGGCATCCCGCGTTTGAGAGCGGGCGTGCCGGCCACTTTGGCATGGGTGCCTCGTAGTCTACCGCCTGGAGTTAGCCCTGTTCTACAGGTATGATATAAGTCTTTTATTTATTTAACCGCCTCCTTGGTCCATTTGTTAAAAGTACCGGTATCAGACCCAGAGTTCTTTGGTTCGATTTCTATCGGGGGCACACCTTTGTTCAATATGTGCGTACGTACCTACATGTTATGGCGAAAATAGTTTCAATGCTAGTGGCATTGTTGTGTTTCAACACAGGTAAGGTCTGGTTTTATTAAACAAAGTTTAGACCGATCACTATCCACTTAAAGAAACTAATAAGTATATAAATTACAGTACCAGTCAATACCAGAGCTAGCTAAGGTGTGTATGTTAAAAAACTTACAAAAATAATTAATCAAAGTAAGCTTATGTAAGGTGGTAAGGGCTTGGCAAAACGGCGTTTGCAAAGAATTTAGGACAAACTTTATGTAGGTCTAAGTAGAGATAGTTGAGAAACAACCCAGCAGCAGTTACTAGCAGCTAGGCATAATAAAAACTAAATTTAAATATTTTATTAAATTGAGGACATGCAAGCTACACGTACAGTTATGAACACAAATATATCTCTATGGACAAATCGACAACAATATGCTCACTAGAAAACTTTTTATCAATTTCTGTCGGCGATTGAAGCTAAAACTATATGACAATTCATAAGCGGCTCGTAATTGTAGCGTCAAATACATGTAACAACTTGAAGCGAAAACATTATGTAGACAACTTTTCCATACCATAAATATATATACAAGCGGAGCTCGATGGCGCAGTGGATAACGCGCCCGGTCTGCGACTGCTGAGGTTAAGCAACTTTCGCAAGGGCCGGTCCTCGGATGGGCGACCGAGAATGTATCATCTCGAGCTCCTCCGTGCTTCGGAAGGCACGTAAAGCCGTTGATCCCGGCTGCATTAGCAGTCGATAACAACCACCAATGCGCACTGGGCCCGCGTGGTGACTTATGACCCATTATCCCTATTCCATCCATAGGGAAGGCTCGTGCCCCAGCAGTGGGGACATAAAATTAGCTGGTGATGATATAAAGGTTCTAACTACATTCTTTAATCTAAATAAGAAAAATATAATTGCGTTTTTCTCTAAATCAACTCAGAAGGACATAAGTTGCTCTTTGCGTGTACCCATTATGCGCTGAACGCATTATCGGCAATGCAGAAGTCGCAAATACTCTCGAAGTCTGCAATTGCGTAGAGATGTGGCGTCACTCAGCGTGTTTTACCGCTTATACCATGGCCAGTGCTTTGAAGAGCTCTTTGACCTCATCCTACCTTCTCCCATCCTTCATAGGAGTACACGTGCTTCTCTTCGGAGTCACCGCTTCAGTCTCAAATATCCCATCGCGCACAAAGAAATTTAGTGACTCGTTTCTTTGTCGCACCTCCAAAACATGGAATAGTCTACCAGTAGACGTTTTCCTTCCTTCCTATGATATGGGGTCCTTCAAAAGAGGCGTGAAGAACCACCTTGTGGGCCGGCAGAGTGAGGTTAACTGATGCTATGTTTGTTTTCACGCTGCACCAGTTATCTTCGCGTCTGGACTCCATTTCCACTTAAAATCAGGGGGGATGGAGTCACTTGCCGAGCTATCTATAAAAAAAAATACAACCTGGAGCCTGTGGTGGAGCGTCTGCTCTACATCAAGTGATGATTGATTTGATAATTGAAACGCACTTCTCGTGAAATCATCGACTAATGACAATCTGATATTGTAAAGAGAGTAATCCAGAAAGAATGACTCATTAACAACGTTGAGCCAACTCTACTATAGCTTATAATGAAGAATATAATTATAGTATTACTTTTAAATTATTTGCAATGTTTTTTTTAAATAATGTATTATTGTATTGTAATGACATCATTATGTATCATGGACTTGCCTTGTATAACGTTCCGAGTTGTATGGTTAATAAATCATTCTATTCTATTCTATTCTACAATATACGTCGTGACGGGAGACTGAGCAAATGTGAAGTGTTTAAAATATATTTATATTTACACATAGGTGCCATATGTCGTACTTAAAATGTCACTTAAAATGCTACTACTTGAATCAAGGCAACTTGCCTCAAACGGAATCTATCACATAGGTACTTTTCACACATCACAAGAATATCCTGGCAAAAATGCTAAAAGAATATTAATTACAAGTACCTATTAGTGTAAAAAATCCGACAAGTAAAATGGTCTATGATTAGGCAATTAATTTTTTGCTTGTTAAATACCTTCCATGATTTCTAATTTGCACTAAATAGGTACGTTTAAGCCTTTTTTAGAATACGTACATGTTGGAACTGATTGTTCATAATTTCCTTAGGTTGTTAGGAATCAGGATAATTAGTGACTATTGAGAAGGTACTTCAAACAGGTACTTAAGCAAGAAGGTACTTAAGCAACTTTCGCAAAGGCCGGCCATCGGATGGGTGCCCAAAAATGTATCATCTCGAGCTCCTCCGTGCTTCGGAAGGCACGGTAGGCCGTTGGTCCCGGCTGCATTAGCAGTCGTTAACAACCACCAATCCGCACTGGGCCGCGTGGTGGTTTATGTCCCGTTCTCCCTATCCATCCATAGGGAAGGCTCGTGCCCCAGCAGTGGGGACATGAATGAGCTGACGATGATGAGAAGGTACTCAATCATATCCGTCAGTCCTGGGTTCAATTCCATAGGGTAAATTATATTTTGGATTTTACGATACAAGCTCGAGTTTGTGATCATCACCAACCCGAATTTGGCAAGCGTGGTGATTAAACCGCTGCCCATCCATTGTAGCGATTGATTTCGATGATATGATGATTATGATGATTTAGCACGCTTAACATGCTAAATCTAGATAATTAGTACGAGTATGTACTAAAGTTTGCATGTTTCGTTATAACGTAACACGGGCTTATAAGCCCACAAAAAAGTCAATGTGCATCGTAAAATATCTTGCGAGGTGTGCAACAGTGTATGAGACAGGCAAGCAGTCATTATTGCTCAATCTATAACCGTAGCAAATCAAATATCACAGGTGTGTGATAGACAATAAAGAAGATTATCCCTAAGGGCTCGCAGATAAAGTTTAGAATCCTTTGTAACCATGTCTCCGTTATGTGTTGATACCGTTTGATTCTGAACATAATAATAGCACAGAATAACTAATAGTACTATAATAGTGTCTCTTTGGAATAACAGGCTTTGTAGGGTAACAATAAATACTAAGTTGGTCGATATAGCTTACAGTAATACCTACTTATTTCTTGGAGCTCATAATATAGAAAATGGCTTAAAGCCTCACCGAAACCAATATGTACTGTTTTAGTAAAATTTTTTGTAAGGTTCTTTTTTATGCGTAAGACCACATAATAAATGGCATAATGACGTTCACAAGAGCTATTTGTAGCCTAAACTGAATTAATGATATTTGAAGTGTTATATATTTTTAAAACCCTAATAATATTTAATAATAATAATAATATTTATAAGCGTCACCAACTACAAACTATATAGGTAATTAGTTTTTTTAGCTTATTAGGTATTAAAGTGGCAGTAAAAGATCTCACTCAGCATTATGTTAAACCAATTTTAATGTTGTTTTAATTTTAATCTATGCAATATTCAAAGAAATTTACTAAAAGCTAGATTTCGGGAACTATCAATAGTTAGTTAAAAAAATACATTTATCTTTGTATCTTTTTGCAGACTTTTTAGAAATTTTGATATAAATTATTGTAACTGCTAATTTATATTTGTCTCATTAAGTTAATTAATATACATGCGTATATAACTTTTGCAGTTTTCTCTTTAGATCGTTATCATATTTAGGATATGTTTAACTGATGATGATTAATGAGTATACAAATAGGAGATTACGTGGTTAATGGGTAAATGTTGAGAAATATAAACAGAAAGTAAGAAAAAGACACTCATTCGCGGCTATGTTTGTGTTTTTATCAACTTTAATAAATTATTTTATTTTATTTTTTGTTGCTACCTACTTGCCATAAATTATAGAAAACAATAGGTATGTAAAACATTAATTATAGTCCAAATAATTCTTATTATTTTTAACTTTAGAAGATTTAATATCAGTTAATATTTATTGTCATTTTCACCATTACGCATGTTAGGTTCGCATCTAGAAGATAACAATTCTATTCTTATTTAAATGTTTTACAAAATTATATCATTATGATTGTTATTAGTTTTGTGAACTATATAAAAAATAAAAAAAGCAGGAAATTGTTGCTAGTGTGTAAGAAAAACATATTTTATACATAGATTTATACAACTCGTTTGTCTGAGAGGTATCCTGATGTAAAGGCATTTCTTGTTTAGCTAGACACCATCAGTCTTACACAGAGTAGATAACTTAAACCTTTACTTTTTATAAACTGTAACTAGCAATAAGAATATGCTTTGTGGAGAATTATTAATGTTATTCTATTTTAATTTTTTTTTGAGTGGAACTCAAACTAAAATACACGATTACTAGGTCGATTTATTAAGTTACCAATGAATAGTTGTGTGGTGTTGCTCGGCGCCACACGGCTCGGAAAGCGTGAAGGGCATCGCACAACAGAACCAGCGACCTTGGCTTATGGATTCCTAGCCTAGAGCTAAGATCCTAGAAAGCCTACTACAAGTTTTATTTATATTCATTATAAGGCAAAATTTAAATTCTCCTTGTCTGTCTCTAGGGCACATGCTGCCAAACAAATTCTCGTTTTCGTCAACGTGGTCGAATGAACGAATAAAACTCGCGTTCAGCCATCGACCTTGATCTATCGACCTTGGGTTATGGATTATTTGGAGCTAAGATCCTAGTTCAGTGTGCCTAATGCGAGTTCCATGCGATCACGATAACGAAGACAATGTTAATTTTTACTTTTTTTTTAAGTGCCAATTGCTACACTTAAGCTGAATTAAACATTTATAAAAAATACTATAGCGTTGTGTTATCAAATTTGTGGTATTCATCTGCAAGTCCATCGGTTGCAAATTGCAATGATCTTGGATACTCGTAGATGGCACTAATGTCGCTCTAAAGCATTTCAAAAAATCAAAAAGCAGTGAATAAATTCAGTGCTTACGTCAGCCTTCCCCGTAGCATAGCGATCAGTGCAGCCGCCCGGATTGCGGAAGACCCAGGTTTGATTCCTGGCTGGGTCGAGTAGGCATTTAATTTTTTCACTGTATTTTATATAAATATTAAGACAATGTGTATACATTAAAGCAGCGCCTGCCAGAGACGCCCGCGGGGGGCCTAGGACCCGGAACTTCCGTGGTACCCTTGAAAAGACAGCCGGACCCGTAGTTCCAGCTGCCATACCCTACCTATCAGTGTCAGCAGATAGGGACAGGACGGGATAGCAGTGGGACAACCCGACACCCCCTACCCACCGTCAGGTTGCAAAGTAGGTGTCAGACATCCTTGTGCAAGCACAAGGGACCATCTACGTCAGGTCATACCGCCAGATCAGGACGCGCCGAAGCGCATTCTTCATCCGGTACTTTTAAGACTAGTGTCTCGAGCCAGTTGCCCCGTGGACACGTATAGTCCACTAATTATTATCCAGATAGGTCACCGGTGCTGTAAGCTCGCTCACTTCTCGTTGCACTAAGAGCACAACTCGCAGATTCCACTGCTTGAGTCGTCGACTCTAAAGTCGACTACCAAATGTCCTCTTTGGTGGCGGATTTGTAAGCCCACTCATTTCTCAGTACCCATCCAGGCACCTTGCCAGTTTCACTATCCTACGCGGCTGGCTCAGCCGGAGGTATTGCACCTATCGGGCACCTCTACTAGTTATTCAGACTAGTGCCGGAGATGTTGGAGTTCTGCTCAGTGAAAACCACCGAGCATAGCAACCAACTATGGGCAACTCACGTGCCCCGCAAGTCCTTTCGCATCGGGCCCCTCGAGACCGCTACTTGGACAAGCTCGCTGTGCACGAAATGGAAGCCTGGCCAACAGCAACCAGGCAGACGAGCCAGCTGTGGGACAATTATTTATGCTATTTACTAACTACCAATTTCGTTACAAATTTGTTTACACTTTGGATATCCGTGGACGTGCTTTGGCGTACGCAGCCGAGAAAGCGTTGAAGATAGGGACGTATCTTTTATAGAAGTGAATGAGAAAATGATATGCATACTATAACTAATGCATAGCCTTGCATTCCCATGCTTTACGCGAATGTGACTCAACAGGTGTCGCTGCAACACAAAAAATATGCCTTTGTTTAGCTCGTTTGTATGCCACGATCAGAAATGCAGTCTCTGATTTAGTACTGTGTCCTGTGTGAACAGAATAAACTGCACCTACTTCAATGGAATATTAATGAACTGCTGTATATACCGAGCCAACTATGGAACTCGACATAAAAGTTAAAAAATTTCAATTCCAATTTATGTATGTTTTGTTTCTGCTTAAATGGAGTTGCTCGTACATGGCAGAAACTGCTAAACTGAGATTTAAAATTATTGTCTACAGCTATCACAAAATGGTTAATACTTTTAACAGATAGAATGGTTTTATTGAAAGCTCTACCTTAAAAAAGTGACTAGCTTCCAAAAAATGATTTTTTATAAAGAAATAGATGTATATAGGGTAAAACAAATCTTAGGATTTTATGTATTGATAAATGTGGGCTTTGCAACAACCTATCGTTTGTTATGTTATCCATGTTTAAATTGTCGCGTTCTAGATAAATAATTTCATAAATATAAATAAAGCGGCATGGTTATTAAAGTTGTTGACAATAAACATCAGTTAGTTGAACAGAGTTATTACGTTTGTAATTAAATTAAGTAATTTATTATCTATGTTGATTTCGTTTTATTTATGCTTAATTTTAAACCTTGGCATGACCAATGTAGATAGTTGCTTTTTAAAACTATCGTCGTCTATAAACGTTCCACTACGTGGCTTAGGACTTAGGGAGAAGATCTGGGAGTGGTGTAATTACCACATGAGAATAGTATTCCTGGCTGGTCCAAAGCAGGCTGATGGATTTGAACAACTGTCGTTATCTGACAACAACCACTTCTTCACGTTCATTCGAAAAACAAAGGAGCTCATGATATTTTCATTTCGCCACTCAATTGGTTTGGTGTTGCGAAATTTGCGAGATTGCAACCCGCACGCGCCATCGAGCTCCTCATCAATCTGATATAGTTAATAGAGTTAATCATTGCCCATCGCTTACTGACCGTATTGGAGCGAGCAGCATTCGTACCGTGTCTCCATCGTCATCCCTCGTATCATAAGACTCGTGGATTATACTGCATTATGCTGGTATCATCAAACACATCAAACGTTCCAAAATTCATGTTTCTTCATGTTTCTTCATGTTCCTAAATAAATAAATAAATGTTTCCCACACTCACACCAATTATCTAGCCCCAATAAGAGCTTCCTTAAGAAACTCGATAAAATGGTTAACTAGACAACGGATAAACATACTTAATATACTTAAATACATACTTATTATACATAGGAAACACCCAGACCCGAAACAATTTAGAAAAACAGGTATTTCTAAATTGACCCGACCGGGGATCGAACCCGGGACCTCAGAGATGGCGACACCATGAAAACCGGTGTGCAAGCCACTCGACCAAGGAGGTCGTGTGGCTTGCACACTACACTACTTTATTAAAGTCTCTTTTTTATTCTGAGTGACGGGTCTGGAACTACCCGTGAGTAATGTAGGTCTCTCCTCGTTGCTCAGCTTCGAAAAGTTATTTGCAAATAAATATTTTTCAAATTAACTATTTACTATTAAATAATAACGCCTCGGTGGTGAAGTGCTCGGCCTAATAAAAAAAGGTCTTGGGTGTGATATCCAGGTCAGGCAAAGTGTTTCTTACTATTCGATACATAGCCCTTGTTTGTGATCAACAACCCGAATTTGGCAAGAGCGTGGTGATGAACCAATAATATATAAGTAAGTTATTTTTATGCCACACCACTTGATATGGCACAGCAATCTTTGGTAAACGTGCGTTCAATCTTGTTCAGGATGCTGTTGGTACCTACTCCACCCCCTGCAACATCGCACCGATCGCATTCTGGTCAGGAACGAGCATCTTTTGTAGGCAGGATGGCATACTGGAAACCTTTGCCTAGCAGTGGATCAGTAATATAGGCTTATGGTAGACTAACTAACCTTCTTATGTCCTTCTCCAGGCGTACCCTGACTGGTCGTGGCACACCGCCGGGCGCGGCGACATCAACTGCACCGGCCTCATCTCGGTGTACCGCATCCGCGCGGACCGCTGCAACCGGCTGTGGGTCCTCGACGCCGGCGTCATCACCAGCATCGACGACTTCAGACGCGTCTGCCCGCCCAAGATACTCATATTCGATATGGCAACTGATCGTCTGGTAAGATGAACGAAAACAAACAAGCATCAAATAGGTAGAGATAAGATAGCCAGTTCCTCAGTGGTTGCTAGATGCCCGGCGTTGACACCAGCTTCGACGACTTCAGGCGCGGTGCCCGCCCAAGATAATCATATCCGATATGGCCACTGATCGTCTGGTAAGATGAATGCGCTTATTTTTGATTGGGAAGAGCGATAGTCTATAGGTACATTGAATCAAAACAACTTCAAATAGAGGTTAGTCAGCTAGCTTCTCAGTGGTGGCTGAATACCCTGGTATTATCACCATTATTGATTGATCCGAGAGGTCTGCTACCGAAGATACCATTTTCTATATGGCGACCATTGACCGTTTGGTAGATGAATGCGATTTTTTTTAAATAATCTGATCTTTTATTGGGCAAAGCATAACAACTACTAGTTTAGGTTCATCAGAAACAAACAAATCACAATTAGTTGGAGATAAGATAGCCAACTACACCCGAAATCAATCACTGAGGAGTTCCTCCGTGATCGATTTCGGGTGTAGTTTTAATCTTCGACCTTAGACAAATAACAACTGCACCGGACTTGTACCAGTGTACCGGCTGTGGGTGCTCGACAACTTTAGGCACGTCTGCCCGCCCAAGATACTTATATATGGCCAATGACCGTCTGGTAAGATAAACGAAAACAAACAAGCATCAAATAGTTAGAGATAAGATAACCAGTTCCCCAATAGGTGCTGGACGCCCGGCGTTGACACCAGCATCGACGACTTCAGGCGCGGTACCCGTCCAAGATACTCATATTCGATATGGCCATGGACCATCTGGTAGGTAAACGCGCTTATTTTCTATAGGGTAGAACCATTTCCTATAGGTACATTGAAACAAAAATACTTTAAACAAAGGTAACGCAGCCAATTCCTCAGTAATGACTGGACGGGGGTATTATCACCATCATTGATGACTTCTGGGGGTATTATCACCATCATTGATGACTTCCGACGCGTCTGCCCGCCAAAGATACACATTTTTAATTTGGCCACGGACCCTGACACTGACGGTGAGATAAATTCGCTTTTTTTATTGGGTGGAGCATAATATAGTAGTTAATATGCTCCACCCAATAAAAAAAGCGTTTAGATGAATCATAAACACACATAGAACACCTTTCACATTAGGCATATGGCATAATCTCAAAGCTACTTCCTACACCCTAATTGCAGCTACTTAAGAATCTGAAGCTGCTAGTCCTCGCATATGCACTACCGGTAGTGCATAAGGGGGCCCGCTAATATACCTACGGCGCGGGACGGTTAATTGTTACCCTTGTTTACCCGTTTTAAGGTATGTATCAGACTTTCTTTATTACTATACTTTTTATTTCTCAAGTGCACGCTCAAATAGTATTCGATGTGTATCAAATCCAACCTGCGTGGTGCAAGCTCGCGGTGTTTCGCCACAATCCGACACCGTCACTCTTTCTTCAACACCGTTCAAGATCACGCTCTTGACGCCAACAGCCACGGCCGCTCCAGTTGTTTCCGTGACGTTACTACAATGGTTCATTCAGTAATGCGATTTGATCAGGCATGATAACATTTTTAACGCGGCCGTTTCATAATCTGTATCGCTATGAAGGTTAACGAGAAATTAATGTCGCTCTATGTTGGTATGTCAGATATTGCAAAAAGAGAACCTATCTACAATACCTATTTGGTGTTAGCCTTAAACCGCCAACTACATTTCAATATTCTTCTCTTTGCAAGTCTATAAAAAGAATATTTCATATTATAACCCGTTTATAGCGAATTGCTATAAACACCACAGACCTAGATATATGGTCTGTGAAAAACACCGAGAATCTGGAGATCTCTTCTAAAAGGAATTTGATAAAGACTTCTTCAGAATTATTGTATTTTATTTAATGTCTTATTTTCACTATTGTCTATAAAATAGGAGAATTCGATAAAATTGTATCTAAATTTTAAATGTTCAAATGGATATCGAAACACTATCACTCAAGTTTTATTTTATTTGATACTAGCTGTGCCCTGCGGTTTCACCCGCGTTAATTAGCGACTGTTCCACTCCTATTAGTCATAGCGTGATGTAATATAGCTTATAGCCTTCCTCAATAAATGGACTATTCAACACAAAAAGAATTTTTCAATTCGAACCAGTAGTTCCTGAGATTAGCGCGTTCAAACAAACAAACAAACAAACAAACAAACTCTTCAGCTTTATAATATTAGTATAGATATAGTATAGATTCTATTACCAAATCTGTGTATTCGAACGTATTTTGTTTGGTTATAAGGCATGCCATATAACCAAACTAAAAACAAATGAACACCGAATAATCGTAGCGCAGACCCTTAGCCAAAGGTGCTCTTGTTCCTCTAGTGAAAGGGAACTCAGATGCCTAAACTAAGTACTTGTAGGACTTTACTAAGCGGCATTTCTTAACAGGAACCGGATTGTAGCACCGAGATTGTCCATTTAGAAAGGACACTAGTATTTCGTTGTTGTCTTATCTAATAACGCCATGTCTGTTTGAAGGTAAATGACACTGTTATGAAATCACCCTTGTGAAAGCATGATTGACCGCCTAAATGTCTTAAGCAAAGATTAAAGATTAGTATGTACACAAGTGGTTATAAAATGTCTTGGCATTACAAAAAAAATGAAAAGAGCTCGAGGGCGCAGCAGCACGCGCGTTCGCAATGTGATCTTAAAAGTTAAGCAACTTTCGCAATGCTGAGTTACTGGATGGGTGATCAAATTGAAATATCTCAAGCTCCTTGGTACTTTAAAATGCGTTAAGGCCCAGTTGTTGTCAAAAGATGGCAGTCGTTCAAACAGTCAACTCGCGTTAGGTCAGCGTAGTTGTTTATTGTCCGATCTTCCAAGTACATATATACTATAAACTCTAAGTTCATGTGGGTAGATCTGAATCTAGCAATAGACCATTTAATCTTTAATAAACTAATGATGATAAAAGAAAAAGTAACATAAGTTGAGGATCCTGGCTGAAGTGCTCTTCCACTATTGGCCTTAACATCACTCAAAATCAGGTGAGATGAAGACATTGCTTTGCCATAACAATATAAAAAAGTCTACATTTATTTATGACTAGCTGACCTGGCGGACTTCGTACCGCTTTGACAGTTTCCATCATTGAGTTAAATATATCAATGGTTTCCATGACAACAAAACAAACAAATAATTTTGTATTGGAAAATTAAATTGTCGTGTTTAGTATTTTATTTAATATATTTTTTTTTAATATAGCCTATGTTACTCAGCGCTAATGTAACATTCTAATGGTGAAATAATTTTTTAAATCGGTCTAGTAGTTTTTGAGTTTATTCGTTGCAAACATACCTACATACATACAAAAATACAATGGTTTCCTCTTTATAACATTAGTATAGATAAAGTCTATTATAATTATTTATACAAGCAAAAACAAGTTCACGAAATGTGATTTATTTTAATTAAACTATTTTTTTTACTAGTTAGGTTGTAGGCAACCGATCGATTTAGGGATCGATTTGACACTGACAGAACCGTACTATACTCATACCATGAAACAGCTGCATGACTCGTGTAGGTACATAAATATTTTTACATACATAATTAATCGCTGTCTAGATGACAGAACTCGACAAGATTGATAGAGGGTTAATGATTTCATAACCATCATTTGGAAAATAATCCAAATAATATGAACGAGATGTAGAGTAAAAACGTGATTAATTGTTGCAACCAAAAATTTTTCTATTTTGTTCGTGTGTAAGTGTTAATTAGGCCCATTTTTCAATTTTATTTGTGTCATTGTTTTTCAATTCAATGTCTGTTGTTAATAAACGGAAATAGTATAGATAAACAACTTTACTACTACATCATCATCATTATCTCAGCCAATAGACGTCCACTACTGGACAAAGGCCTCCCTCAAGATTGAGGGGAATTTGCCATAATCGCCACGCTTGGCAGGCGGGTTGGCGATCGCAGTATGGTTAGAATTATCACAAAGAGACGCTGCTGCCCATCCTCTGAAATGGTCCCTAAGTCGCCTTCTACGACACCCACGGGAAGAGATGGGGTGGTGCAATTCTTTATCCCCGGCACCACACGGGGGACTTTGAACTTTACTACTTTGGGTACTTTACTACTTATCAAACGCAAAATGTTGTCGATTAAAAATCATAGCTATATTTGCAGTGAGTATTTCCTAGATCGTATATTTAAATTAGAAAGTATCCCTTCACTTCAAGACACGATGAATATATGAACGCCTGTTACTGCAACCCTTTTACAAACGACAAATTATATTCTGTCTGTATAACTTTCCGTGAGAAAAGTTTTCAATTGTTTTATATTTATCACACAAGGATTTTAAACAAAAATACATTAATTCTGACCAACAGATATTTTGCTTGCTATGTCGTGCCAGGTCTTAATATATCCCCCTTCTCCCAAATTGTAAGAGTTTAGGGGAGAGCCCCAAATAAACATCCGCGTCTCCCCGGACGCGGTGGTACTCGGCAAAGAGTTTCCCTAGCATAACAAAAAAAAGGTCTTAAAATATCGGAAAGTCAGCAGTGTAAAGAATCTTAAAATAAAATACAATAACTGTAATTTGACTCAGCTTTATTTCGAAATGTACACAGCCAATAAAATAATATTACCACTCCGCAGCGGTAATAAGCCGGACATTTGTCGGGACACCTATTTATTCCGGACAAGTGTTCGGGTAATCTCAACTGTGTCCTGGCAACCCTACGCAATAAAGGATCGTGTTAAAGTCCAAGGTGTCAACAAAAACCATCATCCCAATTATAAGCATCATCATCATCATCATTATCATCATCATCCACAACCCAACTTCACCGATTAATGAGTAGGGTATAGGCCTCCTTGGTCACGCCATTATTACTTGTCATTATATATTTTTATTTAGCCAAAGGCGAACCATAAAACATAGTCATTAGAGTCGGAATTGAAATAAAGCTATTAAAACCAGGTCACTTTGAAATGATCCACATTGATCATTGATCACATACAGAGGTTTACATTATACCCACTCGTATTGTGGACTGTATTGGAAATCATAATCGGTTTTAAATCTAGTGCAACATGAGCCCTACCCTTTCTTGTACGATAATTTTGCTAGGCCCTTGCATTGCAAAATTATCTGATGCGGAAACTAAAAAATAATAATAGTTTAAAAATATAGAATACTTGTAACTCCTGACGATAAATCTCTTCTAATAATTATACTTCCTCGGGAGATAAAATAAACTACCAGAACATATAAAAAACATAGACGGGGTAATAGAATTCAATAACAAACTTAAACAATTACTAATTAGGAAAGCATATTATACAATTACGGAGTATTTAAGTGATAAATTTTAGAAAAACATATTTGAATCACCTACTTTTTAATTATTATTGTTACTATAATAATATAATAACTATAATTTGAATATATATATATATATTTATATATATATATATTTATAAATAAATTTTAATAAATAATGTAATTAATTGACAGTATATTTATTGTATTGAAAATAAATAAATTAATACATATTTTGAATTATTATAAGCAGTAGAATAAGATTAGATATTAATTTCCTCTCAAAACATTGTCGTGCCCAATCCGGGCCCATAACGTTCTATCTAACTAATATTGTAACAACTCATGTATACTTATGGAGAGCAATAAATGATTGAATTGAATTGAATTGAATTGAGATTGTGACAAACCGAATTTTACGCAGACGAGCCCGCGCTTGGAAGCAAGATAAAATGTAGGAGAGTAAACTGTAAAAACTACCAAAACAATGCATGTATGTACATCATGATGAAATGGGAGTACCTGCTATAAATGTTTCACATCCTTCTCTTCAACAATACTCGTATTGTTTGCCGAGAAGTCTTAAGTCATAAAACATACATAATTATATTACTCGTAATATCATTATGTATGTTTTATGACTTCCATCTAGTCGTATAAAAGTTATATCTTACCTCAGCTGAACGATGCCTTCCTCAAATTAAATAATCTCTTAGTATATCTTTACTATACGAGTATTAAGTTAAATTGATACATTTGGAAGGAACACAAAATATATAAAAACACCTACGTAGTTCCTCACGATATGACTCTCCTAAACCCGGAATGGTACTAGATTTAAGTTAAGTAATTAAAACTTAACGTGTTTGACGTTAATATAAGGTTATTTTAAATTAATAAAAAACGCGAGTGATTCTGTATAGAGTGCTTTATTCTATGTGTAGGGAAATCGTATTTTTCGTCAAGTCACACAGATACAAAGTGATTTTCTCAAATTCTAATACCGACAAATAATTACAATACAGTAAGTTCGTTGAAACATTCCCACGAGCGGGATTTGAACCCACACCTTCCTGACCCGATTGTCAGGCGGATGCATCCCGCCCGTGGGAAAATCTTTCAACACTTTTTCCGAATACGTGTATTGGCTATGCCAAGCCCATATATTAGTTAGTATACGAGTAGGTTCTACAGAAAATGATGTAGCTATTGTTGTTTCTTTTATTCTACGAGTACAACTAAGACGTGCTTGGCCTTCGACAAATCTGATGGTGAGTAATAAAAAGGCCGGAGATTAAATGGCATTTCACTTTTAACCCAACTATTAAGGCGAAGGGTGAGGCACACTAGCGCCACCAATTGATAATTTGACAATTACTAACGGACCCGATCTTTTTTTAAACATTGCGTACCGTCCGATAACAGGAAAGCATCCATAGTATTTATTTAATAATTGTGCACTACTTTTTGTTGCGTGGTTTATTCACGAAACGGGCTACCGCATTTATTCACAAACAATGGCCAATTTTGGTGTTAGCGAATGAATACAAAAACAAACCTAAAAGTAGTGCACAATTATTAAATAATAGATTGCCTAGTGTCGGAAGGTCCGCAATGTTTGAAAATAAATCCAGTTTAGCAGTTATCAAATTAAATTAAATCCACCCCGTGTGGTGCCGGGGGTAAAGAATTGCACCACCCCATCTCTTCCCGTGGGTGTCGTAGAAGGCGACTATGGGACCATTCCAGAGGATGGGCAGCAGCGTCTCTCTGTGATTATTCTCACGTTACTGCGATCGCCAACCCGCCTGCCAAGCGTGGCGATTATGGCAAATTCCCCTCAAATTGATTTATATCCTTGAGGGAGGCCTTTGTCCAGCAGTGGACGTGTTTTTGGCTGAGAGGAGGAGAGGAAATTAAATCCATTAGCGGCGCTAGTGTGCCTTACCCTTCGCCTTAAGAAACGGGATAGTAGATATCTTAACTGTTAATTGTCGAAATGTAAAAATCTACTACTGTGACAGACTAAGCTAAGATGTAAGCGAGACGAACTTAGAACCAACCCTACCACCAACCAAACCGCGTAAAATAAAATATACCCAACGTTTGAAATCGAACCCGCTATGTATGGTCTGAGACTGGTGGTTTAACCAGTAGACCATGGAAACGGTTAATTGTTGTAACAAAAGCTATTGTTGCAGTAACAAGTGTTAAATGTTATCTTAGCAATCAACACGCAACTGCATGTATGGATTGTATCCCATTTTCGAAACAGCCACGTAGTACGGAAAAAAATTGCTATGTTCACACCAGACTATCAAGCCTGCTAATTCAGTAACATCTCAATACTGTGTCGGTAGTTTGATTTTGACATTATTGTCATAGAGTAGATAGTGTTGATTAATTTCGGCGAGTTGGATTGGGCCACGATAGCATAGTTGGTAGTGCACCTGACCCGGCATGTCATGGGGTGCGGGTTTGAATCTCGCTCGTGGAACTTTTTCAACACTTTGTCTTTTTTCAATTATTGTCATCATCATCATCATCAGCTCATTTTATATCCCCATGAGGCACATGCCTTCCCTATGCATGGAAACAGCACATAGAGAACGTGCCATAAACCACCACGCGGGCCCAGGCGATTGGGTGTAATACAGCCGAGATTCATTAGGTAGACCGTGCTCAATGGCCACTGACATCAGTCAACGTCTTCCGAAGCACGGAGGAGCTAGAGATGAAAGTTTTCATTTATCCATCCGATGAGGCCTTTGCGAAAGTTGCTAAACTTCAGCCTTTCCGATAAACTGCTCAGCAGTTTGGCAGAACATATAAATTATCAAAAGTTTAAATATAAAAAAAAAATTAAGAGCGCAAGCGCGTTATCCAGCGCCATCAAGCCCCTCATAGACCGTTTTGACATGACTATGGGATAATTGTTTAATTAAGGGGGTGCAGCGCGGACGCAAAACTGCGAGTATCAAGTTTCTTTATGATAGCGAGCGAGCGGCGCGTGGTAGTGGTGTGACAACGCCGCACGACTACGAATACGCACGCACACTAATATCTGTAAAGAGTAGGCTGGTGATTTAATTAGAGTAATGTTTACTTTCGTAAAATCATAGGCGTTTGGGTAAAAAATAATAATAGTCTTAATATTTTCATATTAATATTTTTTTATTGAAAAATAAGACAACAGTGGCCTGCGGAATATCAATACAAACATTTTGATGTCGGATCATTGTTTCATTTGTGCTATATTTACAAAGTTTCTGAACAAATAAGTTTTATATACCATTACTTTTACGTATTGTTTATGCAGTTTCTGGGTATTTGTTTCAAATTCCAAGACAACCATGGCCTTGTGAAAGGATCAAGCTAACCTACACTTGTTCTTTTAATGTATATGACCTATTCAGCGCCTAACACCAGTGACTTAAAAACACGTAAATTTTCTAAATTCCGCGCAGCACCCCCTTAAATCAGGCCACCGACATAAGATGGCCGACGTTTTGAAATAGCAAAATCGAAGTCCAGAATAAATACTAAGTGTTTAAGCTAATTGTTCAGTGTCGCACATAACCGAACGATTGAATTGATTAAATCCTAAACGACCTCAAATTATCTTATTCATGTCATGGTAAATGGTTGAAAGTTTAATTGGTTTATTATAAAACAAACGGTTTGCTAGCGAACTTACTTTTGTGCTTAACTAGAGCTGAATTCCGGATGTCTGTTTGCGGTTTGAATTTTTTTATGCAGCATAGTTTTGAAATATATTTTTTTTATTTACTCTAATTAACAACAAAGTATAAGCAATGTACTTCTTCTAGCAGTGCATCATTGTAAGCGTTACCGCTATGTGGTTGGTTTTGAGGATTCGACGATTGTGTAAAGTGATCCACGAAAGATAATCAAGTTTGACTTATTTCCCGAAAGATGTGCAGCAAGCAGTATACCACACTACTATTACAATACGATTGCAACTCAAAATAACTCTAATTCGAGTTATTCATTTCCGGATTTAGACTTTGCGTCAATGACATTATTTTTAGAAATTTGTAAGAAACATCTTTAAATGTCTCTGTAAGTCACTGTTAATAGTTGACCGACTATAGTAACAAACACTTAACCAATTTTAGTTACCGCCTAAGTTCGGCCAGGGACGGCACGTGCCACGGTATTTTTTTTTGTATTTTTAATTAGTATTACATTATTAGCGATTAATATAATATATGTTATCAAAAACAAACTTGTAAAAAACCAAGTCTTGCAACTCAGTTCTTCTACCGTAAAAAGTTGTGAGATCTATGTAATATCAAGTTGGTCATCAGTCCTTAATTAAGGGACCTTCTGTCTTAAGTTATTACGTAATTAGCTAACCTAACAACATCATAAGTAAACATATCAATATTAAAAATCTTTTATGTTTTTTAAAATAAAGATATTGACTTGGCAATCGCACTAAACAAAGTGCCCCCAGATTCGTTTTAAAAATAAAATTAATCATAAATAATAATCTTGTTGGCTATTTTAGACTTCAATATTACAGCTAACAGCCATAACAGTCTTCACTAAAAACATTTATTTTTTCTATGGTTTTAAAATATTTGTTAATTTTTGTAAGGTCCCTTCCTTACTTTGGTTTAAATTAAAATAACCGTTATACAATACAACAATTGGTAACCTATATCTAACAGTGTATAATCAATTATCATTTGTACTATCCTTTTTTTTTAATATCTTTTTTATGTTTTACTATGGTGTACAATGTTAATTATCGATGCTCAGGGTAAAAGAAGTAGGCAATCCAGGACGAATGAATATTTTTATCGTTTAGTTGAAAAAACCAAGCGTTTAATTTTGAAAATTACAAAAAAATATGATACGACTCTGCGACAATGGTTTCCAATCGAGAGAATAGTAAAAAAAAGGTGTGAACGTAGGCGCGTAGTGCGTCTGTCGTGACGTTGCCGCGAAGCTCATCGCAGACCGCGTCGTTTACTCCTTGTGTGGATAGATGGCGCTAACATACAATAAAAAATATTTTCATTACATATAAGTTTTTCATATATTCTGAAAAATTACACTTTTTGAGTTACCACACTCACACAAAAGTTATACATAATTATAACTTTATATAGGGTAGTGACACCTGTGTTCAACATAGGAGCCAGTAATCGAAATACACTGTAAAATGTAACACATAATTAATATACATAAGTTTGATTAATTAAACAAATAAAACTAGTACTTACTAAAGACAAAAAAATAAACATAATTTAATTTAAGAATACCTCCCTGTGTGGTACCGGGGATAAAGAATTGCACCACCCCATCTCTTCCCGTGGGTGTCGTAAAAGCCGACTAAGAGACTATTCCAGAGGATAGGCAGCAGCATCTCTCTGAGGTTAACTCTCAATCAACTTACTGCGATCGCCAACCCGCCTGCCAAGCGTGGCGATTATGGCAAATCCCCTCATGTATCCTTATGTATCCTTGGGGGAGGCCTTTGTCCAGCAGTGGACGTCTTTTGGCTGAGATGATGATGATGATGAATTTAAGAAAAACTAAAACCTATTAATAAAAGATTTCCTCCAGCTGTGGGCTTATGGGAACGGTCCCAAGAATGCTGGCAACATTACCTCTTTTACCACACTATTGTATTACAATGCTATATATATAGATCACGCAAATTCCATGTGATTGACGGTCGTTCAGGTAGTCACGCGTCACGCCCGTTTGCCCGAGGTCGTTTTCTATTAGGTGAAAGGGTGTGGTCCAGCTGCGGTTGTTGCAATTGTCCGATGCCAATACGCATGATTGTGTCCGCGTAATTATTGGCTGCCTCGAGTTGTAGTTAGGACGTCACAACATGCCAATTGGCTAATGAAACATAGATATTATGGTCTTGTAGAATCGAACGTTTGACGCATGCATACCTCGATCAACTATTGATCGGAGATTGCATAGCAATGCTTTAAAACATAGCTACCTTGGAAAAGTTATATAAGTTGGTTTTGAGTTCTAAGGGGTACTAAGGGTAAATAAATAAATAAAAGAAAATACCTATTTTATGCCCTCTTCACCGACGACAAGCCGACGACCATAAGTTGTTACTTATGTCAAATGTGTATGTTGTATAAATGTATGTTTAAATTTAAAACGAATTCCTAAGCCATTAAGTAAGTGCGTGCGTGCGTGCGTAAGTGCGTGCGTCTTTTCCACTTAACAATGCGAACGTGTAAAACATTAGCGTTAAATCTTAAAACACAGAATCTTAACGCTAAAGCAATAAAGAGTTTCCCTCTCACATGACACTAACTGTACAACCCAGCCACAAAACGACTTAAAGTTTATACTGACACCCCCTACCAACCGTCAGGTTAAACACTCACTGTACAATCAGCAATAAATTGATCGATGCAAAAGTAAATAAAAAGAATTAAAAAATAGTGGTTCGATTTTTCTTAGCACATATAAATAAACGCCTTGGTGGCCGAGGGGGAAAGCGCTTAGCTCGATACCGGAAGGTCCTAAATTCAATTCCCAGGTCGGGCAAAGTGTGTTTCAAATCTTTCGACGCATAACCCAGGTTTGTGATCCAAAACCCGCATTTGGTAACTACTAAGATTAAAATACCCATCAATCGTAGCGATGACTTGATTTCAATTATGGAGGCCTTTGCCCAGCAGTGGGACAGTATAGGCTATTGATTTATAAATAAACATTCTCATTTGAGTTTTTCTGTAAGTATAATGGCTTTGGCTTCGGGATATTTTTTGCTTCAAGCAATTAAGCATTTAAACTCAATTAACTTAAATGAGTAGATCTTATTAACATTAAGCCTTAAGCATGCTTCAGTCAATTTACTTCAGACTGTCCGTAAGTACCTAATGAAACTAATTATAATTACGTTTCAATACAAGTACGCAATTACGCATTGCCATTTCTATTTAGAGAGGTTGTTGTAGGTCTGTTTGTCACGACTGTAGATATTTTAATTGAGCGTTTGTTTCAATTTGTTTCCGTGATATGTTCCGTGTAACTCAAAGTAATTCATGACCTCCAAACTTATAAGACTTGATTGAATTTGGTCGATTACTATCACACACACAGCGAAAAATATCGTAGAATGTCCTTACATTTTTTCTCAGGTAATTGTAAATTGGCAGTAAAGGCAATTGTAAAATTATTATCATAATTTAACTTTGTGGTTTTAGTGGCTAACCACCAACTAACAATGTCAGACCCGAAGGACCCATTGCGTATGTATTGTTGCACTGCGAGTAATCGGTTGGCTATGCTAGTTTTAAGCCTGCCCGTTTAGCTACCACCATCCTATCTAAATCTTTCGTCATTACAACAATGGTCGTAGCGTTGTTGCCTTTCGACAGTAAGAGATAAGATAGCCAGTGACTAAGAAATAAAAACATACCACTTTCGCTCATTTACTGCTTACATCTTACATGATAGTCAGAGACAGTAATGCCGAAGGCAAAGCACACTTTACCCTGAATCCTCAACATTTGACTTTATAAGTTTTATTGATCTATTACTTTTGTCATACAGGTAAGAAGCGTCTACTTCCCGAGGGAGCTGCTGCGGCCAGCATCCCTGCTCACGAATCTGGTGCTGGACGACACCAGGGCGCACACCTCGCGCCTCTCCGCCACCTGCGACAATATCTTTGCGTACATCAGCGATACTGTTGCACCAGGTACTGCGACTCATGTGTTTCCAATCAGCTTGCACGCTCTATTAGCTGTGCTGTGTGGAAGCATACAAGCTTCAGTAAGCAGTCCATCGTCTTCGGTGACTGGACGACTCCCTGATGGACTCCATGCGTCTCTCCAACACTGATGACAACATCTTTGCTTACATCAGCGATACTGTTGCGCCAGGTACTGCGACTTATGTGTTCCCAATCAGTAAGCACGCTCTATTAGCTATGGTGGACTAAGGCATACAAGCTTCAGTAAGCAATCCATCGTCTTTAGTATCTGGACGACTCCCTGCACACTCGCATCACTCCGACATTGGTGACAATATCTTTGCTTACATCAGCGATACTGTTGCACCAAGTACTGCCGCTATATGTCCAACAGCAAGCACGCGCTATTAGCTGTGTTGGACTGAGGTAAGTAAGCTTCAGCAGGCAGTCCATCGTCTTCGGTGACTGGACGACTTCCTGATGCACTCCACGCGTCTCTCCATCGCTAGGGACAATATCTTTGCTTACATCAGCGATTATGTTGCACCAGGTACTGCCGCTATATTTCCTTACACAAACAGCAATAACGTTCTATTAGCTGTGGTGGACTGAGGTAAGCAAGCTTCAGCAGCAGTCTATCGTCTTCGGTGTCTGGACGACATCCTGATGCACTCCACGCGTCTCTCCACTACTGGTGACAATATCTGCGCTTACATGACTGGAACCGTTGCACCAGGTAGTATGACTATGTGTCCTTACACAATCAGCAAGCAATCTATCTCTATCACTCTCTCTCTCCTTACCACGTGCGACAATATCTTCGCTTACGATCACCAATGACACCGTTGCACCAGATACTGCAACTGTTGTGTCCTTTTAAAACAGCAAGTATCGTAGTGGCATCAGCTCAGTAAACCCAGTGTTTGACGCCAGTTTTCGTCATAAAAGTTAATACAGAATTTCATAGAAATTTATGAGATAACAGCTAGGAAGCAGGTGGTCTGTATTTAAATGTTGCTAAAATAAAAAAAATATTGGTTGACCCCTATTTTTAATGATTAAAGAAAAAAGTGTCGTTTAGTTTATTGGTTCCTGTCGAGCACTGGTGTCACTGCACTATGCTAAGGCTCTACGTTTTATTAGTTGTAACAGTCCGAGGCTTTCCACTTTCCAACCACTTTGTAGGCTTAAAGGCACCCTGAGTGCCTAGTGTGAGTTTTGATTACTATCCGTATTTATTCGATTACATTTACGAAGACAAAAAATTGTATGGCAACATAATCGAATAACAAACGAAAATAACGCTAAGCAATTTGAAAGAAGACAAAGTGTTGAAACTCCACGAGTGGGATTCGCACCCGCATCGAAGATAGATATATAATAGTTGGTAGTGCACCTGACTCGGCATGTCATGGGGTGCGGGTTCGAATCCCAACCATAAATCCCAACAGCGAATTTTCGCAACAATATTTGCGTAAAATTATATGTAAATAATCATAACGCTAAGCACCCTGACGCACACTACCACAATACAATCTCGATATCCGATTCGAACGCTCTAGAAAATTTACGAGTAAGTAGTAAGATATAGGGAAATGCTTGCCTAAAACTACCTCCTGGAAAATCTCCGGATAGAATTAGTTGCAATAGATCGACGAACCAGCAAAATTAAGCCCTAAACGATAACCCGGTAACCTTGTTAACGTCAAAGTCTAACTAACTCCTGAATATATGCAAATTAATGTTTAATCGTTAAAAGTAAATTAAGTATAACAATTAAATAATAAGTACATTTTTAGATCTTGTTAAATTTACAAAGAGACCAAGAGTAGTACTACCCTGGTACTATTAATTATTCTGTTGTAGTACTTTGTAAACAAGACACGGTGTAATGTATGCAAGCGTAATACTTAGCTTCATAAAACTATTATGCATGCGTAAAAAAGTTCGTTCGCTCATTATTCCCTTTGACATTACTCAATCGCGGCATGCGCTACTGATCAGATTCCCACTGTGAGAATCAGGATCTACAGGTCGTCATAGTAAAAATGTCTCAATTTGTGTCAATATGACAGTTAATCATTACAACGAGCTGATATGTCCCATATCTACTCTGAATCAGTAGTGTGTACATAATAGCAAATTAAATTTAAACTATGTAAAAAAAAGTTAAGTCTATTTTTAGCCGTAGGCTGCTACTTTATTTCCTTGTCACACTTTATTTTTTCCCGACAATAAAAAAGTCATGCTGTAAAAAGCGAAATAACACTCTCAGCAGACTAATTAAAATAAGTCGGAAACCATAAAGTCTGCAAACTCGAAATTTGAAATGTAGAAACGTGGTAGAAACGTGGTAGAAACCTGTACCTTAAAAGGTTTTTAAAGCATTCCTTCGTGGTCACAGGATATAGTTCATTATTCTGTAGAAGGTCATAATATCTGAAAAACAACCAAGGAACTATCGTTAGAAAACCAACAGATACATTACTTTAGATAAGTAATAATTAATTTAATTTGAAAACGAACCCTGTATCAAGCAAGGCTATAAAAGAAATCGCTCGCAAAAAATGTTACAATTAAATATTAGCACGCTAAATTAAAAAACCGATTTAAGGTTTTTGCATGTTAGAACACATGCCATACCTATTAACTACTCGCTATCAAGGCTGCTTTTGCACCAGAGCTGTGCGAGATAGCTACGCGCTTTACAATCCCGAATCCAAACGCCTCGAAGAATCTAGTAGGAAATGGGAGCATGCAGTAGTGCGTGATGCCATTCCCTTTAGTAAACCTCTCATGGTGCTTCGTTTCACACTGCTTAAGAACCCTTTAAGTTTCTCACCGCCCCCAAAAAAGTCCAATGACGCTAAAAATGCCGTTTGAAGCAATCAGCAAACTCTTTCCAAAAAAAAGATGTGCACGATGCTAAAATCCACCAATAGCATAGCTTCCTTTTCCTTGCGGTGTAAAATGCAGCAATCCGATTGGTTGTTTTTTCCTTGCGCACCTTGCACACAGCTCTGGTGGAAACGCAGCCTAAATATCCGCTCGGTAGCCGCAAATAACAGCCTTTGTGTATTATCAAAGTATGATAAATGGGCTTGTTAATCACTTTGTTAAGTCTTATATTGTTACAGAGCGCAGCCATGTGTGTCGCCGTAACGTACCTAACATAATCTGCTTTCTCCAAAATGACGCAACGTTCGCAAACCTGTAACAAAAATCTAATTAAATTGATAGGCTGGTTATTTGGAGAAATTGTCTCATTACGTAACGCCTCGTGCGTGTTATTAAACTTTCATGGTCACCGTTTATTTTTAATCAAGCTAGTAAAATTAATGATAATAATAGCTGAATTTAACTAGGTATGTCTTTTGTTAGCGGTGCTCAATGGTAGGCATGTTTTTTCAGACAGATTTAAGTAATGAGTTTGTAACGTCTTAACGTAAAATTTAACAATCGTATATTTGAGCAAGCAATTTCAAAATAAAGACATGAATTTACCTAGTCGCCTTAGCGACACACTGAAAAAATGCACCAACTTTCGGCGAATAGTTTAAGATTATAACATGACTCACGAATCTGAAATGTTGATATAGGTAAATTCATGTCTTTATTTTGAAATTACTTGCTCAAATATACGATTGTTAAATTTTGACTCGATCATAATTATTTTCGAAATCACCACAAAAAAAAACACTATTGTTCAACAGAATTACTTAATTGATATGCTTGGAAACCAGTTAAATATATTGATAACATCAATATTCGTAATTTAGTAGCTGCATATTTGAATAACTAAAACCAATAATTTTTTTTAAAGTTTTTTTCTTTTTAATTTGCGAAACTAATGTCGCAGGCGCTATGTATTTTCGACCTTATGACAGCGCCAGTAAGGATCAGCCTTTTTGAATGTTCACAAAGCGAGGTGTCGTCTTAATATAATAGACTCACTCCTCTCTCCGCTTCTGTGGTCTAGTGCTTAAGACCAACAGTCTTAGACCCGGAGGTCCCGGGTTCGATTCCCATTGGGGGGTACATGTTTGTGTACTCGGTTTGGTTGGGAAGGCTTGTTTGTCCGCCTGGCTAGCTGGCAATGTTTGTAGCATTGTTGTGTTCCGGCAGCTAGAGAGAAGATAGCCCACTGGCTATTGCATATATGCACCATCAGTAGTTGAGGATCCCGGGTGAACATCAAATAAAAGTATGAATCTCACACTTCTATTTATAAATTATAATTAAACGAACTTGCTATACTCTACGCAGAATAAAAAAGTTATTAAATATACAACTTTTAATGATAATTAGCTTTCGGCGATATGAACGAAATCCACTTATTTAAGACATTCGACTAAGCGTTTTGAGTTAATTTAGTTTTTTATACCTTTCCATTTATTTATGACAGACACAATATATTACACTATATTATATTGCTTTCTGAAGCTTACGCGAACGCTAAACTTTGAAATGATACTACTTTTAGGGATCTACTCGTGTTTATTTTTATTTTACACATGAATTTGATTAATGTTGATAATTAATGTTATGCTGACATTAATTATTGTGTTAAATTAATGTGTAAAGTAAACGCAAATAGATCCCAAAAATAGTTTCATTTCAAGCCAATATAATTAAATATAAATAATATACGTATCTACTTTATATAAATATTACCAATTTTAATCATCAAGATATGCGATTATATACTGGATTATCTAATATTCGGCGCAGTCGCACGCATTATGCGTTCATGCATTTAACAAAGATGAATGAGTTCAAAATAAACCTCATTACTTAGTTCGATCGATCAACTTCATAACTTAGTTGGTCGACTGATTCTTACGTGTTTAGATGGTCTATTAGGGATTTAATAACTGCTCAATACCTCGGTTAAGTAATTATGACACCTTCAAACGTACATTAAGCATTCACGCGCCTAATTAATTGGCCAGCACGATGATTGGACGGATTAAGATTTAAACTTTGGTAAACAAACTAGCACATCATTATAATTCGAACCTAAACTCATTCTGAAACGAAAATATATAAGCTTTAGAGCTTTTTAAGTGCTGTATGATATGGCATAACTTTTGTAATTCATTTTGTAATCGATACAAATCGAAACCTCTGAAGGTTTCGGGTTTGATTCCTAGCGCATGGTTGGTAGTATGGCGTGTTCTTAAATCCGCCTGGCTAGGTACCTTATCTAAATATGTCGTCATACTAACAATGGTAGTAGCATTGTTAACTACTGTTACTAGTTTAAGAATTACCATGTGAGAGAAAATAAATGTATTTTTATTATTTATTATTTTATTATTATTGTTGTTTTCCGATAGAAAAGCCTTAGTAATTGAAGAGTCTGAGTCAGGTGCGCTTTCACCTTCGGCCTTATCATCACTTAGCATGAGGCTAGAGGAAACTCAAGTGCCCACATGTACCTAGAGGAATAAGGAAGTTACGACACGATTTAATTAAATTTTTAATATTGTGTTTTATATAGTGTTCTAACCTTTTGATTGAAGGTTCTAACCAAATAGTTTTGTTGTATATGGTTTTCAATGTTTATTATTTTAAATGATTTTTTTCCTTTTAGCTTTATTTGGTTTTTTGGTAAGTAAATGTTTCTCTCTTTCCTTATGTCTTTCTTTTACTAATAAAACCTTTTTCGAATCCCAGGCCTCATAGTGTACGACGGGCGTCGTGACAACGCGTGGCGAGTGACCCACGCGTCCATGTACCCCGACCCGGACTTGGGTGAATACGACATCGGCGGAGAGAAGTTTACGCTGATGGACGGCGTGGTGGGGCTGGCGCACTCACCCACGCAGGGGCTCCTGTACTATCAGCCTTTGGCGACAGACAGGTACATTCATCTGACTACAGTAGACCATGTGTCTTTGCTGTGCTACTGAGCTATCACATCATCATCACCGGCTCATTTTATGTCCCCACTGCTGGGGCACGAGCCTGCCCATCGATGCATGCACATGCACACCACAGGGTGAACGGGCCATAAACCACCACACGGGCTAGTGCGGTTGGTGCAAAAGTTATTCTTATCCCGAAGCGTTGTTCATACGAACAACATTGAAAGACAAACTGGCGCCCACCGTGGGGCGAGACTGTCACATTGATTGTATCACTATCATCAATAACCATGATATCTATAGGTAGTACAAACGCCTGCGCATCCACCTATCTAAAACTGTAAATTACTACATATAATTTAACTAGAAATGTGGCATTTAGACTGTTTCCTAGGATATAGTCTTTATCAAAACGTAAGAAAATCATCATTCATTCATACATACTTTGCCATAGTGCCAAATGCCAAAAATGTATGCCATAGTAACTATGGTACCTTAAAAAGAGTATCTTCTTGGGTAATCTTATGTAAGTGTATCACGAATGACCCGAAGCGAAGTTTAACAATGCCAACAGTTTACAATCCAGTCACGCATAATATGTTTATCATTAGAATAATGCAATTTAACTTCAAAACTAGACCACGTTACCAAGTGTTGCGACATGATGAGAAAAACAACTTATAATAATAATATAAGTAATATATGTAACTTGCGATGAATGTTATAAAATTATGAAATAATCTTTACATAATCAGTAAGATCTAACAATGTTTTACCTACATTTAATTGCCAAGGTTAAATTACTAGTAAAAGTATATATAAGACAAAAAACATTGAATAAGACTCCTCTGGCTCACAAAGTAAGAGTAGGTAGATAGCGCTTATAATTTAATTAATATAGATAATATAGGTAATTTGTACGGATCACACAGATTCACGATAGCATAATTGAAAATACATATGACCCGGTGTCAGAGGATGTGGAGTGTGTGGGTGAAATTACCGCTCTAGGAAAAAAAAATTATTTGAATTTTAGATGCTCTAAGCTTTAAAGATCGACCCAAACGCCTCGGAGAATAGTAGGGGACAGGTACACGCTTCCGTGACGCCAACAACTCTAGAAACCCTCTTAAGGGGTTCTATCACTACGGCTTGAGGAACCTTTAGTTTCAAGCCGACCACAAATGTCCGGTAACGATGTAACGGCTATCAGGGGACAACTGCAATCTAGATGTTTTAGTAGGTAGGTATTCTTCTTTTTCTTCAACTTAAAAGCCACGCTCATGTCGGTGTAGGTTTTCCATTCTTCTCTATCCCAAGCGAATTATTTTACTTCTATATAAGGTCACATTTTATCAAGCGCAAATATTTTGACAAAACATCTAATTATATCAGAGAAATAAGGCCCTAGCATTAAAAAAAAAAATCAGGCTAGTTTTTATTTTTACTTTTCCTAACACAAAAATTGTAATGTTTTTAAGAGCGACCTCTCTGTCGGCTCCTTTGAATGAAACTACGGGCACATGTAAGCGGTGTAGTGTTTAATTATGTTGTTAAATTTATCCTCAAAATATTAGCGGTTGATAAAATGTGACCTTATTTAAGATACAACGTTCGCCTTCTCTTCAATTGGTTCCATATAAGCTCTTCTTGGATTTCCTCTTTCTCTCTTTCTCTATCTTCTCATTAATTATGTTTTTGATAAGTATAACTAGTTCTATTGAAATAAAAACGACTTTTACGGATCTACTCGCGTTTATTTTACACATTATATTAATATAATGTTTAAAAAGGGTTCGAAACGTCAGGATAAACATTAAACCAAATTAAACGCGTTATGTAAAATAAACGCGAGTAGATCCGTAAAAGTCGTTTCATTTTAATGTGTAGTGTTCGCGTGAACTTTAGAAAACAATATAACTAGTTATTTTTATTTTTAAATAAATACATTTCGTTACAGAATATTCAGCGTATCTACAGCAGTACTGGCAGCCGGCCCGCCAGCGGAAGGCACTGACTTGCCAGTGAACCTCGTAGGGCGCAAGTCCTCGCAGGGCATCGGCATCGCAGTCGACCCTCGCGATGACACCATCATCTTCAGCCCCATCACTGAAACCGCTATCGCCGCGTGGAACCCCATCACTAACTCCCACAAGTAAGCTTGGTGTTAACTGACATTCTATTTTAGTCAGTCAGTCATCTCAGCTAAAAGACGTCCACTGCTGGACAAAGGCCTTTCCCAAGGATCTCCACAACGACCGGTTTTAGGTTTTACCTATTTCAGTATTTTGGCAATCTTGAAATTAACAAAAAGTGAGGTTATGTTATGAATGAGCAATCTTTTCGTATGTTTTTACAAAAGTTCCTCGAATCATAATATTTTTTTTGCTACAAACTATTTTCTAACTTAATATTTTTACTACTTAATACCACAGACAAACAAGAAAAAACAAAAAATGAGGCTCACAACGTTGATAAAGAACATAAAACGAAACAAATTTATATGTTTGTAATCTAATATATCAATTTGAATTTGAATTTAATTAAATAAACAAATGTTGAGCGCGAACTGCAAGTTACTACAGTCTGTTTTTTCTATCACGTCATGACACGATGCAGTTGCATTCGGAATAAAAATGGTAATTCCGGCGGAAAAGAACTACCTTTCCATGATGCTTGTAATGATCTAATTTCCATACTATTATTTTCCCATGTCATTAAGGTTAGTAATATTCATGTTTCTCTTTTCATAGTTTCCTATTCCGTCGCACAATCAGGTGAGATATTGCGAAGCGTTTTCTCGATGTGGCACAAGGAATAACATGAATAGCTGCAACTACTTTAGCACAACAGTACAATTTATGCGACATTGCCCCAACAACTTATTCATTTTATTTAATGAGATAACCAACAAGATGATTACAAATACAGGCAATTACTAAGTAGAAGAACATATTATTATAAACTAAAAGGTAGGCCCAAGATGAAGGCTGTTGTGTCCTTCAACGGTTGGAAGCTCACAGAGGGCATTTAACTTTAGATTAATTGACCATTAAACATTCATGTGATCGTCCATGCTGTTCCTTGTTCCTTCCAGCTGATAGGATCATTCTCGCTCTGGATGGAGTGGGTAACAACGTAACCTTCAATGTAATGTACGTACTTAATTTTCCTTCTCAATGAGAGGCTACATTTTCAGCCATTCCAATATTATGACGATGTAAGGGAAATGACCTTACTGAGTTTCTTGCCAGTTCTTCTCAATACAAGGTCTTCCGCCCTGTGTAGTCTTACGAACCGATGGCATAGTGACATTCATAAGAGCAAATTTGTTGTTTTTTTTATGTTAAAAGGAGGCAAACGAGCAGGCGGGTTACCTGTTGGAAAGTAATTGCTGATGCGTTGCCGGCCTTGAGGAAGGAGTTGTTTGTTGTTGTTTGTTTGTAAAAAGGTTTTTACTTATTATTATTTTTATGTTAAAAGGAGGCAAACGAGCACGCAGGTCACCTGATGGAAAGTAATTGCCGGCAACGCGTCTGCGACTCCTCTGATTTTGCGGGTGTCCATGGGCGGCGGTGATTACTCTCCATCAGGTGACCCGCCTGGTCGTTTGCCTCCTTCATTTATTAAAAAAATCACTTTTTTGATTTTTAACCAAAGTAATCGCAGATGCGTTGCCCGCCTTGAGGAAGGAGTTGGATCTTGAGGAGGGAGTAGGAATTGGGAGGAAGAGGGGTGAGAGATGGGCCTCCGGTACTTTCACTCACCGGACGAAACACAACAGCAACGAGTGCCATTGTTTCACGCCGATATTCTGTGAGAGGGTGGTATTACGCCGGGCGAGCCGGCCCATTTCGTGCTGCAACGCAGCGTGGCTCTACCACTCAGATAGTGTCACTCATTTAGCACCTCCCAGGGATCACGTGTAGTGTCTCAAGGGTAAACCTACGGACGCGAGTAACTTTAACCCCCAGTTGTATCCTAATCTGAATAAATGATTTTGTATTTTGAATTTTGAATGTGTTAACAGACTGCTGGCCATCGACCCCGAGAAGCTGCAGTTCTGCGCGGAGGTGCGGTGGGCGGAGCGCGACAACGGCGCCGTGTGGGCCCTCTCCACACGCTTCCACAAGTTCTTCCGACGCGCGGTATCTAAGCACGAGGTATATTTTACAACATTTAGGGCGCATTCATATTAAGTCGTTAAGTTTCATTCACTATCTACAATGAAAATATTCATAATTCATCCATCATCATGGACGTGATAATAAAATAATTATTATCTTCTTTTTTACCAACACATTTTCCATAAAACCTGTACTTCCTATTCCATATTAATTGTTTATATTTGTGCACAGATAAACGTACGCGTGGTCCGCATCCCCGAGAGCGGGTTCGTGTCCCTACAACCGCATGTGCTGCGGCGCGCCGTCAGACAAACCAACAGCACGCGGCACTGACGTCACTACCAGCAACACAGCTCAGCACAAGACTAGCATTGTTCTGAGCAAAGTCATCACACCACTAAACTTTATGACAAACAAAAGAAATCTACTCGTCATCCTACTCGAACTCCTTGGAGCATCTAGTTAATTACGGGAACACGCTTGCGTCCACGCTGACCCTAAAAAACCCTACGGTTAATAGTTGGGTCACTATGAATAAAAGAAACATTTAAGCTTCTCGCAACTTGTATTGGGGCCTATAGCCTTTACAGACGACTATAAATCGGGTTACGCTACGTAAAAGCGTACGCATTGTAACTAACACTATATTCTTTCCCAAAAAACTGCTTCCTTATTGGCGTTTATGGTTTATATTTAGGCGTACCGGATTTGTACAGATTTTAATTTCTAAAACCAAAGTGTCCCTAGTGGCAGCCGTGTTCCAGTGATCAAATCGCTTCCTTTATCATTAGAAATAGGGATCAACAACAGATTTTGACTTTAACAACACTTGAATACGAACCACCTGGTTGGTTCCTAGCGGTCATCCAATGACATTTCAATGAAATTCTATGTTATTAAATGGTGTCGAACACAGGAGCCACTGACCTTAAAGACCTATAAAGCGATGGCACGTGCTACTTTCCTAATAAACGTAAAATTGCGACCGCTCGTTCATTGTGAATATGTTCATAATTACTACAATAATAGTTGCAAACAGTTACTATCTTTCGTAGTTGCCAAAAAAGTTTTTGTAAAAAATAGGATTACATAGTATCAGAACGCCTTAAGGAAAATAATTTAATATCGAGTTGTCAATCGTCAGAATTGCTATTAACAAAATATCACTACGAGTGTAAAAGTTACACCAAATTATAATGTTGTTTATGTCGAAACTATATTGAATTCAGTTGCTTTGTGGACTCGTGATAAGAATTTAAAGCATAACCTTTAGAATATTTCAGCTGCTTTAGTATATTTAATTAAGCTTTTATTACTTTTATTTGAATTTGACATTGTAATGCTCGAACCCAAGGAAATAAAGTGTTTTATTTCAATGTGTAGTGATTGCGTAAACTTCACCATATTATAAGAGCACTTTTTTAGGTTCATCTAATAATGTCCTCTTTGAAACTTAAAAAAAATCTTATTGTCATGTGAGTCTTAAAAACATGACCTCATTTCTAAGCAAAAAGGAAGGGCATTATGAGCAATTATTAAATTTAAAGCAACAAAGCTGCCAATCAAGTTACCAAGTAAGAATATACATCTATTAGAATAATTCCTAATACTAACTCAATATTAGATAAGATATGAGAAATAATTGTATTATTTTTTACAGAAAAATCAAAACTACAGCCTTGTGTAAACAAAAATTTACTTCTTCTTGTATCGACTTCATTCAACCCTTTAACAGGCATTACTGCTATAATTATAAAACATTTGACGCTATGGTAATTATTATTAAATATCGGGTTGTATTTAATCGATCACCAAACTAACCTAACCTAACCCACAAAAATACTAAGTTAGCACCTAACACACAAAGTTAGCACCTAAACTACTATTTAGATGCTAACTTAGCATTTTAGGTGCTAGCCTACTATTTTTTTGTGGTTCAATTTATTATTTCTCTTAAATATCTATGCAAATGTTTTATATTAAATCAAATCATTTGGTTTCTTAGTGGCCATACTGAGATATTGGTACATGTAGCCTTATTTATTGCAGTTTTATTTAATTAATCTAGGAACAAGGAAAAAACAGTTTCCATTTTCATTTCTTTCCATTTTCATTTCTTTCCATTTCACATTTCAGTTAAGTGACATGATGGAAAATGTAAGCGCACTTAGTAGTTATAACTACTCAAGAACTGGCTATCCTATACCAAACTGCCAGGTCACTACAATGTTGTCATAGCGACGACAAACTTAAATACGATCGTGGAAGCTAGCCAGGCAAGCTTGAAGCCTTTCAGAACACCATCCAGGGTACAATAACATGTATCTTTCGCCTAAAACCAAACACGGGTCCTCTGGTCTAAGATCTGTGTGGTCAAACCACTACACCACAGAGGCGGTTAACTTTTTTTATGTCTCGAAATATTATTTTAAAGAAACTGAAAAAATATGAGTTGGTATTTTGCTTTCAAATTATTTAATTCTTCTAAGTACATACGCTGCACATTAGACTACCTCAAACTGTAAAATTTACTCAGTAGACTTTGAACTTTATATCTTAGCCATATGGTTAAACATTTATCGAAGAAGTGTGACAGTTTTGGAGAGTCTCTGATGTGCAGGTATCTGTACTTTAGGCTTTCATGATTGTGATCTACCTTTAGTTTTAAGTTTGCATAAACAAACCTTTTTATACACACATAGTTTTAAAAATAATTAGTATTATATTACTAATAAGTTTGCTGCTTAAATAAGAGTGTTGCTAAGGTATGATGTCATTTTTGTATAAATATTTCCAAATCGAAGACATAAAAACACCCCAAAAACATACTAATAAAATGTGCCAAAAATTATAAATGTCCAAATCTAATTTCTGAGCTTTCGAGCTGACTATAGTAATAATTAACTAAAATAAATATTGTCATACCAACAACCTATGTAAAAATGTGTGCCTTCTAATAGTGACTTGCTTGTAAATAGTACTTCTTACGGCCGAATACTGGAATGTCACTTTAGTACAGTGCAATCTACGAGTCAAATAATCCCTTGAGCGTCGATCGACCACCAGGTGACCGATAATAATAAAAATTAATTAGTTAAAATAAGGACGAGTCACTTCATTTGAAGATGTAAACACCTTCGAATATATTAGTTATAAATTACATGGTTAATGTTTATAAAGCGAAGGAAGCTAAAAACACATAGGTATTTTCTTTGTAAAAAAGTCTTTTATAAATGACCTTGTAACTACTTTTTAAATTATTATATGATATATACTCTATATGATAGATAAAAAGATACTCAATAACGGTGTATTGTCATCTCTGAATCTATCTCTATCTCTATGTCTCTTGAACTAAACTATATTTTTATCAGTGATTTCTAATAGTTGATTACAATTCGAGTGTTCGGCCATTAATCTTATTTTAATGTAAGTTCATACCACCTTTTCAACAACTAACTTTTTTACAAATAGCCAATCCAGTGTTGGGTGGCAGTGCTATTTATTTATATGTTTTTGTAACTAATCACCACCATAATTAGTATTCTATCAATTGTCTTAGATAATATGCCAATTTTGTATCTTTATATACTTGAAAATAAAACACATAAACTATGAGAATAAAACTTGACAATAAGAAAACGTGCCAAATGTAAGAGCATAATAATATGGCATATAATATCGTCGTCTATTTCAAGTGTTATTTTCATATAAATGCAATAATAACAATTGAAAATAAATAAATAATTTATATTTGTGTCTTATTACTTACTTCTTCTTCCTCAACCATAATTTACCCATTGTTGGGTATAGGTCTCCTTATGATCCCTCCACTTGGCCTGATCTTGTGCCACTCGCATCCACTTCCTTCCCGCCTTTACTTCATCATCATTATCATCATCATCAGCCCATTTTATGTCCCCACTGCTGGGGCACGAGCCTTCCCTATGGATGGATAGGGAGAACGGGCCATAAACCACCACGCGGGCCCAGTGCGGATTGGTGGTTGTTAACGACTGCTAATGCAGCCGGGACCAACGGCTTTACGTGCCTTCCAAAGCACGGTGGAGCTCGAGATGAAACATTTTTGGTCACCCATCCGTTGACCGGCCTTTGCGAAAGATGCTTAACCTCAGCACTCGCAGACCGGGCGCGTTAACCACTGCGCCATCGAGCTCCTCACTTCCTCATTTCCTTACTAGTTACTTGTCCAAAATTTTACCTAAGCCACCAACTAGGTACTCGTATACTACAGCAAAGTGCTCAGGGTGCCTATATATTGCGAGTTTAAAACGAAATTTTGTGTGCCATCGAAGCAGCTTTTTTATTTTTTTATAGTAAAAACCGTAATATGGGTGCTAGTGATACGATACGACAACGAGATATTGTATGCTTGGCATACAAAATCTCGTCATCGCAAATAAAACTAGCACTCTGCACCCTGTACGAGATATTTTACTATTCAATCGATTAAAATAAGTAATTTGTAGGAAATCGAAACAGTTCAAATAATTTTTAACGCAAATTTTGTTGTTAGTGACGGTAGTTGTTGACATTGAATGGGCGCCTTTGGCTTTCAAAGTAAAAAGTGTTGAATAATTTCGGCGGGCTGGTTAGAACCACGATAGCTCAATTGGAAGAGCACCTGACCCGGAATGTCAGAACGGTGCAGGTTCAAATCCTGCTCGTGGAATTTTTTTTCAACATTTGTGTTTTTTTAGTTTACAGTATTTCAACAGCAAAGGTAACGATGATTGGTCAAGTTTCAAAATATGAAATCAGTATGAAAATCAAAACTTTTTAAACGCATATCCAAAAACCTTCGAGTGTCTACTAGTATCTGCAGACTTTGACTGTAGTTATATAGAAAATACCGACTTACACTATCGAAACTTAATTTTGAAATCTAGTAAACATCATCTACTTTTGCTGTTGACTGTACCACCCAGTGACGCGTTGGCTTCACAAGTTTTCCACTAGATACGACTTTTTTTCGTTATTTTCTCGGTCGGAATGGCATCGGTCAATGTCATCGGATGGGTGACCAAACATGTATCATCTTGAGCTTCTCCGTGCTTCGGAAGGCAAGTAAAGCCGTTGGTCCCGGCTGCATTAGCAGTCGTTAATAACCACTAACCCGCACTGGGCCCGCGTGGAGGTTTATGGCCCGTTCTCCCTATCCATCCATAGGGAAAGCTCGTGCCCCAGCAGTGGGGACATAAAATGAGCTGATGATGACGATGGATGATGAAGTATAAGCTTTGAAGGTAAGTTAACAAGACTGTTATTAATTTGAAAGCGCACTAATAACATTCGAGGGTACGTAAGTATGTAGGAGAAATTGGCGTAAACAACTTAAAGTACACACATCAACCTACCACAACCTCAATAGACTTTAAACTTTATGCCTAAACATTTTAGTTGAAAATGTATTGAAGACATTTGACAGTCTTGGATAAAATGACCAAATAATTTTTAACGCTAATTTTGTTTCGAACAATTTACAAAAACACAATGTCAGAAGAATGTCAGAAGAGTGCAGGTTCAAATCCTGCTTGTGGAAATTTTTTCAGCATTTGTGTTTTTGTAATTTGTTCGCAACAAAATTAGCGTTAAAAATTATTTGAACATTTTATAAATAGCTTGCTTACTTCTCAACTGATCTTTAATATTTGTAAAAATATTATGATCGGATGTTAGTGACGGTAGTTGTTAACATTGAATGGGCGCCTTTGGCTTTGAAAGTAAAAAGTGTTGAATAATTTCGGCGGGCTGGTTAGAACCACGATAGCTCAATTGGAAGAGCACCTGACCCGGAATGTCAGAAGAGTGCAGGTTCAAATCCTGCTCGTAGAAATTTTTTCAGCATTTGTGTTTTTGTAATCTTGGATAAGTTGATATGCAGGCGTCCGTACCAAGCTAAGTAAATAACTTATGCACTTATTTAATGGTTTTCGGAAACAATGATATATGTATGCACAATAATATATTAATTTATGCAACGAGGACAATAACACTTTTAGTGGTAAAATTAGATACAATAGCACTTCAACATTATTCCACCTGAACCAACAATAAAACAGCGAAAAGTTAATAATTTTCACTCGGTTACAGCTATATACCTACCTACACTACTAGATAAGTAGTTTCGAGCATAGACTATATACAGGTTGACTTTTTTATCACCGTCCAAACCTTATGAGATAACTCCCGTGATACAAACGAACAACTCTTACTATTGGACCAACTCCCTAACTCGAAAATAAAATTCAGCTCAGACCAAAATCTATGGAAAAGCAGAATTTTATTGTAACCGGTATAGTTTTATGTAAGTATCTATATATTGATACCTTTTTTTGAGATAGTTTGCAGTACCGCAAGCGGCATTTTCAGCGTCACAGGATTTTTTTTTTGGGACAGCGAGAAACTTAAAGGGTTCTTCAAGCCGTGTGAAAAATCACTGTCAGAGGTTTTCTAGAGATCACGACGATTGTAGAACAACGAGCAAATGGGCTTTTCTCTAAAAGCCCGCTGAGAGGGGAGCTAATGGAAATACAAATTTCTTTAACCTAAACCTAAAAGTCATATTTTTTTATAAAAGTATATCGTGAATGAATCTACTTATAACTTAACTAAAAAATAACTATACATACTATACATTATACTTACTTCCTAATAAATAAAAAAAATGCCCCAGATAATCTCTAGGTATTAGGCAGCAGTAAGGTAGCAGCATTGCCTCGTTGGATAGCGAGGTTTATTCGTTGGTCCAATGATTTATTTATTTATTTATTTATTTCATTGTCAAGCAAGTTTACAGAGTTATACCCAAAACACAAGCAAGTCATACGGAAAAATTATATCTAATGAGTTTTCAGATTATAAATAACTACTTACATTGCAAAAATAAAACTATTAAAAATTACAGATAAAATTTAAAAAAAAGGAAATTTTGTCAACCAGAATATCAATCATTAAATTTCATTAAACATAAATACTAAAATAAAAATTCAAATATAATAAAAAAATTAAATGTCAACGTGTAAAATCAAATAATAATAATATAAGTACCTACTATTTACAAAACATAATTTAAAGAAAGTATTTCACAGAATTTATTACAAATATGGTTTAGGCTATCAGCAAATAAATCTAAATCATCACACTGAGTGAGTATGTCTCCAATCAAACGCAGGGCGCGCACTGTGGGCGCGTGTGCTGCGTGCTGTGTGCGCGTCACAGGCTTAAGCAGTAAGCGTGGTCGGCGGCGCGGTGCCACAGTCCCCAGAGCATCCCTAGGTATACTCGAAGGAATGAGGAGGCCCAGCCCTTCCAGCAATGCAGGACTATCAACCTTTTGGTGCAGCATATGGAGATAATGTATTATAAGAAGCAGCTTTCTTCTATATTTGAGTGCATCTAAACCAACCATTCCGTAGACAAATAACGAGGGATATAGAAAAGGATAATACCCATACCTGCGTTTGTACATCCATCGTGCGAACTTTCGTTGAACTCTTTCAACCAAAAGGGTGTACTTTTCTTCGTAGGGATCCCACACGATAGCGCCGTACTCTAACTTACTCCGAACATACGAATAAAATAACACTTTCGCCACCGTCATGCTACGAAACTGTGAAGCAGTTCTTATAATAAAACCTAGAGTCTTACTCGCAGCCTTGCAGGTTTCGGTCACATGCTGATGGAAGTCAAATTTGGCATCCAACGTCAGTCCGAGGTCACGAATAGAATCAACTCTTTCCAAGGGAGAATTAAGTAATGTGTACCCTGCCTGAATTGTACGACGTTTACGCGTAAAGGTAATTAATTTGCACTTAGCAGTATTAAATGGAAGAGAGTTACTTTGACTCCACTTTGATACCGCGTCAATGTCCGCTTGTAAAGCCACTGTATCTGCCTCATTTTCGATTCCTAGATATAATTTGAGGTCATCTGCAAATAAAAGACACTGAGCAGTTTGCACAGTTTCAGGCAGGTCATTAATCATGATCAGAAAGAGTGTAGGCCCCAAAGTACTCCCCTGACTGACACCTAACCTTGTATAGAAATTTTCAGACTGGTTACTACTAAAGAACTGCAAGAGTTTGGGAGTGAAACCTACCATAGCTAACTTCCTCAAGAGAATATCGTTGTCGACCAGGTCAAATGCTTTCCGAAAATCGAAATATGCTGCATCGACCTGTCGACTAGCATCAAACTCAGCACATACGTAGTCCGCTAACGTTACTAGATTCGTTGTCGTCGACCTAGCCTCGCGAAAGCCATGCTGACTGTTATGCAGTAAACTGCCGAGTTGCTGACAAATTTGTTGATTAAGAACCGCTTCAAACAGCTTAGCAAACACAGACAGCACCGCAATCGGTCTGTATGTGGAAACGTCATTTCCAACTTTACCTTTCGGAATAGGTGTCACTCGAGATATTTTCCAACACTTCGGATATGTCGAGTTTTTAAGGCACAGATTGTACAAATATAAAAGTGGCGCTTTAAGGACAGGCATACAGTCCTTACTTAAAAATACGGGAATTCCATCCGGCCCACTAGAAGATCTCGGCTTAAGACGTCTGACAGCAAATTTTAAATCGGAGTTATCAATATCTTGAACAGAAATAGATCTCGAATCGATAAGGCTATATGTCGCTTGCGCGGCTTCAGCCGGATCCAATCGCGGTGCTTTGATATGGAACACCGAACCAAAATAATGAGCGAAAGCGTCTGCAGCAGCTTGACCTGCCACTTCTAAATTATTATACTTGAATGAATTTACATTACTCCTATTATTTTTCTTATCTTTTACGTAGTCCCAGAATTTAGCAGATTCGTCAATGATCTTATTTTGTATAGAAATCAAATACTGCTGATATGCATCTTCGATTAATATTTTTACATGCCATCGATAGTATTTGTACAATTCTCTATTATACTCCTTACCCTCAGATTTATATTTTTTTAAGTTAAAATATTTATTTTTTATATTATATATAATCTCTTTGGTGTACCATTTAGGATATTTGTACTTTGTTTCCTTTAAGTTATTTTTAAGAGGTACAAATAAATTTATACACTCATATAATCTTGAATAAAATAGTTCTACGGCTAGGTCGACGTCGTTTAATGCGAACAGATCGGACCAATCGATGTCAATCAGAGCAGCATAAAGCGACTCATAGTCTGCCTTATTCCAGTTCCAATCCAAAGATGTATTAGGGTGACGGACTCCTGTGCGTGGGGATGGTGGCACCGCACAACGTGACAGGGTTACTGTTATCTCGAGAGCAGGGTGGTATTCGTCGATAGGTACTAAAGGATCCTCGCTTACTATCACCATTATCTGATCAGCATCAACGTCACTCAGTATGCGATCTAGCTTACTACCACGATTATTTAAAACAGTATTATGTTCACTAAGATTACAGAATTCACAAAACAAGTCAAACTGAGTTTTAACATTTGCACTGCATGAGTTTAAATTAAAATCGCCTAAAATTAATACATTCATGTCAGGGTATAAACAGATTGCGTTTTCGATACATGTTAAGACTTTTAAGTATTGATCGTCGTTGTAACTGGGTGGTAGGTAAGCTATACAACACAAAAATGTTACATATTTACAAGTAACAATAGAAAATATCAGCTCTTTATCAGGTGTGAGACCGTCAACATCCTTAACAACACGTATAGAACAGCACTTACGCACCGCTAGTAAGACCCCTCCTCAGCCAGCATCGCCAATACGATCATTGCGAACTACTACATACTCCGCGGGAAAGAGTTCACCATCGGACACAGAGCTTGTCTTGTTGGACAAAAAGGTCTCAGTCAAAGCAATAACTAATAATAACATAATATATACTAATAATAATAACAAAATAATATTTAAATTGCAACACATTATTAAGGAAAATGGAAGTCTTTGAACGCAATCCCCGGACATTTTGGTAAAAACACTCTAGTTTCTTAGCTTTATGTGTGGTTTGGTGGCGGCTGGGCATCTTTCTTGACACGAAAGTTCTGACGCCAGGGCTTTACGCATATACCTTCAGCCCAGTTACTCGGAGACATAATAAGTTCACCTAGTTTACTAGCCACACCTAGCTTGAAAGAAGTGTAGCTCCCACGTGACTTCAGTGCTTCGACAGTACAGAGGTCATCCCCACAGACGGTTCTTAGATGAGCACGCACCTGTTCTTCTGTTGTACCTTCTTGAACATAGTAGAGGTGCAAAAACATTTTCCTCTCAGCAGCACGTAGCAAAGTTGCACCAGGAACCGCAGGGCCACGAAGTACGCCTGGCAATGATGCGCGTTCCCGTTTGCGCCCTGCTTCCATCCATTCCTCTTTACCGGAATTCACCACCCTGATTTGGTTACTGTTAGTGATTTGCTCCTTAGATGTATTTATGGACGACGCAACGGAAAAGCATTCGTCCTTAGCCACATCTTTGCAAGGGGAATTAATTTTGGAAACTTGCACCACAGGCATCAAAGTCTTCGCAGGTAGAATTTTTACTGACGCACTCGCGGAGCTTTTCTTCTTTTTCTGCTGAACAGATGAAGCTTTAGATGATGACTCGGTAGCTTGCGTGGGGGCTGACGTTAGTGCCGGTTCATTAACTGGCTTTCCCTCCACTAACGACTGATGTTCTTTTAATTTGGCTAATATTGACTTCTGGACGTTTTCAATCCGATTAATAGCAATCACTTGGTTCTGCATATCTTTGCATAGTTGGGTTATCATTGACAGAGGTCCTTGTAAAATGGCTTGCAACTCGTCCCTCACGACAGATCTAAGAACATCGGAATTCTCGCATGAACAACAATTGACATTTTTGAAATTTTGTCCACGTCGCATGGTAACATTTTCAAAATCAAATGTAGAATTATCCGCGCTCTCATTGATTACACTAGCATCATTTGCACCACAAGTGCTCATCAACAATCGAACTGGAGTACTCAGATTGCCTGTTTTTGGTATTCTGCTTCTACAAGACATACAAATCCAAGACTGCACAACATCATCAGGTAGTGCAGCATATTTCTCCACAGTCAGACCAGCGCACAATAAGTCATATCGATAACCACACCCCGAACAAGTCAAAGATATATTCTTGCCAATATCATGGTTACATCCAGCACAGATAGCCACAAATTCAGCTGTTTGTTTTATAAACTAGAATTTTGAAATAAAACGTATTTTCTTGACACTTGTCGTCGATCAATGTGGTATCTCCCAAGGTTGGGGTAATTTTTTATGAGTGGCAACAAATTAATAGTGTCAAATTCAAATTGGCACTTGTCATTTGATTTTGACAATTTAAATATCAACTTTAAAGTGGGTATCTTCATATAAATATGTGACAGCTCCAATGTTTTTGTGAAAGTAGGTAGAAAATTAAGACTTATCTTTAGTGTTTCACTGTCTTATCAGTCAGAAATATTCCACAAAACAATTTCACAACACAATCCTGAGCGGCACTTCACTTTTTACATACTATTACTGAGATCTGATGTTATATTTTAAAATTATTTCAACAAATATCGAGAGCGCAGTGTTAACAGTGGCTAGGGTTGCCAGGTATCCCTGCTATGTATAATGATCTGCTAGCTCTCCGATCCCGGTTGGTTTCTGCTGATTTAATATATAATCAATAAAAAAATAATAGATGGGAAATAATAGTGACGTCATAGTTTGCTATTCGCATACAATTCCTATTCAGCGGCTTTGTTGCTCAGGCTGCCTAGTTTTGTTTACTATCCGTATTCATTTGATTACGTTTACGAAAACGAAAATTATTATAGCATTCAAGCAGCGCCTCCTGGCGTCAAACGAGAAGAGTTAACATTTTGCCATACAAATTCCCGTTTTCGTTAACGTGATCGAATGGCGAATGAAACTCACACTTGGCACCGTGTAATCCTTTTAGGTGACTCACTAAACGCTTTATAAAATAATATAACGTGTATTTGTATTATATTTCGGACTGTTTTATGAGAATTGTTGGTCCAAATATATCTCTGATCGATACTTTTATTGGGTTCGTGGGTTAGGCCTAGGGTTGCCAACCGTACTCTAAAATAGAGTATTGTACTCTATATCAAGTAGGCGTACTCTATAATCTATAACATTAATAGAGTATGCTAAAATACTCTTTTTTTACACAATGTTTACTATACTAGTGCCAGTCATGCAAACCCATTATCAGACCAAAAAAAGTCCAAAAGAGCTCTTGATCTATTATAAATTTAGAGTTAGAAGGTTTGAACTCCTGCAATTCTTTTAAAAACCATGAAAAATTGTTACGTGAAGCAAAATGTACAAAAAATACCTTTTTAAAAATATAAAACAAATGATACTCTTTTTTGTACGTTAGTACTCTTTATTTACCTCCTTTGAAATCAGATGTACTCTATTTCTTTTAATAAAAGTTAGCAACCCTAGTTAGGCCCCTGGTGTGTGATGCCCCTGTGATGGAAGCACCCGATTTCGTTTTATTGCGATAAAATTTTAGCCGAAATATCAAGCTGTGTAAACATAACAACTGTTTTAATTTTTTTTATTTACTTGTTTTCCATATTATTAATAGTAGGTACTAACAACCGGTCTAGTAAGTCTTTGTTACCAATAAGTATAACAGTGCATAAGCTTAGTCAGTGGAACAACTTTTTATTGCAAATTCTCTTATTTTTACTGATTGTTGAAAGTTAAATCTAATATGATCCCTACATTTAAGTGTTTTGTTCAAATCACTTTTAAATTTTAATGCATACTGTATCAATTGTACCTAAGATATATTTTTATAAGCCAATGGCTGTATTATCGTCATCAGCTTGTAGTTGCATACGTTTAACTGCAGATTCCTGTACTTCAAGCCTTCATACGTGATTAATACCTACAAATAGGTATAAGGCCATAACACACATCGCCGCGCTGGCCCAAAGTTAAGAGACTTATAACGACTGCAATTTCACAACATCAATCGCGACCATCAGCTTCACATACCTGCTGCCACAGCAAGAAAGCTCTCGAGATGCTTTTTAGTCACTCATCTACTCCCATCAACCGGGATCCGAGTCCTTACTCGGACGGTCCTTACTACTCAACTTGCAAGATTCGCTCTTGTACTTATTGGTAACATCAATATTTTTGGTAATCAATCACAACTTCTACGTCAATCAAATAAAGATAAAAATAACTTGAACAAAAAACGGATCTTCTATTTAAATGTAATGGCCCGTAGTACCACCGCAGGCCAATGGTTATGATTGATTTTTACTAAAAAACAACAATGTAAAAACGTTCCTCTACTGCTTAAAAACGCTTTAGCGTATTTTTTGTGTGTAATTTCGAACCATAATATTATCTAGTAAAACTGAGAAAGTTTTAAGCGTAATTCTGATCACAATGAAATAGCTATATAAAAAACCGGCCAAGTGCGTGTCGGGTCATGCGCAATGTAGGGTTCTGTAGACCATCTCAATGCGGACTCTGAGAAGAGGGTTTTTTTGAACATTTATTTAACGATGGCTCATATACGTACTTAAATGTAGAGGACTACCGGTTTCATACACCTGACAACGTTATTTAAGTAGTTCCCAATGAGGAATTTGTACTGCGTCAAGTACATTTTATAGGTCGACTGTTACTCGTAAACTTGTAAAGCCTACTTACAAATATTTGGCTGGCAGAGGGGGACACACACACACACACACTTCACTCTAACAAAATTTTGCTCTTTAAAGCTTAATACATAGTTCACAAACAGATGCCTCAGTCGAAAAACTGTTTCCACAAACCCGCAATATTTTTGAAATTGCTATCCAACGACACCTCACACTATAAAAAAAAATCCCCATTTCACGTGTAGGAGAGGTAACCTAAAAAAAATATTTTTCAAAATTTTACTTCACCACTTTGTCGGCGTGAATATGTATATCCATGCCAAATTACAGCTTTCTAGTACTAAGAGTCTATGAGCTAGGCTGGGGACGGACAGATTGACAGACAGACATGGCGAAGCTATAAGGGTTCCTTGTTGACAACGGAACCCTAAAATGCTTTAAACGATTGTTTCGCACAATTTACTTTGCAAAAAGTAAATTTGCGTAAGGTTGTCTACTTTTTTCAGCCCGCCCCCAGCCAAATTTACCTACTACCATCGGCATAATTAATCGGCATGGGTAAAACGTCGTTATTCCTGATTTAGACTCGAATATTATCGGTTACGTCTACTGATTAACAACTCGGTGCTGATATTATTTTAGACCTTCTTACTAAACAGTGTTTAAAGTTAAACAATAGCTAAAGACGTGTTTAAATATTGTGTCTATGTCTAAAAGTATTAGCTAAAAAGTGACAGCATCTGTTTTATGCATTGTCTAACTTGAGCCATCGTTTTGTGGTAAAGCAGTATGTTTATCACCAGCTGCAAGATGACGAGGGTGCTAATCAACACTTTGTTTACCCATCTAAATAAAGTACTGAATGAAAGATCTAATCCATCTATATCGGAGCCCACACTGCAGGATTTAAAACTCTGTACAATTATCTGTCCGATATTAACGTGACGGAGTGTACTTGGGTTATAGTGAGTGTTCCTCTGTCTCTCTGGCTATTGCCCCGGGTAAGGGATCCCCCTATCCCAGGAAAAGTCGCACAAACCTTGTCAAACCTGTCAGCGGCTTCGGAAGAGAATATGGCCCTGTCATGTCAAAACAGGGTTTAGGGTAAAGCCACCAAAGAGCATCGCACCGCCATTGAGTACCTATGTAGTGCTACAAATTGATAATATTAGGTATCGTTTAGCAACACTTAAGGTACTTATTCATTTCATGAATGTGTACAAAAAACAGTTATAACTATGGTTATTCATAATTTTACTGCTAGAAGAGAAAGCTAAGAAGAGCTGAAAAAAAACCACGAGCGGGATAGACTGGGTCAGGTGCACTACCTTTATGTCGTATGTGTATGTGTGTCGGACAGAGCCACGATAGCGTGGCTCTGTCCGACACACTGAAATATTCATACATTTTTGTCATACAATTTTTATTACAAATGTCATTATAATATTTTTTATGTCAATTGAATTTAAAATACATAATGTAGGTATCATTGACGTTACTTAATATTCATAAAAAAACTAGTAACATATTGCACTTTTCCTTAGGACGCGGAAGGCAGAATTGTGGTTCAAGTATTTTGCATGAATGAATTCAAATGTATAAGTGCGTGAGTTACAATAGTATGTAACTCCAATCACATAGACTAATTATTGCATTCGTCCTTAGAACGGCTAATTTGTCATACATACTTTTTGGTAGTGGGTACACTTTTTTAGCTTTACCTTATATATAGTGCGATTCAAATAGGATGGCGGACTTCTTGGCGGGAAAGTGAAGAGTCATGTCTGCGGTTTTGTTTTATTTTCTAAAATTTGTGTTATGTCGAATATTAATGTGAAATAATGGTGGATTATTAACCGTTAAGTGTTCGTGAGTGTGCATGAGTGTTGGCAAATGAAACAAAACAGTGCAACGTCACTTTTCAAATTCTCTCAAGAAGTCCGCCCGAGGACTAAGTAAAGCCCCACATCTTTACTGAGATACTCGAGGGGTTGGGTGGTATATCATTTCTCATTTCTATTATCATTCATTATCATCAAACAGAAAAGAAATATTGCTAATTTATGTATTACTTACTTGTTAGAAAAATTACTTTGACACTGGCTAAATGTGCTAATCGCACGAAGCCATCAACAAAATGCGCCGGTGCGCGCAGGTTACAGTCAAATCTCGCTCGTAACGTCCCGCTGGCAGTCTGACACACCTTAAATTCGCTACTGCGACTTGTGACTAACTTCACAGCCGCCATCCCATTTGAATCGCACTGTACCTTCGAGTATTATATTGACGAGATCGACACCAGTACGGTGTTCATAAAACAGATTTCACATAGTGTGCTTAGGGGAATTCTGCAGTTAGGAGATGAGTCATTATGTTGCATGTTACAACTGCGCCGGCCTATCACTAATTGATTAATCATTTGTATTGCTATCCTCTCAGTATATTAGTTATTGAAGTGGGTTGTTTATGACGGCGGTAGTCATTAACCTAGATTCACACGATGTGGGGAAGTACGCTGCGTAAGTATGCAGTTACTGGCAAGAGATTGTTGGAGAAAGCATTAAAGGACTATGGCGAGTCATTTTCTTTTCTGGCCGAGAATTATACTTGTGTTGTTACTTTTGTTAGTAAACACCATTTATATTGCAAGCTATTTCAAACAAAAATGTTTAGTAAAATATTTTTAATAGAATAGAATAGAAAGAATGTTTAAATAATAGATAAAGAATCAATAACAATTCAAATCATATATTTTTTATATATTTACGGGTAAGCACAGTGCCTTGATCTCACTTGATGTTAAGTGATGATAAGGCCATTTAGTGGAAGTGCACTTCACCCGGGATCCTCAACTAGTGAGGCACTGGCTATCTTATCACTAGCTGCCGGAACACAACAATGATGTTATGGTGACATATTTAGATAAGATGGTGGTAGCTAGCCAGGCGGACAAACAAGTCCTACCACCAACCAAACCGCGTACACAAAGACGTACCCCCCGTTTGGAATCGAACCCGGGACCTCTGGTTCTAAACCGGTGGTCTTAACCTCTAGACCACAGACGTGGTAAAATTATTATTTTTACCAAATACCTTACACATTATTCTTACCACAAAAAACAAGGTGCCCAGCCTAGTGCAAGTTTTGATGGCATTGTACCAGAATTTGTATAGCATTGAAGCAGATCCAGCCTTCTGGCACAAAATAAGGAGACTGCAGTCATACAAACACGCTTGAGCAAAGCACACATAGACAACCTCTCACAGACACGAAATCTCGCAACGACAGTTGCACTCGAACTTTTCCAAGGTTTTCCGAAATCCGTATCCGTGCATTGGCAGGTATATAGGGGTCCAAGGCGTTGCTCGAGCGCGGTACGTATAAGCTAACCTTCTTCTGGGTCCTCCTTATTTTGTGCTTCTGATGACAAACGAGGAGGGTTAAAATGTTGCCATACAAACTCTCATCTTTGTTAACTTGATCGTTTGGCAAATAAAATTACGCACTGGGCACCCTTTAGTGTGTATCTGGCAAAAAAACTATCGGAAAAAGCTTCTTATGAGTAAGATGATACTCAATATACCATCATCATCATCATCAGCCTATACTAGTCCACTGCTGGACATAGGCCTCTCCAAGTGCACGCCACCGAGCACGATCCGCGGCTACTCTCATCCAGCTCTTGCCAGCCACCAATAAATAACCACATATAAAAAACCACTTATAAAAAAATACGTAATGTAATAGTTAGCCCGTGAACAAGGCCGGTGTAATTCGTTTGAAACGTCGAGTATAAAGATATAAAGTCGAGTATAAAGTTTCCCTTATCTCTCCTTCTCTCTCCCTTCATGGGTTGTACGTGTCACTGATTTATTGGGCAAGGAGCCATCGTGAACGAAGAAATGTGGTAATTTTTTTTGTCGAACACACTAAAAAGGAATTCCCTCCCAGCACATGAATTTCGAGGAGCTCGATGGCGCAGTGGTTAACGCGCCCGGTCTGCGAGTGCTGAGGTTAAGCAACTTTCGCAAAGTCCGGTCATCGGATGGGTGACCAAAAATTTATAATCTCGACCTCCTCCGTGCTTCGGAAGGCACGTAAAGCCGTTGGTCCCGACTGCATTAGCAGTCGTTAACAACCATCAACCCGCACTGGGCCCGCTTGGTAGTCTATGGCCCGTTCCTATCCATCAATAGGGGAGGCTGGACCCGGCATTTTACAAATTTGTTTGCGTCAATCGCTGTTTGCCGCTGGATGCGAGCAGCACAAAGCCGGTTGTTGCAAAGATCTTTGGGGGAGGCCTTTGTCCAGCACTGGATGTCTTTTGGCTGAAATGATGCTGATGACAAATCCCCGTTTAAATTCTTTGATACTCAATATACTTTGAGTATGACGACGAACAGGAATTAGCATGGTTCATGCCGACGTTGTTTATACAGGTGACAGAGGTATTTATTGGAAGTTCGATTGTTTATCGAAGCATCATTATGTAAATAAAATAAAATAAAATGTACCTAGACATTTCAACTACTTTGTTTCACACCTCTATAACAAAGAATGTATGGTGAATAAGAAAGTCAAATGAAACAACAGTGACGTATTAAAAAATACATAACAAAATACTAAGCAACTACAGAAAAAATTGTTTACACATTTACACAAACACACAAACATTCGCACGCAAAGGAATGGCGGTAAATGAATAATTAGTTAAAGTTTTTCATTGGCATTATGTCTTTTTGTTCGCCACTGAACACGATCCTCAACTTTCTCATCCAGCCATTTCAGAATGACTAGCATGAATAACAACTTTGAAAATAACAAAAAAAATTCTAATGTTAAATAATTTTTGGAACTAGTTATTTTTTTTATTATTATTTTTTTTTTCTCTACAGGTAAGCACAGGATTACCTGTAGAGAAAAAAATAATAATAAAAAAATACTTCACTGTATTTTATAAATATTTAATTCAGCTTCAGTGCAGCAATTAGCACTTACAAATAAAAAGTAAAATTTAATATGAAGAGAGTTAAAATGTTGCTATACAAAATCTCGTTACCGTTAACGTGATCGATGTGAAATAAAACTTGAATACTCGTAGTAGCACCGAGATTCTAGTTTGTGTTTTTGCGTAGTAACTGAATCGTTACTATGCAAAAACACAAACTATAATTATTTTGAAGGTAGATTAGTATAAGTAGATTGCGACTAGTCACCCTCTCACGGTGACCGTGGCATCCGGTCATTGTGGTATGTAGAACTAATCTCATATAATTCATCACGGACAAGCTCCATTGCATTCCAATGGCTGATGTGAAATGTTTGTGGAAGATTATGCTTTATTTTACAATGAGTATTTTCCCTAAGCTAAAATTAATTGAAAAATATTTATTTGTGTCACAAATACAGGAACAGTATTCACAAGAATAAAACTTGAACATTTTCTATGTGGCACAAAAAGACTCCCACTCAGCATTATGTCAGGGCATCTTAAAGGCACCCCGACGCTGGTCTTCCATGGACGCTTCATAACATAGTAATTGTTCTAACATTTAATACAGATAAACAGGGAACGGCAACAAAATAGCTTACAAAAATAAACTCCACGATATAAAAACAAAACAGGTAGGTTACTCTTGACGCAAACTCAATCTCAATACAATTCCAATGCGATTAATATGTATCGATATTGGGATAAGTTTCGCAATTTCGGAACGCCCCATCCCGATAATAATTTGTTCACTCAATTTCCACGCAATTTAATTCCAATGTAGCGCTATTATCGCTTTTAAGAGTGCCATTTGAATTTTTTAGATTTGTGATTGGAAATTGATTTTTGCAATTGTGTTTCAAGAGTAACCCACCTGAACAAGGTACAACTAACACTACCAAAAACAGAAATGCGACAGATACTGCAAACATCAACACACAAATACACAGCAAAATTAAATAAAAAAAATGTTGAACTTAATCAAGGTACAGCTTGTAATTGTATAGTACACGTGCAAGTTGATTGCATAACTTATTAACTGTCTAAACTATGACTAGAAATAAGAACAAACTTGTAATACCTAAATTTCAACTCCAGAAAGTTTATGGATCATTCAGACAAGGTGTCACATCTTTATGTATATAAACTAGCTGACCGGCGGACTTCGTACCGCTTTGACAGTTTCCATGACAACAAAACAAACAAACTGTTGACAGTTTCCATGACAACAAAACAAACAAATCATTCGTCCGCTTAAGAATACCCGTATCCCATGATGGACCTAGGGGTTCATCATTTCTATAGGTAGCAGCGCCACCTACCGGGTCCAATTGTAAATCTAAACCATTCTCGAATCCACTTGAACACACACAAGATTTATATAATATATAAAGATCTTCTGTGCGTGTGTAACATACACTCCTTCTAAACGGCTGGATAGATTTGGATGAAATTATCTGGTGGTGATTAAAAGGTGGCGCTGCTATAGGGGTCCATCATGGGATACGGGAGTTCTTAAGCGGACGAATGATTTGTTTGTTTTCTTGTCATGGAAACTGTCAAAGCGGTACGAAGTCCGCCGGTCAGCTAGTAACATTACAATAAAATCAATAAACACTTTAAAAAAAGGGCTATACAATGTAAATTAACCCCGGTAAAATACAATTACTCAAGGTGCAAAAAAAAAAACATATTGCCGTAATGAAAAAGTGTTAAAAATTTGAATTGCTTTCTCCAGCCGTGGTGAAAACGGTTTTACTAGCGGTAACTTTATGGTGGTTTGATTTCAACTTTGCTTACATTTTTTATTCCTCAATTTCACACTGCAGCTCTGGATTTTTTGTGAAGTAAAAGTTTATAACATACTTTACGGAAGTTGATAGAAGGGAAAATTGTAATGATCTATGATGATCGAACGGCGAAGGTCTTACTGAAAGTCCTTACGATACAAACATAATTATCTCAATTTGATTCAGATGTTTCTTGAGAGAAATAACAAAGTCAAGCAACCTATATTCTTGTTCTTTTATTTATTTATTTATTTCAGATAAATCTTGTAAGCTTACAGAACAATCCAAAGCGCTTACAAGCTACTTATTGATATTTTTATTATAATTTAGTTTCTTTTTACTTGCACCCATTTTTATTTTAGTGATTCTATGAAATTGGAATAATCAATAGCATGTCCGTTTTTTTAAATATTTACGGGTAAGCACAGTGCCTTAATCTCACCTGATGTTAAGTGATGGTCAGGCCAATTGGTGGAAGGAAGCGCACTTTACCCAGGATCCTCAACCAGTGAGCCACTGGCTATCTTAAGCTCTCTAGCTGCCGGAACACAACAATGCTACACCATTGATGTTATGGCGATATATTTAGATAAGATGGTGGTAGCTAGCCAGGCGGACAAACAAGTCCTACCACCAATCAAACTGAGTAGGTACACAAACATACATGTTATGGGGGGTACACCCCCCGCTGGGAATCGAACCCGGGACCTCTGGGTCTAAACCGGTGGTCTTAACCACTAGACCACAGAGACAGTAAGAGGCGACCACATGCTTGAAAAACATTTAGTAGGTATATTCTTAACTCGTATTTTATTACTATCTATGGAATTGAATCTAGATTTATGATATTATCTATGGGATAGATTATAATCAACCACTTAATGTGTCCCATTAATAAGTATTTTGAATTTTGACTTTCGTCAAATGACTTGAGCGTCACAAAGAATATATTAGGAACATGATGCCATCCCCTCTAAAAATATCTCGAAAAAAATATATAAAAAAATAATATAGGTATAGGTACCCTCCATTTAAAGGTCACACACACACACACACACAAAAACGGCTTGATGGATTTTACATAAAATAAAACTCGGTTACGTTGTAAACATCATTATGAGAACATTTATTTCTATATTTACGTATTTATAAACACCAACAAAATTTACACCAAAACGTTCATAATAATAATTATTACTTTTAAAATAATACCATTATTTGAATGCAATCTTAATTCCAGGTGTTACACAATAGCAAATATATAATCAATAGCAATAACAGCAAATATAATAGATAAGAAAAACATCAGAAAATCATTCATAAAAATACAAAAAAAAAGTGAAACTTCTATTTTTTAATCCGGTTTTATAATATAAAATCAGGCAGCAGTGTTACAAAAATAATAGGTTCATAAATTCATTATACTGGTATACCCTATGAAATAACTTTTTATTCATAGGGTTTAACTAGAAACTTTTTTTTGTTAAATTACCTATATGACCTATATAAAAAAAACTTATCCAACATACTACTATGTTAGATTACCGTGCCTCGGTAAACGTAATATAAGACGTCATCCGGCAAGGTGGAGCGAGGATATACGCAAAGTGGCTGGAAGCCTTCAGGCAGCAGTTGGATAACAACAGCTGAAGATCGGAATCTGTGGCTGATGTTGATGATGTAATTATTTTGCAAAGAACTTTTCATTAAACGCCGGTACACCATGCCCTTTGGCCGAAAGTCCTCCTTCATAAGTGTCATCCCAACTTAGCTGTCGAACTAAATAAAACAGACAAAAAGCTACAAAGGCCACTTTATAAATTTAACAATCTTGTATGAATTTACATATTTCAAACCTGTTCAAAAACACTGATGATGTAAATCTCCAAAATACACCACGTTACGAAAATAATCAAACATAAATTAGTCTAAAATGACATTTACATAGGTCTAGACCTGAGCCAACGTCTCTTTAAATATAGTAATAGCAAATCTTTATATATAAATTTTCAAAGATTTCCCAAGCTATTCTTATTCATTTAACCGAATAATCAGTACTCGTAGATGTAGTAATGTGTTCGTGATAAGACTAGGTGTAGTTGAAGTAACTACCCCCTCTCTTCCACATAGCTATGCCAGTCAATGTGAATGTGATTGTTAGTGTTAACACTACTACGAGTATACATATAGAATGTAAGTATTTGTTATTAAATAAAACTATCTACACTAATATTACTGCGCTAACTAAACCAATCAATGGAGTAGAAGAAAATTTTGCACGCGCCAATATTTGTTTTTTCCTTAGTTTATGGCTTCGTGCAGTGTCAAAGTATTTTTTCTTCTTTGTTATAAACATTATTTTTTGTTATTAGATGATAATGCATGATAATAGAAATGAATAGTGATAAATGATATTCCCCCACCCAACCCCTTGAGTGTCAGTAAAGATGTGGCTTTACTGAGACCTCCTGCAGATTTTTTGAGAGAATTTGAAAAGTGACGTTGCAATATTTTGTTTCTTTTGCCAACGCTCACGCACGATTACGTCCACTCCACCATTAATTTTGGCCATAACAATTTAAGAAAATAAAACAAAACAGCAGAAATGTCTCTTCACTTTTCCGCCACGAAATCCTGCGCCAATATTATGTTCATTTATTGTTTATTTTTTTACTTTAAACAACTTGCCAGCCAGTCCGAAATTAAATTAAATCCTTGATGGGTTACATTCTTAAGTTAAGAAACAAAATTTTATGATTGGATCTATATGGTAATCTTTGCAACTCTTGACCCGACTGGTAGTGTTAAGTACTAACTTAGCACTTATTTTGCCAAACTAATTAAACATTACTAAAACAAAAGGGACCGCGTCTATGACGTCACAACATAGAACGGTAATTTCCGGCCGGCAAGCGTCTCATCGACTGTTTACAGTCAAATTAATATAACACGGCACGGGCGAAGCTATCTTCAGTTATCGTCTCGGTTTCACAATAGCGCGCGCTTCCTAAGCGCAAGCCGCACGCGCATAAACTCAAACATAAATGAACATAAGTGCTAATTTGCCTTGACGTTGAATACTGGACGGTGAAAAGCTCACACAAATCAATGTAAGTCAGTTTTGTGTAAATTCTATTGACGTTATGATTAAGGAGGAACATTAAAATACTAGCAGTTTATTTTATTAACATACGAGTACCTATGTGATAAATGAGATACGCTCAGCAGTTTTGGATGAAACATGTACTTAATTATGTTTTTATTATATGAAAAACGTATACACCTTTTTATTATAGTTTTTTGGGCAATAACTATTTAGAAAGAAAACGACATTATTAAACTAGTAAGGCTTAAATTTATTAGACACGCAGACCGTGTTGTTTAGAAGCGACACTATAAATTATTTAGAATTTATCTTTCTTAATAATGGACATAACAGAGAGCTATGCAAATATAATACGGTTATTAAACTCCATTTAACTCAAAAGAAGGTATCATCGCATTTTTTTGGTTTGTTAAAAATGCGACCAAACCACATCAAGCCGAAAAATTTGCAATAAAGATTGTGTTTCAAGTGTCAAATCTTTTATTATATTTTGATATAACACACTAACACTTTGGTGTTAAATACTAGTTTCTTACGTAGTTGTAAACCTGCCTAATTATGTCGTTGTTTTAATGTTAATATTATATACTTTGATTGTCCTACCCATGGTTTATGACTTAGTAGTTAGGTACCTACATAACGATATCAAAGACCAAATTTTATAGTTATGTTAACTTTTCAATGTTAATACAACTATAAAATTGTGTTAAGTTATCAATCCTTGTTATTGTTCTTTAAAAATTAATTAATTAATTAATTTCTTTAATAAACCTTAAGTTACAGCCATTAACCTGTCAGCTGCCGCGGGCACTGATCAGTGCCATAAACAATTAAAATTCTATTGTGTCCGTATTCAAGGTAGATGACAGGTTGAATTACTAATGACAAAACCTTACCTCATTGATTTTAAACTTATTCATTTTAATTTTACAAGCTTTTATTTAACTTGCAATGCAAACTATAAATTGCAATTATATGTATGTTTCTCCGGGTGGAATCTTGCAACTCAATTTTGAAGCAGATATCTTCAACTGATTGAGCTGAAATTTTGTATTCATGTTCAGTTCGGATGACAATGCATGGTTAATTGTGTAACATCATTCTAAATCCAAGACGGCGGACTAATTATTTGTAATGCATTCCTACAATATGGGTATCAAATGAAAGAACTTGCTGAAAATAACTCGAAAAATAAAGTGACGTCACTCTAAATCCAATATGACGGACTTCTAAAGCTTGAAACTCAATTTTGAAGCAGATCTTCGACCAATTGAGCTGAAATTTTGTATACACATTAAAAAACAAACTTTTACTTTAAAACTTTTACTATCAACTTATAACGTAATTACACAATTTATCTATATATATATAAAAATCAATTGCTGTTCGTTTGAGTCGCTAAAACACGATGATGGCTGGCTAATTTTGAATTTGAAATATTTGTGGAAGTTCAGGGGAGGTTTAAACGGTGAGAAACATAAATAATAAGTAACGGAAAATATTAAAAACGACAATTTAATTTTCGAATACAAAATATTCCTAACTGTGAAACATTTGATGTCTTTGTTTGTTTTGTTGTCATAGAAACTGTCAAAGCGATACAAAGTCCGCCGAGTCAACTATTCTATACAATATATAACATTCTCATGTCACATGTTAGTTGCCAGGCTAGGTGACGTTTCGGACATAGTGTCTGAATTGACACTTTTTAATTTTATTATTTTTTCAGTCAGATAAAATAGCTTCTACGTCATTTAAGTAACAGATTTTTCTTATAGTTGCCATGCAGAGGAGGCTAATAAAAAAATATATAGATATTACAGTAACTACGTATACAATAAATACAATACAATATAATTTATTGCTGTACTCGTATCGTATACTTTCGAAATTCCGCGCGGCACCCCCTTAACTGATCTTTAATATTTGTAAAAATATTATGATCGGATGTTAGTGACGGTAGTTGTTGACATGGGCGCCTTTGGCTTTCAAAGTAAAAAGTGTTGAATAATTTCGGCGGGCTGGTTAGAACCACGATAGCTCAATTGGAAGAGCACCTGACCCGGAATGTCAGAAGGGTGCAGGTTCAAATCCTGCTCGTGGAAATTTTTTCAACATTTGTGTTTTTATAATAATAGTAATATAATCTTTATTATCCACAAAAGCCCTTAGCCTTAAGGAACCTTAGCAGGTTAAGCTACTTTCGCAAAGGCCGGTCATCGCATGGGTGACCAAAAACTTATCATCTCGAGCTCCTCCGTAGCTTCGGAAAACACGTAAAGCCGTTGGTCCCGGCTGCATAAGCAGTCGTTAACAACCACCAATCCGCACTGGGCCCCCGTGGTGGTTTACGGACCGTTCTCCCTACCCATCCATATGGAAGGCTCGTGCCTCAGCAGTGGAGACATAAAATGAGCTGGTGATGATTAAAAAAATACTAGTGGGCTCCTAATGGTCGAAGTGCGATCGTAATTCACAAATATACAATGTAACAGACATTTTTTTACATAAATTCTATTTTTTGCAACTCTTTTTCGATATAAACATAAACTTGACCTTTCACACTCCTCCGTACGCGCCATGTGCTTGAAAAGGGGAACGAAGTTTTCTCATCACGTATTATTTATAGATAAATGCTCACTCTTCTACAATCACATATTATTCAAATTGTAATGGACCGTTTAAAACAAAAATGGCAGATTCATCCATTAAAAAACATAAACATTAAAACGAGTTTTTATAATCACCTTTAGAACGTTTACTAATGTCAGTGTTACGTTGTAAAAACAGGCCACAAGCCATGTCACGTTGTGGAATTATACAGTTTTTGTGTCTGCAGCGACGAACCGGGTGCCTACTTTTGATTTACCATTTGATCACGTTTAAAACGATAACGTGAATTTGTATGGCGAAATTTGAAACGAGAATTTGAACTCTTCTCGTTTGTCACTAAGAGCCGCTGTTTCAATGCCATACAAATATGGGGGCACGGCAGTGCCCACGCCAAGTCGAGCAAAAAAGCGGCACGGGGCGCCGGCGTCACTCACTCACTGACTGACCGATCATCAAAACTCTAAGGCACTTCTAGCAGACATAGAAGCTTCAAATTTAGAATACAATGAGTGTTTAGTGTATAAATCAAGGAAAAACTGTAATAATTTGCAATTTCGGTCCAGTTTTCTAGATACACCAACTGCATAAATAACATTGTAATCCTATATAAATGTATAGGATCACAAAGTTACATTTGCAGTTAATTAATCAGTGTACTGTTTGTATAATTTAATGGAATAATATGTGTAGATAGGTACCTAGATGGTACCAGAAAGGAAAAACTTTTGGACTATCTACAAAAAGAAATGAGATACATACCATCAAAAACAAACTTATAAAAAACCAAGTCTCGCAACTCAATTCTTCTGATGTAATACCAAGTTCTCAATATTAAAAATCTTTTGTTTTAAATAAATAGATTGACTTGGCAATCACACTAAACAATCTAATTTAATATAATATATGTATTACTTGTGAGATACATTGTGTTTTCATGCCATGGCCAAGGCAATCTATTTATTTAAAACATAAAAGATTTTTAATATTGAGAACTTGGTATTATGTACATGGATCTCACAACTTTTTACGGTAGAAAAACTGAGTTGCGAGACTTGGAATTTTTACAAGTTTGTTTTTGATGGTTCTGGTTTTCGTTAACGTTATCGAATGGCGAATCAAACTCGCACTAGGCACCCAGGGTACCTAATGCGAACCTTAACGAAACCTTTAACGAAAACGAGAATTTGTATGGCAAAATTTTAACTCTTCTCGTATGTCGCCAGGAGGCGCTGTTTTAATGCCATACTTAATTTTGGCGAGTTATGGAAATTCCGAGAAGTAGAGAGCATTTCTTCATATTAAATCAACCAATAGTAATAATCACTTTGGATTTCCAGTTCATAAATCGTATGAAGGTGTCGCTTTTATATAACGATAAAGTGCAAGTGTGATAAGCAGTGATTTATCCTGTTCTTGATGGTTGACGTCTTTACTGGGAAGAGTGGCCAGTTAAAGAAGGTAAAATTAACGATTGTCTCTGAAGTGGTATGTAGACAATTAGGATGTTTTATATTTACGCCAACATAATGTACACTTACTTTAACATATCTAAAAACGAATAGGTCTTTCCTACTCTAATGAACGGGATTTTGTTCAGGGAGAAATGTGACGGCTATATTTGTCAATGTTCATAGTAGACCAGAGTCAAAATAATGTTTTAGGATGTGAGTAGTCTGTGGCAATTTTGTTAGTAAGTGGCATTCGGATTGTGTGTGTGTTATTAATGAAAATAACATTACTTTGGAAAGAATAAAGCTGGAATATAATGGATATTGTTTTCAGCTTTATATATTTATAAATTGTGTATAAATACTTAAATGTAGTTCTGTTTTAAAGATTAAATTAAAAAATTGGTAAAAAAAACCTTTTGTGTTTGAATCAAGATTGCTTTCATTTATTTTCCTTTATGGCATGTAAGCTATCATCATTAGATGGGAAATTTAATCTAAATTCTAAAAATTTATAATATGTCTAAGTTTAAACCAGTCGCGTGGACAGCGGTATCGCTCAGATTACCGCGATTAGGGGGTTTCTGCCTCGACGCTTGAGAAGATAAAATACTATTTCTACGAGCTGTGGAATATATCTATTACCTTAGAAGTTTCTGTGTTATAACACAAGATATTTTTGATTGAACACAACAACACATTGAACACAAGATATATTTTTATTAATCTATTAATATTGCATCAGAGTTTTAGTTTTCAGTTTGTTTTAGTAGAGAGAGAGAGAGAGAGAGAGACAGAGGAGAAAAAAAAGTGAGCTGATGTTAAATAAATTTATTAAAATTATCGGAGCTTTTATATAAGCCAACTATAATATTATTTTTATTATTGTATGGCTTCGTGCGGTTAGATGATGATAGAATTAGGTAAAGGATATTTCCCTAAAAAGTGGTTTTTAGTTACAGTAACGATGATGGGAGGGACTTTACCCGCACTCATGGACGTTCACGAGCAATAACTGTTAATAATCCACCATCATATCACTTAAAAAATCGAATTTTGTTTTTTTTTCTAATACTTGTGTTTCGTCGACGAAACACAAGATTTCAAACATGACTCTTCACTTTCCTGCCAAGAAATCCATTGTTCTGAGAAAAAATATTTTAGTGCCTTTTATATATTTTTTTAAAATAGCTGCTATGATTAAAAATTGTCTTATTCATGCTATTTCCAACGTTTCTTTGGCACACGCACACTAATAAGCTAACTTCAAGTAGACAAAAAAATATTGGGAATAAAAATCAACATCCTTGGTTAACTTTGCTAATTGGAGATATCTTTAAACAAAATCAAATGTAAAACACTGAGCGCGTAAGATATGAACCAAGATTAGTTTAGTTGGTTTGCTGTAATATAAATAATCCTAAAAAACATTATTGCGCCTTCCGGTTGCGATATTAAAAGTTAAGCTACCTTTACAATGTTAAGGTGCCGGATGGGTAACCAAATTAAAATATGTCAAACTCACTCGGCTCGGAAGCAATGTGCCTGCGTGTTTTCAAATTCGGAAAGTCGTTATAATCCATCAACTCGCATATGGCCAGCGTAGATATTATAACCATGAAATATTCCTTGTAAATTGCCTTAATTACAACAATAGGTCGTTTAGAGGGTTATGTTATATAATTACGGGTAGGCCTTCATGGTACCATGGTAGGTACCTGAGGTTAAGTTACGAAAATGATGAAGATGAAATCGCATCTCACCCGGAACCTTCAACTACTGAAGAATTGGATATCTCATCTCTATCTATCAAAACACAACAAAGCTATTCATAGTATTATATAGGGTCACATTTTATCAACTGCAAATATTTTGAGGATAAATTCAACAACATATATATAAACTATTTTTATGCAAAAACCTTAAATTTTTATACGCTAGTTTTCAAGAAAAACGCCAAAAGACATTTCGATTAAAAAGAAAAATAAAGCACTTTCGGTAAGGATCCGAAACAGAGAGGTCGCAATGCCATAACTATTACCTAATCTGTGGCAATGCCTTCACCGCTTACACGTGCCCCTAGTTTCATTCAAAAAAGCCGACAGAGAGGCCGCTCTTAAAAATATTACAATTTTTGTGTCAGGAAAAGTTTTAAAAAAACTAGGCTGAATTTTTATTAAATGCTAGGGCCTTATTTCTTTGATATAATTAGATGTTTTGTCAAAATATTTGCAGTTGATAAAAAGTGACCTTATATAATACATACGATACCTTATATTACTTGATGTTAAAGTGATTATCTCGATGCTTCTTTATCAAAAAATATATTTTCATTAGTTTTCAGATAACCGTGCATTAGGTGTTGTAGTAATCATTTATGCAAATGATTCGATCGACACGGAATCACGGTTGACTTAAGAGGTTTTCTGTTCCATTTGAGCTGAACGGTCCCGTGACGGATTATTGGAGAATTTAACACTTTTACTGATATCTAAAAACCGTTTCTATGGTAATTGTAACTTTTTTAGAAAGCCCTGCTGCGTGAAGAGCAAAAAGATCATTAAAATGCTTAACTTATTTTTTATTTCTTCTTTTTTTATCCCGCAAACGTTTCTCTTTTGTTTGCTGTATCGAAAAAAGTTGATATGTTTCGCCACACCTCGTTTCAATGCCGCCGGGTCAACTACCAATGCGTAATGATGCTAAAATCAATTACCTATGTCAAGTTCAATGCCAAATTTTAATTGATGTTACGGTCGAGTACCTAAAACGTGTACTTCATCGCACAAAAAGTGCCCACCTACCTACCTGCGCAACATGTTGTTTGGTGTTTGTAACTATTTTAAAAAGTTTTTATGGAGGTGAAATAGTTTCATTCGATGAAGTAAACCGCCTGTGTGGTTCAGCAGTAAGAGAGGTCCTTCTATTACCAACTGTAGTTACTTATTAAGGTGTTTGGTTTACTTAGTGGTAGGTTTTTCTAAGTCCTTTCAGAAAAGGATAGACTTAGAAGTCTTAACAACAATTTTCGTAGCATTGTTGTGTTCCGGCAGCAAGTAATAAAATAAGCTCATGAGTTCTCCTCAGTGTTCCACTTTAGACTTTCGTTATATCATTATAAGCAGCTCGTTTCCTTATGTAGGTATGCATGTGTACCAGTGGCGAAGGGTGGGTATCTAAAGATGGGAAGCCGCACTATAAATAATGTACAATCAAAAAACTTAGCACCAAAAACCATATCAGTCAACATAAAAATAAAACAAAGACTCATCCATTACGAAACATTGTGTATTAAATGGGTGAATGAATACAGCTCATTAGGAAATTATGTTTATCTGTATGAAATATCATCACCAGCTCATATATGTACCCACAGCTGGGGCACGAGTTTTCCCTATGGATGGAATAGGGAGAACGGGTCATAAACCACCACGCGGGCCCAGTGCGGATTGGTGGTTGTTAACGACTGCTAATGCAGCCTGGACCAAAACGGCTTTACGTGCATTCCGAAGCACAGAGGAGCTCGAGATAATAAATTTTTGGTCACCCATCCTATGACAGGCCTTTGCGAAAGTTGCTTAGCCTCAGCACTCGCAGACCGGGCGCAGTGCAGCATGAAGTATCATGTTGAGCATTTCCTAAAGGGAAGCTGATGGGAATCGGGTTATATGGAGTCTTCGCCACTGATGTGTACATACATGTACCTTTATGTAAATGAAGGGTATTTGGATACCCCTAACTACAAAGCGTTTAAATTTTTCTTGTGAACTTCACTTCTCCGGACACTCTATAAATAGGAAAAACCACAAGATGACTATGGTTTTCATCTTTTTCATATATACTTTATTGGTCCGAAACTGTTGTACGCCATGGAATGGGGGTTCCCTCTTTAAATGATCATTACCTACCTACCTAACGCATCGGTAAACATTTTGTTTCTATCACATTTATTGACGATAAATCTATCTCCTTTCTAATTAAAAACTGTAAAGTAACAATCAATTTGTCTATACGGCATATCAGCATATCAGTTTGTATATACGGCAAAATCAAAATTAGTCTCCGTTTTGCTGAGTTTCCAAATATTCTTCGGTTCATCTTCAGCTTTATGCTTTTTTGAGAGAGTTTGCCTTGTGCGAATTTCATTTGCCATTCGATCACGTTAACGAAAACGAAAATTAGTATGGCATTGAAGCAGCGCCTCCTGGTGGAAAACGAGGAGAATTAAAATTAAGCCATACAAATTTTGTGAAGCAAAAACTTTGTAACCGTTTTTACGAAAATTGCGCGGACGGAGGAGTATGAAATTTCGCACACTTATCCATACTAATATTATAAAGAGAAAACCTTTGTATCTTTGTATGTATGTATGTATGTATGTTTGCAACGAATAAACTCAGAAACTACTGGACTGATTTAAAAAAATATTTCAATAGAATGCTACATTAGCGCTGAGTAACATAGGCTATTTTAAAAAAATATATTTAATTTTCCAATACAAAATGATTTGTTTGTTTTGTTGTCATGGAAACCATTGATATATATTTAACTCAATGATGGAAACTGTCAAAACGGTACGAAATCCGCCGGATCAGCTAGTAGTTTATATTGAGAAGGTTATCCGAATGTAAATTTTTTTTTTAAATTATGCATAAAAAATACATTAAATCAACAAAAACAACATTACACACACTACCATCTATTTGACACACACGCATATGCATTTGACACCCACGTATTGTTTGTCTAATGCGGCCAACATCTTCAATGCCAATCCAAACTCACATTCTATCTTTTTAAATTTTTCATTGCTTAGGTTACAATCCGTGCAGCCTTAATAAAAATTACGGTCGAATTTCGACCACTGGGCGACCACTAGTATTCGCAAAAACGTGTCTTCCAATAGAGATTTTTCTTAAAAATACTAGGTATTACCAATAAAATATTTGCCAACGCTGTGTTGTTCGTTATTTTACTGTAAAACATCCATGCCTATGCCGGTCAATATAAATAACCTTAACTCTTTTCCATAGAACAGTGACGTCAATTTAAGTAGGTACACAAACCGTTGCAACATGAAGTAAGCAAATTAAACTGTGCGTGACTTTGACCACGCTTCTCGTGCAGATACTGAGGGCATTGTTTACAATTCAAAACAATTACGATGAGTTTCCTGGTCATCCTATTGAAAAGAACGATGAATTTCCTTCGGTCTTATCATGATAGCATCATAATTATAATCTGGAAAATTGTTAGCTTTACTAAATCGCTATTAGTGCTTCATTTTATTTTTATCATAATCATCATCAGTCAAAACACGTCTACTGTTGGACAAAGGCTTCCACCAAGGATCTCCACAATGACCGGTTTTGTGGTGCTCGCATCCAGCGGCAATGCGCGACCTTCACCAGATCGTCGGTCCACCTTATTGGAGGTCTGCCCACACTGCGTTTTTCGTTATTTTTGTTTATATAAACAAACTAAGTTATTCTGAGAAACAATATCACATTGTCGTTTAAAAAGCTATGCAAATATTTGGAACTTGCTAACACAGGACGACCGGATCAGTGCGAACCACGACCTTTCACGTGACCTTTACAGCGGAAATAAATATTGACTATTTACATCGTAGTAGAATACCCTTATGAACGACGAGAAACTTTTTTTATTCCTCAAGCCATAGTAACCGAAGAACCCTTGGAGGTTTTAATAGTGGCTGGAAGGAAAGCGTGTATAACTTGAGTGTATCTTACAAAATTCTCCGAGGCGTTTGAATTGAATGACGATAGCGGAAAACCCCAGGGCGTCTCAATGGGTAAGGCTCAATTGACCGCGTCTTGAGGGCTCAGACTTTCTCATGTGAATACATAACTAGCAATCTATATCTTCCTAGCGGTACGCTCGCGACTTGGTCTGTTTGAGTGAATACCCGTATCCCATAATGGTTTTAAAAACATATACACCACTTACCGGGTCTAATTGTGAATCTAAACCATCCCAATCGAACACGCAAAAATGTTTTTTAAATCGGTTCAGCCTTTTAAGAGGAGTTCAGTAACAAACACTCGTACGGAAGAATTATATTTATTAAGATAATCAATATACTATCTATCCACGCCATTGACGAGACAAACCCCTCCTAACGTTTTAATTCAAAACCTCGTAAATGTTATTTTTGGTACCAAATTACCTATCGATATGGCTAGACTTTTCACGGTAACTGAAGAATTAAATAATAGGAATCGGAAGTAATTCCAAGCAATTCTAACAAAATGCTATTCTCTTGAGAACCGTAAAATTGTTGGTTGGGTCATGTATGTTATGTTTATATAGCTTAGCTATCTCCCTTATCAGAATGACGATTATGGGCCGTTTTTGGAATATCCTGTAATCCTATTATAATGTATCGAATCGTTTCTGTCTTAAACATCCATTACTATTAACATTGTCTTTATCTAGTTTATGATTCTTATTTTTGCTTTATTTAGCTTATTGCGTTATTGCTTGTTTTCTGTAGATCTCTTATTAAGTACTTTCACTTTCTTTTTTCTAGTTAAGTTTTCGCTTTAACATTTCAACAATTTATCCCTTCATAATTTGTATACATTTATTTTACAAAACTGCTCTTAGAGCTAATGGTAAGGTGTAGGTACTTACTTTACCACCCTATCGCGCTATGACCGTCCATCTAGGGTCACTATAGTGGAGAGGTTTTACCGGTACAAATTATGACCAGATGTGAAGATATCATTGTATGATTAATGAAGTAATTATTGAAATGGTAGCGTTGTTGTGGCGGTTAATATTGAACAAACGTTATGTGGACGTAACAGACTTAAATTTTATTATGTCTGGATATTATATTGACTTTCAGGTGTGTCATATTAAAATAAAGATACTAAATAAGATAGGGAGGAGTTTTACCCGAGTTTTTTCGTAATAACACGTGTTAGATTCCATTTTAAACTCAATCCATCGTACAATTCTTAGTTTTTTATATACTTTCCCTATTTATCTGTAGAGTATCTGTTAGAAAAATTACTTATGAGGCGTCCACGGAAGACTAGCGTCGGGGTGAATGAAGAGAGATATAAAATGTTCATGTTTAATTCATGTGAATACTGTTCCTGTATTTGTGACACGAGTAAATGTTTTTCATTTCAATTTCTTTTTAAATTGGCTTAATGCTAAACGTAATGCTATTCCCTAAGTTATATAAGATTGGGTGGACAGTGGGCAGGTAAATAATAATTGTATTTTGTCTGTTTTACATTTAGTCAATATTTTATTTAATTGGAGGTAGGGAACGGCAAATCGATTAATATGTAGGTAACTTAAGGACAAGTACATGTTTTATTATAATATAACGTTCGGCGTCATGTCAAGGGTCTAGCAAACTTGACATGTTGTATCTCTGTTTGTTGATAAGTGATACTATTTTGTTTAAGGTTAACATCATATACACGATACTATAAGTATATAGGCAATGGTTGCTTCATCAATATTGTCTTCGATATATGAATTTGATTGTCGTTCTGTTTACATAACAGGAATATAAATAAGGTCAAGGTAGGTATGACGTCACATATGCGTGTTACAAGATGATAATACTAGCTCGTGTACTAAGACCGTGTGCTCACAGAATCCTATACCTACATATATGGTAGGTTATCAGCTATGTCTAGGCAATCTAGGCATCGTAATTCGTGCTTATACCTCATCAGTTTTACTAGAGTTGTATTCAGTGACACTACTTAGGACTTGAGTGGTGTCAACACAAGAGCTGTGTTTCGAAGAATGGGCAGATGGTTACTAAACCATTGCACCGATTTGTTTTCGCAACATGGTTTTCGAGGTAAGTTTTTACCATACCAGTATCAGACCTTGGACCTCAGTGGGCTGGCGGTTATCGTGTTTTAAATATTATGTACTACAGTGCCTGTGAAAAGTGGGCTGACAAGAATGTCTTACGAGCTAAAGCTTATAAGGATAGGCATTTTCGCTCCGGATCTCAATATGGAGGTATTACTAGATTTTTTGCATGTCGATCTGTTTATGTTAATGAGATTGGTTTTAGCCACGTATTATTCGAAATATTATAAAAATAGTCATTACTGTTTATAAAATAATAATACAACATGGATACAAAATTAGTTTGACTACTAACTATGTGTATTGTAAAAATGTTTTATGAATCCGAATATAGCCGAGCCCTGTGGCCTAATGGCAAGACCACCGGTCACATTTCCAGAGGTCCCAGGTTTGTTTCCCATCGAGAAAATATATTGTTGCAAGGGCCTGTTTGAAGTCCGCCTGTCTATCTACCACCACCGTTACCAGCATTGTTGTTTTTTTTGTGTCATCGGTCAGTTAGAGAAAAGATAGTCAATTCGTCAGTTGTTAAGGAGTAGGGACTCCGGGTAATGTGTCCTTCCATCCTTGTCGTCACTTACCGTCAAGTGCGATACATAGGTCAAGTACTCCATGTGTAAGTCAAAATCGTTGTAAATTAACTCGCATATACTTAAAAAGTGTTTGTGTATCTACATTGGTTATATATATCTACTCAAAACAAAATAAGGGCCACGAGGTATTTTGTCTGTACCATGAAAATAATAAAACCAATATTAATTTTTTTGTCTCCATAACGAAAACTAATGTTGTTTTTACCGTGTAGACCAATAAATTTATTCCAATAATAATGATTAAAAGTTTATTTGCTTTTGAAAGAAAAAACACATTTAAGGTTAAAAATAAAAACAATGTAAAGTTACTGAAAACAAAAGAAAATACTCCATGCTCATCTTTTAGTAACGGGTATGCCCCCCTCGTTTCGTTACACACTCCTGAAGCCTGGAGTGCATGCTCTCAATCAAATGCCTGACATTTTCCATTAGAATTTCTTCCCAGGCTCTTTTAACAGCGTTGATGAGTTGCTGTTGGTTGTGGATTTCCTGATCACCGTCTCTAACTCTTCGTTTCAACTGATCCCACATGTGCTCTATTGGATTTAAGTCCGGACTGTTCGCCGGCCACGGCAAGACTTGAATTTGAGACGCTTCCAGTACAAACCGAGTCGCTTGAGCCGTGTGTGCACGAGCATTGTCTTGCATCAAGATGAATCCAGGACCCGCTCGCTGGGCAAATGGGATCACATGTGGTCTGACGACTTCCTCAATATACCGCTGAGCAGTAACAGTACCCTCATTTAAAATAGCGAGCTCAGTTTTGCCGTGTAAGCTTATCCCGCCCCAAATCATTACATTTGGACCACAAAAACGATCGACTTCATGTATGCAGGCTTCTGAAAATCTCTCGCCGCGTCTTCTCCATATTCTAATACGCCGATCGTCGTTAAAAAATTTAACTTTGCATTCGTCTGTGAAGAGCACCATGCCCCATTGGTTTATGTCCCAGTCCAAATGTTGACGGGAAAATCTTAAACGATTTGCACGATGATTTCTGGTTAATGGAATACGGACAACTCGCCTTCTTGATGCCTGCTGGTCTTCATGCAATCGATTACGAATAGTTTGGTCACTGACACGAGTACCCGTTGTGAGCCGTAAACGATTTTGCAGCTTGCGGGCCGTCGTTGTGCGATCTCGGCGCGCACTTAATCGAATGTAACGATCCTCTTGAGCTGTTGTAATGCGAACTCTGCCCGAACCAGGTCTTCTTCTAACACTGCCGGTCTCTTGGAAACGATTCCATAGATTTTGAATAGCTCTTCGAGAAAATCCCAATTGCAAACCCACAGATCGCTGCGAATGACCTTCTTCAATCATTGTAACGGCTCTGGTTGCTGTCAGCGAGTCCATATGACGCCTGCGTGCTTGTGGCATATTGCAAAAGATGTTTCTGACTCGAGATATCAATGAACTCTGATAATTTCTAATAAACCAAGAAGCTAAGGAAAGCAAAACGTCAAAGAAAATGCAATCAAAATTTTCCAAAATAATTTTAAATCAAATTTTATTTAAAATTGTTGCCAGCATTAGATGAATACTACAATATTAAAAAGTTTAGGTATCAAAGAGTTTGTATACTCAATATTTTACTACTTTCAATATGTAAATGTTTAATAATTTACACCAAAATGAAAAAATACCTCGTGGCCCTTATTTTGTTTTGAGTAGTATATATTGACGCAGTTTTTTTATTTTTTTTTTCAAATAAAACTATACAGATTATTACTTAGACAACTTTACGCCTTTAAACCAAAACGGTTTGTCTAGGCGTTGCACATTCAATTCGGAAACAAACACTATCTTATCTATAATATTAAAAAACCGGCCAAGTGCGTGTCGGGCCACGCGCAGTGTAGGGTTTCGTAGCCCATCTCAATAATGCGATATATTTTAAAATGGCTCATATACTAATGTAGATACTACCGGTTCCACATACCTGACAACGTTACTTAAGTAGTTCCCAATGAGGAATTTGTACTGCGCCAAGTACATTTTATAAGTTGGTCGACTGTTACTCGTAAAGTTTTAAAGCCTACTTAGCTGTGATAGTTTTCCTTTTAACTTCGTCATATGACCTATATAGGTCTCGGTCCCGTTCGCCCCGTAAGTTTTTTCACGTATCCTAAATCAACCATTTGGCTGGCAGGGGGGGGGACCCTTGACTCTAACAAAATTTTGCACTTTCAAGCTTAATAGTTCACAAACAGATGCCTCAATCAAAAAACTGTTTTTACAAACCCGCAATATTTTTGAAATTGCTATCCAACGACACCCAATACTATGGGGTAGACAAGAAAAGAAAAATTACATCTCCATTTCACGTGTAGGGGAGGTCAACTAAAAAGATATATTTTTCAAAATTTTATTTCACCATTTTGTCGGCGTGATTAATATGTATATCCATGCCAAATTACAGCTTTCTAGTACTAAGAGTCTATGAGCTAGGCTGGGGACGGACAGACAGAAAGACAGACATGGCGAAACTATAAGGGTTCCTTGTTGACTACGGAACCCTAAAAAAGAGGTAAAAGTTTGTGACTTGGTTTGTTTGAGGATGGTAATCTCTGGAACTAATGGTCCAATTCCCAAAATTCTTTCACTGATATAATTATATAGTTCTTGTGGCTAACACAGGCTATATTTTATTTTGATAAAAAAATAGAAGTATCAGTTTTTGTACGACAAAATACGAAATCACCGCGGAGGAAGTCGCGGGCAAAGTGCTAGTCCTAAATAAAACACAAAAATAATAGTAAAAACATGCGTGTAGTTATCAAAACAGCGACCTACGCTAATTATTACAGAACTAGTTGAAAAAACACTTATTGCTAGATAGAACAATAGCCGTCTCTGATTAAAGAGTGCATAAGGATCTCCCTGACGGTAAACAATGGAAATAGAAGTTATTAGAATGAGAGTACGTCTCCGTTTTAATTATGGCGACAATTACGGTATTTTCCTCACATTGACTTTCGATATAAAGACATCTTTGAGTGCCCTTCCTTCAGTCACGGCTGTCAAAGCTAAAGTAGTAGTCACTCTTTTGTATTAGTTCACTTTGTTATACCACTATAGTTTCTCTGTAAATAGAAAAAGTTTGTATCTAAAAATATCGCTAGTCAAATAGTTATTCGGCAAGACTAAAAATAATTGTTCTTTATTTACAATTGATATGTGAACTGTAGTATTTACCGCGCAATTATTTACTAATCCGCTTTAATAGCACGAACGAGTTAAGTTTGTTGATATGGTCATTAGCGTTTCTTTGAACCTTCAAATATCAACGTGCTAAAAGTTTGTGTGAAATTGGTAAAGCGACAAAATATAAAATATAAAGTTTTAATAAGTTTATTTTAGTGAAAATGTTTGCGGATGGTAAACAATATAGGTACCTCAAAGTTTTGGTCCGTGTCAGTGCTAATTTGAATTCTATTTTTAGATTAGAGCAATAATAGAAAACGGTCGTAGAGTGAGAACGTGTTTTGTATAAAGAAATCATTTTATATCATGTAGAACACACTAGGTATGTATGTATATTATATCGTACTCTTTTACGATATCAATTCAATTTCTTGTAAGATGGCTCTTGCTACGATTTAGCCAGTTTTACGATATCGAATTGCGATATCAACACGTCAAACTGTCAAAATGGTTGACGCCACTAAATCGAAGGTTTAGTAACAGATAGAAAATGGAATAAATCGAAAATTCATCACCTCTCGTAAGCATCTCGCATATAGATATATTCGTATATCCTAATAATAACTAAGTATTCGTCCGAAAAACTTTTCACCGTGCTGCGTCGCTGACTAATTAAGCGTTTGAACTATCGATCTACTGAACGATCAATCTAATAAGCTTTCTTTTTCTTCTTTTTCCTTTTACTGTTGTCGATCATTTGAAGTCCACAGGCTTATTACTGAAAAAAGCAACCGGTTGTTAATTGTACAATGGATGATCGATCAATGATCGCTCGCTTAGTGCATTTGCGATTAAACTGTATGTAATTGTTGACATATATTGAGCGATTTGTGTACGTAATACCAATTTATGAACCGCAATAGGTACAGAGCAGTCGCGTTTTTAATTGTACAATTAACAACTGGTTGCTTTTTTCGATAATAAGCCTGCCGTAAGCATAGTGAGACCACAGAGTAAATATATTATTTACTCTGTGGTGAGACTTTACTTCATTATTCGATCGTGTTAAAGTTCCACTCTCCAACTACGTAATACATAATTGATACTTAGTTGTTGATAAATATCACTTTTTTTTTGTTGTTGATGAATACCAAATATTCAAGGAATTAAACTATGCCAGGTATTGCGACTACGAGTATACGTGTATATAAGGTCACATTTTATCAACTGCAAATATTTTGACGAAACATTTAATTATATCAGAGAAATAAGGCCCTAGCATTGATGTTTTGTATGGAACAGCTGAATTTTATTTTCGAGTTAGGGAGTTGGTTCAATAGTAAGAGTTGTTCGTTTGTATCACGGGGTTTGGATGGCGATAAAAAAGTCAACCTGTATAGAATCTTATACTCTAGTCATTGAAAGAAGATGACATGTGAAAGCACGTACCTACTGCTTATCTAAAGGCGTGTGCAGATAAGATGATATGGCTTGTTCAGACTAACCGGCACAGTATCCACATTAGCTTCGCTAATGATACGCTACGATAATAAGTATACAATATTGACATAATAGCATATGGCACAAGCACTGGAAAAATCAACAGAGAATCCAATGTCTCGTTAGTTTAGTTGTTATCTGTCACCCGGATTGCTAGGTGGGTTCAAATCTCACTTGAAGCAAATGCCATTTTCAGTTACACTAAACACGATTATTAGGCTGCTTTTACACCAGAGCTGTGCGAAGTATAAAATCCACAATAGCATTATTTCATTTTACACCGCAAGGAAAAAAAGTTATCGTATTGGCACAAAGCTGTTGTGTTGTGAAATTCCGTGTCCGTGAGGGGTCCATATTGGGTTGCATAAATTAAAGAGGCATATTTTAAGGCTGCATAACGTTTTTTGGCATTCTCTACGTTTCGCATAACGTTCATTCAGAATAAATCATTAGGCATACTTTATTTTCCCATAACTTATTTTAAAATAATCATATATCAGCATCAAATATTGATGCATAAATGTTTTTACAATAAAGATTACTAATCATAACATACATAAATAAAAAGCCATGTCATATCATAAGTGATTGTGAAACGAGTACATCATCATCTATTTTATCGCATCTGCCCACCAACAATTTTTGTATCGAATAATGAAGACAATTATAGTAAGTTAAAATTATGCCGATGAAACCATTATGGGTTTATAACACTCTGCTTAGCATAATTTATGCGAGAAAACTTTATGCTGAAATTGTTATGCCAAACTACATTATGACGAAAGAGATTATGCGACCGAAAGGGCTCCCGTGAGAGGTTGTCTATGTATGAAACTTACCTTCTCCAGTCTTCTTATTTTGTGCTATTGGTAGATTTTTTTGCAGCCGCTTAGTTACTTTGACCAGCTCCGGTGTAAAAGCAGCCTTAGAGGTTTACCTCTAACGTTACCGTTAACGTTTACGTTATAATATAAAATTATCATTGCATTTCTGTTAGTTGTTCCAAGTTCAGAGAGACAGAATGATGTTCTCAACATGATTAGCGGTAGTCAAGTTTGCGAGCTTAGACGCAATCACCCTTAGAACCTAATTATGATAGAAATGACCTTAGATAAACGCAACAACCATCTTGCCCAACACTACCGGCGAACATTGAATTGTAACATTCAGTGCGGTGTGAGTTACGGACAAAATGGACAATAAATTAATGTCAATGCAAATCAATCTTGTAGTGAAACCCATTCAATTGTTGTTTGAACACCAACAACAGTGCGTGGACGGTTGCGACAGAGGCGGTCGGCCCGGTCAGTATACGATGGCATTTTTGCAAAGGTGACGCGTTTTTCGGTACCGAAAATACAGGTTTCATATAAAATAAAAATATGTAAATAGTAACGGCGCGGTTCAGTTCGCGAGTAACGGTTCGTTCAGCGGCAAAAAGGTTTTTTAAACGTAGATCACTGGTGCTGTATAAAAAAAAACTTTATATGTTCATTAGTAACATAACGGTGCTATTTGTTCTACAGCTGAAGATTGTAGAATGTGGAAGGTATCCAGGTCGATAATTAGCGCGCGTTGTCTGAATGTTTTCGGTGAAGCATTTTAGCATTTTCCGATGTGGACCAATTCTCAACGGATTCTTGATTGCTGACCGTTATTAAGCTTATAAAAAAATACACCGTATTTGTGCGTGCCCTGAATATTACGACTTCTTTTAATGTCTGTACACCATCAATATAAGTTTGGGCGCAGGATATCTTGGGTTATTGTACGCGACATAACCGCATGTGACGACGTGTGGACCCGACATTATTTATCGAACCTGACTAAAGCGGAATGTTAATAAGCCTTTAGTGATGGCATTTGACGGACGTGGAGTGGTGTCCCGCGAATTCGTGACGTTTGCGTGTTAGTTCCGTAAAAGACAATCGAGAATCGTGATGGAGTACCACCAGCCGCGATACTGCGGATTACTGCTTAACCAATATGGTAATGTTTTTTTCTTTAAATATTATTTTGTGATTAACATTTTTATGATTTGCTTTTAAAACTGTCAAGTTATTTGTCAAGTTGTAACTAACTTAGTGGTAAGTTCGAAGCGAAACTGAATGCAAAAAAAGTATTTACGAAATATCGACGTATACCTATACTAACAATATTAGAATGGGTAGATTTTACTAATCGCTTTTTAGAATTTTATTCATATACAAAAATAGTAACTTAGTTATAAGTAAGCATAGGATAATAGAATACCAAAAAAACTTAATACCAAAAAAACATACGTTTCATTAACCCCCTTATTCATAAAAACTATTTTTAAGCATTAGTTAGTTAAATATTGTTTTGTTAACGTCACACAAAAGAGACAAAACAATGATTAACTAAATTATGCTTAAATAGTTTTTATGAATATGGGGGTAAATATTTATAAACTACAGTGAAAAAATTAAATGCCTACTCGACCCAGCCAGGAATCGAACCTGGGTCTTCCGCAATATGGGCGGCTGCACTGACCATTATGCTACCGGGAAGGCTAAATAGGAGAAGCCACCTAGGTTCGATTCCTGACTGAATCGGGTAGGCATTTAATTGTTTCATTGTATTTTATAAATATTTAATTCAGCTTCTGTGCAATTAGCACTTAAAAATAAAAAAGCAAAATATACGTTTCATTGTTTTCTAAAATTTTGTTAACAGAATGGCACTCCCTCCAGGAAGCTTTGCTTTATATATATTATGAAAGTACCTATCTAAGTGATGATAAGGCTGTAGGTGGAAGTACACTTTACCCGAAATACTACTGAGAAAGTTTGAGATAAGATACCAATCACAAACCTTCACCAAAAACGACTAAGAGGTAGATCGTTTTGTCTGCTCCAAATCACCTACTCGCAATAACTTCAGTACATCCGTGATCATGGCGCATGCAACTATGCCGAAATATCAGATACTTACACACAACAAAAAAAATGGTAACAATCCCGTTAATAATAAAGTGTATCATGTTGGTAATCTAAGGAGATTATAGGAATTCCGTCTTAAAGTTCTTAACCGAAGCATCTTCCCGTTTAGCTACTGACGAATGCTTAAAATATACACAATCCGTATAACAACAATAACATGCTAATATGACGGCATTATAATTTTTTGCGTTTACGCATCACCTAGAGGTAAATGACCTTTGTAAATGGTTTTCTTTAATTTTCTACCTAACATTTGGGTTTACATTTTATGTATTAACAGCTAATTGTCAATTAAAAAAGGGTTTTTCCATGCAACCTGCAACACAGGTAACTTAGAATACATTAAGAAAGATCTTATAAAACAATATTTGTGTTATTTTTATATTGGTGTTTACAGTACGCAGTCTCGGTCCTTAAAAAGATACAATAAAGAAGTAAAAATAAAGAAATAAACGATACGGTTTTTCGTTAGTAGGATGTTGGCAAAATATATATTTCATCATCATCATCTTGATCATCGTCATGCCAGCAACCCTGAATGTGACTTGTTTGCGGATGGATGGCTACAAATATTTTTAGATGTTTGGTTATTGTGATAATTTTTAAATAATATTATTTAATTATGTAATTAGTGTGTCCGTAATAATTAAAGTAAAATAATAAAAAAAACATCTTGAACACGATGATCTAATTCGGATTGATGACGAACACGACATCAGCTAAGACCATCGGTGATATACATATCTTTGATAACTTTTTTGTCACCTATTTTACCTAACTTGAAAGATCGCAACGCGAAGACACAGATCGCTGTGATGTCAAGCTCCTATACATTATGTGCCATTGGGGTTATTTTGCCTAACCTAGAAATATTAGTAGATTGGTGTCGACTACTAATTCCTCATAGTAATAGAACCTACAAACGCATTAGTTTATATAACAACATGTTTATCGTTTTTGGCGTGCGATCAACTTATTACAGATACCAATTTACTAGATTCATTAGGTACTATTGTTCCATGACAATACTATTTCTCGATGTATATGATAATCTATTTAATTGTTTGAAACGCGATTGCGTTTAAACATTAAGTAACTAAGTATCTTTCACTTACTTGTTTACTTTTTACACGCTATTTAATTAAGAAAAGCTGAATAAGATCAATCTGACACTTCCACTTAATTGTTATATTGCACGATGAAACAACAGGTTTACTCTTTCATGTTTAAGTTTAGAGGTTTCGTTAAGGTAACTACAAGGCTAAGGACCAATCCATTTATCACTGTAGGTAACAGTTTAAAACATTGTTTTGATTTTGTATTTTACTTTGCGATCTTTAACTTTGACTCATCATGATGATTGAGATATAACATCAGCCTATAAACGTTCCACTGGTGGGCTCAGGCTTTCCTAAATGAATAATATCACATGAGGAGATCAGGCCATAACCTACCATGCTGGCCCATCGTGGTTTGTTTGGTTTTAACGATGCCATCTTACGAAAATCAGAAGCACAAAGGAGCTAGAGACAATTTCAATTTGGTGACCTATTTGGTGATCTGGTTTTGGTGTGATCGCAGGATTGTAGGTGTGATTGTAGCTCACGCGCAATCCACTACGCCACAGAGCTTCTCAACTTTGGAACTACCATTTAGAGTTTAAAACTGATTCTTCTTCTTTTTACCTCTCTGTAACCATACAACGTTCTCTACACCCCCAGATCCCGTCGTGTTGGATCAGTTCAAGCTCGAGATGTCGTACGGTATCGAGCGGTTCTTCCTCCTGTCCTACTGCCTGGCGTGCTGCTGGCCCGGCCTGGGCGCCAAGTCAGACCTGAGGGTGGTCCGCCAGTGGCCCGAGCTGGAGTTCGCCTTCCCCAGCAACGCGGACCGGTCCCGAGCGATCCAGAAGCGGTATTACGTGCCCGGGAACTCCGTGCCTATTGATGTGGATGTGCAGCACAGACAAGGTCAGTATTATGAAAAAAAGGGATGGACGAATTACGAACAGAGACTACGAAAGAAGCGTCGGTAGCATAACGGAGAAATGCTGAGGATGAATGATACTTACTTACTTAGTCCGCTGGCTCAGTGACCCGTTGGGGATCTTGGCCCCCGATACAACATGACGCTAATTTTCCCTACTTTCTACCTTATCAGACCTCTGGTTGATCTGGAGCCCTTGTAGGGCCTTCACAACTTCATCCTTCCAGCGGTACATAGGACGCCCAACCGGCCGACGCCCTTGGCCGTCCCATGTATGCTCTCTTCACTACCCGATCTTCTCCCATTCTCTCCACGTGCCCAAGCCAACGGAGTCTAGTTGACTTGATTTCTTCGATGATGATGAGGTTGAATGTTGAATGCGAGAAATCGTCTTTATGTTTACATAGGTACTTACAAAATAATGTCGCATACAATATGTATTATGATGAATGTACTCGTAGTGTACGAATAAACGTTTCTGGTTTTTGTAACACTATTTAGATTAAGTTAAACATTTATTTTTGTTTAAATAAATAAAAAAGAATGAATAAATAATAAATAATAATTCTATCTTTTAATTGGTACAGGTTGAAATTAATTGTTAAGAGGCTGCACGAATTTTGGAACATCGTTGTTTAAACGTGACACGGTTTTTCATGACCTACTACTTACTACCACGATCACTCACCACCACCACGTCGTCAGATGACTTTGAGGTGAAAAAAGAGGTTTTTTTTATTTTCTGAATTTTCTTTTTTCTTAATTTTTTTTCTGAATTTTTTTTTTTCGCCTTTTTGTGCATAGTAAGAGGTCAAGTGTGTAGGTATGTAACACAGTAGCATTGCTAATATGAGTCATATTTTATTAGTTCAGTTCACCACACCCGCATAAGATGATATGAAAACGATCAATTATCCAGTAATTCCCATATAATTGTTCGTGATTAATGTCGGCGCGTGGCGATAACCGACGATTGTACGGTGTATATTTTTTAATGTTTTCTGTAGTCAGACTTGTAGCTATTGACGCAATGCAATCCAATGAGTTGAATGAATGAGTAGTTACAAAACAATTACTTGTATAAAAAAGTTCGTACTGAGTATGTCTAATTATCCTTATTTTTTTTCTTTAACGTAATTATTTTTATCTTTTTTTTTAATAATCTTACTATTTATTGCTTCTGTTTTTCCAAAGCCCTAATAGGTTAGTCTAGACAGTGCACATTCATTAACAGTTTACATTAAATAAATCACTATGTAATTAAGATTATTTAAGCGCCACAGAAATTCCACATAGATATAAATACTTACGGCCTAGTTTAGATTGCACAGTGCCTTGATCTCACCTGATGTTAAGTGATGATAAGGCCAATGATGGAAGCGCACTTCACCCGGGATCCTCACTAGTCAGGCACTGGCTATCTTATCTCTAGCTGCCAGAACACAACAATGCTACAAACATTGATGTTATGGCGACATATTTAGATAAGATGGTGGTAGCTAGCCAGGCGGACAAACAAGCCCTACCACCAACCAAACCGAGTACACAAATATGTACCGCCCGCTGGGAATCGAACCCGGGACCTTTGGGTCTAAACCGGTGGTCTTGACCACAGAGGCGGTTAATGCTAGTAATCTTGTATATAGTCCTATAAAAATGTTATTACTGTTTTAAGACTCATATATGTATTTAGTTTAGCGGTGTAACTCGTGAATTGCAGTTATGTAACTCATTCTCGTACAATCGTGTCAACAACAGAATAAACATCATGTTATATTGCATTTAAATATAAAATAAGTAGGTTCCTGTTAGCAGTAAAACGACGATAAAACTACGGCAAAGCAATTGAAGAACGACAACTAAAATGTAACTTTATGCGCGACAATGAGTTGCTTCGTGAAGTACAGACGTTTGCACATCAACTACTACAAACTGACAAATTTTGTCAATAGACTTTGAATTTTATAATTAGGCATAAGTACTAGCTTTTGCTCGCGGCTTCGCTCTCGTAGGCTACACGACGTGTGATTGTTTGTGATAAAAGCAAAACTTATTAAAGGTACGTTCATGTTAGTGAGTCCGTGAGTTAAACTTTAAAAATGTCAGGATTCCAACCAAACTTTCCACCCCTATTTCACATCTAGGGGAGGTTTTTCGAAAAATGTTAAAACACGTCATTCTTTATTTTTGTTGAAAAATCTATAAGTAGATCGATTAAAATATTTATTTTGATGGTTATCACTTTAAAAATAACGATTTCTCCAAAAAAACTTTTCCTCTTTTTTACTCATTTAAAAGAAAATAAAGAAAATTCCTGAGATATGTCATTCTTTATTTCTTTTCAAGAACCCAAATACCAATTTTCATGTATTTTACTTCAAAACTGACGGAATTTCATACAAACTTTCACCCCCTATTTGACCTCCTTAGGGTGTGATTTTCGTAAAATCCTTTTTTAGTGGCTGGTTACGTTACTCAATTATCCTACAGTCCAAATTTCATATAATTAGCTTCAGCGGTTTAGGCTCGGCTATGATGAATCAGTTAGGACACGCCATTATAATTATGTATATAGACTGAACATTTATTGAAGAAATTTGACAGTTTTGGTTAGGTTGATGTGATTGTGCAGGTGTCTGTGTTGATGTTGTTTTTGTAATGACGGACTTTTACGGATCTACTCGCGTTTGTTTTAGAATTTTGTTTTTACATTTGGCTTGCACATTTGCACACCCATGGACATTGCTTTAATGTATCATTAATATGCGACAAAAGATTAAAAAAATACAAATCACTTATTTAGTTCAGAAACATTTTGTTGCTGCCTGTACGTGGTACAAATGACTTTTATTACGACAAAATCGGCTGTTATAACTTAATTGAAAATCGAATCCTCCACCACGGTGGCGTCACACACCGGTGGCCTAACCCACGAACCTGGTTCTTTACCTTATCGCCAAAAAGTCCCTTCCATGCGTTAAATGTTTATAAAATTAATATTGTCTTGCTAAACTTAGCCATTTGCGGAGCGATTCTTGAACCCTTGAACTCGAACATAACCCGAGTGACAAGCATTTCACATTATGATATTAATCGAGTGCGAATCCCCACTCGTTTTTAAAGTCATTGGTGACTTTATTGTAAGGGGTAAATCTTGACCGGCAGGTTTAAACATACAAATTGTAAATAATGCCAAATTACTATCATTAGATAGTAATTTGGCATTATTATGTATTAACATAATTTTTAGATTATATCTTACAATGTATCCTACATTAAACGCGAATAAATTCTTAAAAAAGTAAAAAGTGTTTTATTTCAATGTACCTATAGTGTTCTAGAGTTTTCGTATTGGATACTATACTTATTCGTGCTTCGGAAGACACTTTAAGCAGTTGGTCCCGGCTGCATTAGCAGTTGCTAACAACCACCAATCCGCACTGGGCCCGCGTGGTGGTATATGGCCCGTTCTCCCTATCCATCCATAGGGAAGGTTCGTGCCCCAGCAGCGGGGACATCTGATGAATGAAACAAAAAATGTATAGTGTTCGCCTAAACCATAGGTACCACTATGACTGCAAAAAAACAACCACAAATACTATGAAAAACAATTTGTTATACAGGGACGCAGAAATCCCGCATTTTCGTGACAATCCCCCGGTTCGATGAGGGCCGGCCGGTCACCCTGGGCATAGTCGATGAACAGGGTCGAATAACGGGGTACCCTGATTACTCCTGGCACGACCACCAAGGCGACAACTGCCAAGGGATGACCTCTGTCTTCAGAACAGCAGTGAGTATATTTAACCTTGTATTTACTTATATACACAGGTTGTCCTAAAAATTATACTTCCGACTGGCAGTACAAATACAGGACAAAGCTTGGTTTGTGGTCCGAACACTTCGGAGAATGTAGTAGGGTAGAACACGCACCAGTCACTAGTGTGTGATGCCGTTCCCTCTAGAAAACCTCTGACGGTGCTTCATTTCACACGGCTTAAGGAACCCTTTAAGTTTCTTGCCGCCCCCAAAAGAGTCCGGTGACTCTGAAAATGCCGTCTGAGACAATCAGCAAACTCTCACAAAAAAAAACATGGGTCTATCAGATAAACATAATATTACCCTTAAATTAACAAAAGGGCTTTCAATATATTTCTGACATTTTGTTTATTTTGTATTATTTATTAGGACAACCAACAAAACAAATACAAATATATGAAGGATATATAGACATAAAACTAAGTATCGTCTCAATAGTAGCTGCCACAGTATGCAACGTAGATTACAATTTATTATTACCTTGACAATATTACATCTTTTTATTTCGAATTATGTATTAGTTGCTAAAGATTTGCTTTTTCTTGGACGTTACGATACTTCTCGACTGACCATCAACGTAGTTGTAAAAACAACAATTCAAGGTAGCTGGGCAATATTAATACCAAGAATCGGAAGTTATTCCAAGCAATGCCAACGTGGTAATATCTTGAAGACTATTGCAAGGGTCATATTATGTCTGATAGACCTGCAGCTAAGCTAACTCCTGTGTCAGTCTGACGCACAATTTTTCGGACAACCTGTAGAACCTACCTGTGTAACCTGTATAACTATCACTTTTATTTTATTCCAAAATTCACAATTACTTGGCCTTCATCACACTTGATGGTAAATGACGATAAGGCTGAACTTGGCAGAGCATTTCACTACAAATATATAACCAAAAAAAAACTGGTTTAATTTTAAACAAGTTGTTAAAGACAACAATTACTGTTAAAATTGGTATGACGACAAAATATAATAAGTAGTGGAAGCTAGCCAGGCGTACTTAAAAAATGTCATACTGTCAACCAAACTGAACACAATTATGTACCCACGGTTGGAATAGAACTCGGAACTTCTCAATCACAGACCGGTAATCTTACCACTAGATCACAGAGTAATAAATAGATAATGCAAGCATATAATAATAACATAATAATAATAATAACCAGCTTCTAGCTGAGAAAAAAAACACATTTACAAACAATAACAATAATACATAATTTATTTCAGATATCAATATCCATAATTAACACATACAATAATCCAATACAATCAAATTAAATTAAATTAAATTACCTACTTCATAAAATATACATTTATACCAAAACAAAAAAAATCAATAAAATCAAATCAAATCTTAATAAATGTCACAAATAATAATCATAAATTCATATAAAAAGAAAGAGGGGACGCACTGACGACGTGCAAATATATGCATCCACCTCCTTAACAGAAGGGAATCCCACCGCTCGACCAACACATTCAGGATGCCGTTACTGCTCCCTCTTAGACGACATAATAGAGACTTCTCTTTCTCGCTATGGCATAAAAATCGTCTGCATGTGCCTCAGCAAACATAACAAATGCGCTACAATCCGGGCAACCCCAACAGAATCCTAAACGCATTGTTGTACTGGACGCGCAGTGTGCTGCATGCCCGCTGCGTGAAGTTCCACCACAGACTGCACGTGTAAAATGACTGACAGTAAGACTTGAACAGTGTCACCTTCACTGGTGCTGTACACCGTGCAAGCCTGCGGGCCAACATGTTACACCGGATAGACAGCGCCCTGCGTTCCCTTTCAATATCCACATAGGTACAATCACTGCGATCTGAACCAAAAGGACTACATCGAAGCCGTGATCAAAACAGCCTCGCGAAAACTCGGTATTCTGAACAGGGTGCGGCGATTCTTTACGCCTGACCAGTTGTGCCTTTTGTACAAGACACAGGTACGGTCTTGCGTGGAGTATTGCTCGCACATCTGGGACGGTTCCGCAAAGTACCTTCTCGATGCTTTGGACAGATTGCAGCGTCGCGCTGTACGCATTATCGGCAACGCAGACGTCACAAATACTCTTGAAACTCTGCAATTGCGAAGAGATATTGCGTCACTCAGCGTGTTTTACCGCTTATACCATGGCGAGTGCTCTGAAGAACTCTTTGACCTCATCCCACCTTCTCCCTTCTTCCATAGGAGTACACGTGCTGCTCTCCGGAGTCACCACTTCACTGTCTCTAATATTCCATCGCGCACTAAGAAATTTGGTGACTCGTTTTTTTGTCGCACCTCCAAAACATGGAATAGTTTGCCAGCACACGTTTTCCCTCCTTCCTATGATATGGGGTCCTTCAAACGAGGCGTGAAGAGGCACCTTGTGGGCCGGCAAAGTGAGGATAACTGACGCTGCGCTGTTCTCACGCTGCACCAGTTGTCGTCGCATCTGGATTCCATATTTACTTAACATCAGGTGAATTGGAGTCATTTGCCGTGCTATGTATAAAAATAAAAAAAATCACGTGTATTTACATGTAAACATTGTAACTCCTAAAACAATGGAATAAGATTCAAAACTAGTCAACAGTGATACTTACATACATACTTGTAAACATGTTAATACATACTCGTGACTGTACTAAGTACATATAAAGAAAAAAGACTGAATACACTAAGTAAAACGATGTTTACTGTAAAGCAGGGTAAATGACCTGTAATAATTGTATCGATCGTTACATAACAAAAGTAAGAGCCCCGATAATACCAAAGACATTTGGTGATATGAAAAATATAAGTTATTATATTTATTTTGTAGCAAAAAGGACTCTGTTGAATGAGAGAACCAAAACCACTTTATTCTTTTTTCTTTGAACTTCTGTAGCAGTTTATTGACCTCCTCTTAGCTCTAAATATTATACAAACAAAACCATAACTTAAAACTGATCCTTATTATTCGTAAATATGCTGAAATTGGATACGTTTCGAGACGTTGTTGTTGACATTGAATAAGGCTCATTTTGGTTTTGACTTAATTGGCACAACCGCAACAGCCTAATTTATGGGCACCTCACATGTATTGCCAGATGGTGTGGATTCGAATACCGATAATGGATGTTTATTTTACACATTTTTCTGTTCTGTTCGCTATAAAAATTAATAAAATTGCTGTAAAACCCAGTTATAAAAAAATAAGCGCTAAAGAATATAATCGGTACAATTATGCCAGTATTGGGTTCGGGCCTTCCAAGCCTTCAACTTGGACGATTTTGCTTTAGGTACAAAATTATCAAAAAAGGTTTTATTAATAATTATTCACGGCTTTCAAAGTCTGTCATTATTGTGTGGTCAATACTAATGTAGGTAGGGTAATGAAACCGGGCCCTGGGATTGACATAAACCGCGCTAAATCACGTGGTCAACGTCATGTCAATGCCATACATTTATTCTTTTCTAACTTCGCTATCGTTTCGCTATCGTTTTTGTAATGTTACTTTGGCTACGGGCTCAGAGGGCCTATCACGAACCACGTTCGACGTGTTGCCTCCCTGTCACACTTATGCACGAATTTACAAGTGCGGCAGAGAGGCAACACGCCGAACATGGTTCGTGGTAGGCCCTCAGTATTCGACACATTTCAACATTTTAACAGTTGGAGGAGCTCGATGGCGCAGTGGTTAACGCGCCCGATCTGCGAGTGCTGAGGTTAAGCAACTTTCGCAAAGGCCGGTCATCGGATTGGTGACCAAAAATTTATCATCTCGAGCTCCTCCGTACTTCGGAAGGCATGTAAAGCCGTGGGTCCCGGCCGCGTTAGCAGTCGTTAACAACCACCAACCCGCACTGGGCCCTGGGCTGGTAGTTCTCCCTATTCATCCATAGGAAAGGCTCGTGCCCCAGCCAGTGGGGACAAAAATGAACTGATGATGATGATGAACAGTTGTCAAATATAACATTGGTTGGTTGTTATTGAAATTATACTAAGCAACAGCTAGGAATCAGGTTTATATTCGATTATTGCTACACTAAAAATCAGTAACTGACCCATATGATTAAAGGAATAAAATGTTGAAATTCCCCTCGAACACTAATGACACTAGCTTATATTCCACCATCCATAGTAACAACACCTCTTATCTCTAATTCCAGATAGACGAATGCAACCGCCTGTGGGTGATGGACGCGGGCAAGATCGGTGACCACCAGCACTGCCCGCCGCAACTGCTGGCCTTCGACCTGGCCACCGACACGCTCGTATACCGGCATATCGTCAACGCGTCTAGCTACATCGCCACCTCGCTATTCATCACACCGGTAAATTGATGATGACTGCACCGTTCTTTCCTTGCCACGGTGATGGCTAGCAACGATGGAACATTTTATACACTGGCCGAAATTAAGGGCTCTTTCAATTTTGCTAGTTGGATACAGATCAAGGTATGGTGTTGGACTGTCTGCTGCGTTCCCATGTTATACGCAACTGCACGACCGACAGCTGAAAAAATCGATGACCCACTGGTTCACGCACTTGGTGTGCCTTTGCTAAGGTTAAGCTAGCAAAGGCCGGTCATCAGATGGGTGACCAAAAATGTACCATCTTGGGCTTCTCCGTGCTTCAGAAGGCACGTAGAGCCGTTGGTCCCGGCTGTATTAGCAGTCCTTAACTACCGCCAATCCTCACTAGCCCGCATTTTAGTTTATGGCCCGCTATCCATCCATAGGGATGGCTCGTACCTCAGGAGTAGTAAAGATGAAGCACGACAGCCGCTAGCCTCTGTTGGAACCGTACGGCAGAAGCCTTATCCTATACGCCAAGCATTCAATTAAGAGTAAAAACTTGCAACAAGAATACGAATAAGAATAGGGTTTCCAACAATTCCAAATATCTTTGTTTTGTCTTTTTGTATACTATACTTATTGACGATCATTGCCGTCGTTAGCGTGCGGAGCACGCTAACGCTTGTGGATTTTAGCCGACCATCTAAATTGAAAGAGTCCTAAAAGAAGTCTTAAAGCATGTTTGACATTGACAGGTGGTGGACGTCCGCGGCTCCGGGGCCGGTGACTGCGCGGACACGTTTGTTTACGTGGCGGACGTATCGGGCTTTGCGCTGCTGGTGGTGGACGTGGCCAACGACCGCTCCTGGCGGGTCACGCACCGTCTCATGTTCCCTTACCCCGACCAGGGCACCTTCACCATTGACGGTAACTCACGAACAGTTTATGATAGGTACTTGCCTCGAAAAGAACTTTATGATGAGCGATTTTTTTAGATAGGGATTGCTGTACAGACAGACTATTAAGAAAGAGATTGCTGCATAGACTGTGCGCCAGAATAAAAGAGACTACCTCTATATGGTTGACGTCTATAAAACTTATTTTAAGATGCTTGTAAAGAACATCGTATCCAGATTTCAATGACGGCGAAAAAATGGATTTCGTATTGCAAGCGTGTCTTCTAGAGGAGATGGCATCACGCAAGCTTGCCTTCATCACATACTAGATTCTCTGAGGCGTTCGAATCAATTTGAAATCGAGAATGAAAAACTCTGAAGGTGCCTGTACCGGCTAAGACCTTAACACGAATTGACCATGTCGTGGAGGATGGGATAGTTTTTGTAAGAGTTAAAGTGTTAACTTTATTTTAGATTTTATTTAGATTTAACACAAACTGTAGTTAACAATTTGTGTTAAATCGAAGCAGCGCCATCTAGTCACGAATTGTGAAACTAACTCTTAGTTGTCTGGCAACTGTCAAAAATCCTCTTAAAATAGTCGTTCTTTTAAAAACTCGTTCGAATAGTGATCTACTTTCGATATGCTTGTAGGTGATACAAGGCTCTTTCTAGAGCTACCTAATATATTCGCGAACCTCTTGCGCTCTGCGTTCCTGCGTTTTGAACATACTCATTACCAGGAGCAGTTGCAAGAACGCGGAGCGCAGTAAGTGCGCGAACGTAGTAAGTAGGTAGTAGGATCTACCTTTATGTAGCGACTATCGACAATGTTAATTGCGTAATAAAAGGCGCGTAATAAAAACAAGAGAGGGTTTATTGTCAATGAGAGGCGCGTACGCTATCAGTCAGTGGTATTTTCACTTAACCGGCAACTGATATTTATTTGGGAGTAACATCCAATTAGCTTGTTAAACGAATAATTTAGTTGAATTAACACTACATATTATTTTAATTCAGTTTTTGTATGCTATTGATGTCCGCAAAGTAACGCCTAATTCTATTAATTGTAACAATCTTGTAGACAAATAATCTAATTTGTACCAAATACCAATATCTGTATGTGTTTTCCTCTCAATTGTACCAAATAAACAATTTTCATTATATTAAATTAGACTAGTTCGACTAAATAGAATGATTAAGAATTAGAATAAAGTGTAACCTGACCAAATACCCAAATTGCTTATAAAATTGGGTTAATCGACATTTGATGTTTATATGAATATGACGTGACGGACGTTTCAACTATTTAAACTAGCACCATGCCGAAATTACGCGATCAAGGTCCGGCTTAGTACGGTGTAACAAAACAACTTTCGGCAAAATATGTATATACCTGGTGTACATACTGTCTGTCTTTCTACTGTCACTACACTGGGTCTTACAAATAAACAAAAAATAAGCTCCGATTAGTTATTCAGTGGTGAAGGTCGCGGGAAGCCGCTGGATGCGATCAGCACAATACCGGACGTTGTGGAGATCCTTGGGGGAGGTTATTCAGTGTTTTGTCTCTATTCGGCTAATAAATCTGGGAGCAGAGCAGTATACCCCCCCCCCCCAATGGTGCAATTAGTGGATTTACTTTGGTTTTTTTTTCAAAATAAATATAATCAAAATAGGTAGTTTATTTAATACTGCACTAGAATGTAGTAACACCGTATGCAAATCCGATCGCGTAAATTCGGCATATTGAGTGACTACATTACGACATATTGTTTTCTAAAGAGGTTTTTACCGTTTACTGGAGGAGCTCAATGGCGTAGCGGTTAACGCGCCCGGTCTGTAAAACTGTAATAACTTTCGCAAAGGCTGGGTGACCAAAAATTTATCAATTTGAGCTCCTCCATGCTTCGGAAGGCACGTAAAGCCGTTGGTCCCGGCTGTATCAGAAGCTATTATATAATGGTTAATTACCTGTTCTCCCTATCTAACCATTCCGAGCATTCCCTCGTGCCCCAGCAGTGGGGACATAAAACCGAGCTAAAGTTTAGGCGAACAGTACTCATTGAAACAAGACAGTTTACGAATTACTCGCATTTTATGTTACATATTAATTTCCCATATTATTACCCCTCCATATTACCTATTTAATTTACAATACAATTCAATCATTTATTGCTCTCTATAAGTATACATGAATTGTTACAATCATCATCATCATCATCAGCTCATTTTATGTCCTCACTGCTGGGGCACGAGCCTTCCCTATGGATGGATAAGGAGAACGGGCCATAAACCACCACGCGGGCCCAGTGCGATTATTACGATATTACCTTGTTATAGAGACAGGTAGCCATGGGTCGTGGTGGTAGACTGTCAAATGTCTGTGTGCACAGATGGAAGCTTTTATTTCAATACTTTACGACACTTGTTTTCAGGCGAGAGTTTCGACCTGATGGATGGCATCCTGGGCATGGCCTTATCTCCGTACAGGCAAGGCCGCGACCGGTACCTGTACTTCCACGCGCTGGCCTCGGTCACCGAAAACGTGGTTCGCACCAAGGTGCTGCGCAACGACTCCTTTATAAACGACCCTAACGCTGAGCCAAAATCCATCAATGTAAGTGTACACACTGTTACACGAGAAATGGCAAATAGGTTTTTAAAAAAAAGAAACTTAATAGCTGGAAATGAATTTATAAAAGAACTGGTATTTTTACATATTAAAAATAGAATTAATTTGGAGTTCCGACCCGTAACGAGTTATATGATGGACTGCCGCTCCGGGCCCCATGGAATCTGTATATATTAAAGATAGAGATGCTGACTCGGCAGCTATCCCGGTACATTGCAAGGGTATAACAACCCCCCGCAGAAGACTGAACTTATATGTATTTTTGAAAAGAAACAAAGTTCAGTGATTTAAACAATTTCCCTCAATCGCGGTTGTGGCCTTGACGGGTTTTCTTCTTGAACGTTACTGAGATTACTGACATCAATATTATTCTCGTTAAGAGTCGGTTTTGCAGAAGAAGTATTAAGTTTAGTCCTATATCTAGAAACAATTTTATAAAACTTAAAACCTATAAAAAGTACAATGATAATAATAATGACAGAAGAAAATGCAAAATAATGTGTCCCATATTTTACCAGGACAGGTTCCCCTTCGATTATTTTATTCAAGTCCGAAAACAGTTTATCGTTTTGTTTATGTGTATTAAAATCATCCAAATCAATATTTTGTAACAAAATAGGGGATACCGTGTTTACAGAATTTAACTTACTATCTAGTTTACAACATGAATCATTTATAATACTAAAATCTAAACTAGGTACAGGGATACTTATATTTACTACACTGTTAGACGATATAAGTTTCAGATTTTTAGTGTACACAGTACATTGTTCTGGAGTGTGTACAATACCGGTTCCGAACACTGTCACTTCACGTAGTTCTGCGTTATCACAGTCAATGGATATTTTATTCGGATGAGATTGCACAAAAATCCAGCGATTGTTTTTTAATGGTTTCCAGATGTCTAATTCACCCAGAATAGTTTTAGTTATACACTGCACGGGAATAGCACTAATTATTTTTGTCAGTAGTTCGCTTTCACACGTAGGGTTACCACTTGTTAATGACATTATGGACACTTTACACAGAAAGAACTCAGAGTTTACCGTCTTACATTCGCTTAAACTATCTAAATTACAAAAGTTAATTTTATCATTTGATATGGCAATATAAGAACTAGAAGGTAATATTAAACTAAAAACATTCGGCTTTCCCACATCATGGGGTGTAGGTAAAGCTAAGTTATGGTACAAATTAAAATCATGAATAGTAACAAGAGGAATTTGCAATACAAATACAAGCTTATTTCTAAAATAATAGCAGCCCACATCGGATATGCTTAGAATGTAATGAATATTATCTAGGCTTAAGGAGAGTGGGATTCTACTATCCCTCGACAGATGTCTGTCGTTATCAACAAGTTCTCGGTACAGTTGTGCCGGGGTAAGAATGCGTGGGTGTAATATGTTTTGACTACTTAGAACAATTGCATTGATTAAGTCTTCCAATTGGAATGATAAAGTCAGTATCGAGCTTTCGAGGTTCGTAAATATGGAATGCACTTTACTTTCAATTATTAAATCATTAGAAATTCTAGTCATATTATCTGAATTTTTAATTAATGTATTTAGTGCAATACTAAGAGAGTTTTCATTGGCATTTAGTTTATTTATAGTTTGTTTATAAGAATCTAATGTCGAAGTAGTAACTAAAATGTTTTCTTTTACGAGTCGTGCTAACTTTTTCTCATTGTTCTGAACAGCTTCTATAGCAGAATCATATTTCAATGCGTCGTCTTCATCTAAAGTACCAATGATTTGTTTGAATGCTGTTCCGATGCCTCCAAACCAGGCTGAACGTTTACTGCGCTTTGAAATCAAGTGAGAGAGAGAGTCGTGATAACGTTTCATATCATCGAAACGAGCTGTTAATGGAGAAAGCGTATTTATACATTGAATATTTTCCGGATGTTGACACATAAATCGAACCGTGCCTAAAATTTCGTTTAGACTAGCGAGATGAGCATCTATGAAAGAAATATCTATATGCGTAATTAAATTTAATTGACCCTTTATTATCTTAAGTTTTCCTATTCTATCGAAGTATATGCCGGAACTAGAAGGAAGTGGCAGGACATAGTCCGGATGCGATTTGATCGAGGCGCTGAAAATAGTAAAACAAAAAGGTAAAGTAAAATAAATTGAATTGTAAAAATTACTTAAGGAAAATAAAATGACGATAAAACTTCTTAATGACTACTGGTATAATTTTATCAATTATAAAGTAAAACTAAAAGTATAAAATGAAACTAAAACGTATTAAAAAAAATCAAATGTTATGTATTATAATTATTAACTAGACAGGCATAAAATGTACATCTTGGGGCTTAACATCTATCATATTATGAAACTAGTAAAATAAGACGAGCTTGCCACGTTTGCTGGCTTAAACTGGTCAAAATGGTGCGTCACGTGACGCCGGTTAATAAGGAGCGTGGCTGTATGGTTACTAAAAACTTTAATTATTTTGTAAGGCCCTTTCCAGATTGGTGATAGGGCTTTCCTGAGCCTCAAGTGGTTTTTTAAGTATACATAGTCACCAACTTTATACTTTGGCGGGGGCTTAGTATGGGTATCGTAGTAGTTTTTAGAAGTTTCCTTAGATTTTAAAATATTTTCCAGAGCTTTTTCCCTAGTGTATCGGAACTTATGCTGAAGCAACTTGATATAGTCAGTATACGTGGTACCAGGTCCACTTTCGTATACTGAGTTTGGTATAAATGGTTTATGTCCAAAGACTAACTCGTAAGGAGTGAATTTTGTTGTTGAGTGTACAGTTGTGTTGTAGGTTAACATAGCAGTATATACATAAATTGGCCAGTTGTCTTGATTCTCATTGGTGAACGATTTTAAGTATTCCTTAAGTGTTGAGTGGCTACGCTCTAGAGCGCCTTGAGTCTGAGGGTGATACGGAGATGACCACAGCTGCTTGATCTTAAGAAAGTGACACGTAGTTTTAAAAAGTTCCGAAGTAAAATTTGTACCCTGGTCAGATAAAATTGATTTGGGTATCCCGTAGAGAGAAATAAAATGAATGAGACAGTCGCTAGTCTCTTCGGCTGTCGTGCTGCGTAAAGGGTAGGCTACAGAATACTTCGTTAGGTCGTCTTGTAATGTAAGTATATATTTGAGTTTAGCGGGGCCGGACTCTGGCAGGGGACCTACGATGTCTAACGCTACTCGTTGAAATGGAGATGTAGATGTAGTAGTTATTTCCATAGGAGCTCTGTTGATTCTCCTTAAGGCTTTATTTTCTTGACATGCTTTACAATTTCTGACATAATCTTCTATTTCGCTTCTCATTCCCTTCCAGTAAAATTGTTCACGTATTCTGCTATACATACGTGTCGAGCCTAAGTGTCCGGCTATTGGAATATTGTGATTATCACGAAGAATTTTAACTCTTTCGTTTAAGGTTGGGTAAATAGTTTTATTTAAATAAATATGAATGGAGATCTTGGTATTGTGGAAAAGGTAAGTAAGCATATTATAAGTTTTAGTATAAGAATGTTGGTCGAATGGATTTTTAAAATCAGATATGGCGATATCTGTTATATCCGGGCACTGTAGGATTTTGTCCCGGACGTTTTTAAGTGTATTATAAATTTCGGGATAAGAAGATTCGTCGAAGTAGTGGACTTTAGTAAAAATAAAATAGAATGTTTTATCAGCGTGTTTAACTTCGAGGAAATAGTACAGTTCCTTATCGGAAATCAGAATTTCATCTTTATTTGCAATAATTGAGAGAATTTCGGTAATGTAAGGATTTGACTCATCCAAATCTATAGACGTAGGAATTATTATGATTTTGTGAGGAGTTTTTAAGAGACTTTCGGTATATTCTTTCATTATGGCATTAGATGTAAACTGTTTGTTTGCTATCGCTTTAAGGAATTTAGAATAATCATCGTTATTTGGATTAGGACTTGGTTGTGTTATTGACTCTGGAGTTGATGGAGATTCCTGAAGTTCGACATTAGGGTCGATATTGTCGTGATTAGTATTTAAAGGTCCCAGTTCTATAAAATCGGTTTCAGAATTCAGTGGTTGATCTTGAACAATGGAAGGATTTGATACTTGGACTGCTGTAGGACCTTGTATCATAGGTAGGGTAGCAGGCATTTCTTGACCTAATATATCTTGGTCGAAAGAGAATGGTATAGGAGATGGTAGATCTAGGAGTGAGTCTTCTAAGGGATTATCGAGTCCATCCTCTATGTTCGGTAATAAAGAGTTAGGGGAAGGTAACCTGGTTCCTTCAATTGGGTTGATAGGGAATCGAGAGAGTGTGTCGGCATTAGTGTTTAATTTTCCCTTTTTGTGAACTATTTCGTACTCAAACTCTTCTAGCTTTAGACGCCAACGGACTAGTCGGGATCCAGGGTCTTTGCAGCTAAACAGCCATTGCAAGGGTTTGTGGTCCGTCACTATGGTAAATTTGTGGCCATAAATGTAAGGGCGGAAGGCTTTGGTTCCGTACACAATGGCTAAGCATTCTTTCTCGGTTACGCTGTAATTACATTCGGCTTTGTTTAATGTACGAGAAGCGTATGCTATGGGGCGGTCTTTTCCTATTTGTCCTTGTGATAATATAGCAGAAATAGCGAAATTAGAAGCGTCACACGTCAAATTGAAAGGTTTAGAAAAATCAGGATAGACTAGGATTGGTGATGTAGTAAGTTTATTTTTTAGATTCTCAAAAGCTAATTGTTGTTCATTTTTCCAGGAAAAAGGTGCGTCCTTTTTTAGAAGAGTCGTCAGAGGCTTTGCAATCTTGGAAAAATCAGGGATAAAACGTCTATAATACGAGACGAGGCCTAAGAAGGATTTAATATCTTTTGCGCATTTAAGTACAGGGAATTCTGAGATTGCTTTTATTTTTTCGGGATTAGGACTGACGCCGTTTGGATTTATGATATGACCAAGGTATGCAACTTCCTTGCATAGAAATTCACATTTATTAATTTAGTGATTTTTGAAGTTGAAGTTGTTTGTTGTTTGAATTAGTTGAAGTTTAAGATTATAATTTCGAAGTCTATCAAAGACAGAAGATAGGTTTTGAATATGAGAATTTAGATCTGGAGAGTACACTACTATATCATCGAGATATACGAAACAGCGTGAGCCTTGTAGGCCAGAGAGACATGTGTTCATCAATTTCTGGAATGTGGACGGCGCATTTTTTAGTCCGAAAGGCATTCTCGTGAATTGAAAATGCCCTTGTGGTACAGAGAAGGCGGTTTTCGGTGCATCGCTTTCAGAAATTTTAATTTGATGAAATCCTGACGCGAGATCTAGTGTCGTAAAATATTGGCTTTTACCTAATTGATCAAGAATTTCTGTTATTTGTGGAATCGGGTAAGTTTCGCCTATGGTTACATCATTCAGTTTTCTATAATCAATTACGACTCTCCATTTGCGTTCTCCTGAAGCATCAAGTTTTTTGGGAACAATCCAAATAGGTGATGACCAAGGCGAGTCTGAAGGTGTAATAATATTCTGTTCTAACATTTTTCCAATTTGTTTTTCTACTTCTTTTTTATGGCATTCAGGGAATCTATAGGATTTGGTATGAATAGGGACGTCTGTATTTGTTTTAATCTTGTGTTCAATAGTTGTGGTATGTGTAAGTTGATCATCCGGGAGATAGAAAATGTCAGAGTAATTAGAGCAAATATTAAGAAGAGCATTTTCCTCTTCGTCATTAAGGTGAGAAGTTCTTAGTTGTTTTAGGACTTCATTAGTTCTTCGAGAAGTATTAGATAGTGACGGTTTCAAAAGAGTCATATAAGAATTCAGAGGTTGCAGTTTTAAATTAAGATTTGGATGAATTATAGCAGGTTTGTCAGAGGTGTTGACTATTGTGATATTAACACGATTGTTCTCTTTCACCTTTACAATACAATTTGCGACTAAAAGAGACTTTGAGATATGTTGGTCTAGAATTATACCTTCTTGAATATTTGGATCATCGACTGTGCATTCTATTGTGGTTTCTGTACGAGAGGGAATAGTATATACTGGTTCAGAGAATTGTAAATGGATATGCTCATTATGAAGATTAAGAGTTTTTTGATTGTAGTCAATTTGGCAGCCCATTCTTTTCATGAGGTCATTGCCAATGATACCATCATGAGAAATACTTATGTTTTCAATTACATGAAATTCATGTGTTACAAATCTGTTTGGTTTTAAGAATATTTGCATCTGGAAGCTACCTAAGGTTTTGTTTGTTTCATTACCAGGATCAATGCCCTTGAGCTCTATTATATGATTACTTAAATTTGGGAGCTTTGACATGGAACTTAATTTCAGCAGGCTGACGGATGCGCCGGTGTCTACTAAGAAAGACAGTGGTTTATCAGCGATTGACGTTTGAATCATGACGTGAGGTAAGTATCTTTTTTTAGAGTTATTATTTATTTTATGTATTTTAATTATTTCTTTTTCTGATTTCAGGTGTTGCGGAGGATCAATGACGGTGTTATTAGAAGATTTTAAGTTGTTTGTTTGTCTTGCGAGATTGTTTTTATAAAATTGTTTCGTATGGTCTTTAGAATTACGCGAATTATCGAATTTTGTAGATTTAGGAATACGCTTGAATGATTCATAGGATTCTATAACAGTGTTATAATGTTGGGACTGGTTACCCAGGTTGCTGGCGTCTAACAAAGAAACAGAGGGATTGAGTGAGGCAGAGGATTTAGTATTAGATTTAACGATAGTGCTATAAAGTTGGGGCTGGTTACCCTGGTTGTTAGCGTCTACAATAGTGGATACAGTGGAAACAGTGCGATTGAGCGAAACAGCGGATTTAGTATTAGGTTTACTGGTAGCGCTATATAGTTGGGGCTGGTTACCCTGATTGTTAGCGTCTACAACATTGGATACAGTGGAAACAGTGCGATTGAGTGAAACAGCGGATCTAGTATTAGGTTTACTGGTAGCACTATAAAGTTGGGGCTGGTTACCCTGGTTGTTAGCATCTACCGCAAATGAAACAGTGTGGTTTGCGATACCGGCTTTTCGATGTTTCAGGGAATTTCCCGAGCGGTACCTACCGGGAAATTCTATTCGTTTAAATTATTATGATCAACTTCGTCTTCCCCAATATCATTTACTTGATCAGCAGTAAAGGCTCTGCGTGATGTAGCAGGAATAACAACTGTCGGTAAATTATTTGGGCGATTGTTAGAAGATGACGCATTGAATTGGGCTCTATTGTTATACATCCGTTTGCGACAGTTTTCGATTGTGTGACCTATGTTCTTGCAATACCTACAGGTCACATCATTTGTATTGAAGTTTCTAAAATTCTCCGGGCGATTATTTCGTTGAAACTGGAAAACACGCGGTTGAAAATTATTAGGTCGCGGTTGGAAATCATTAGGTCGCGGTTGGAAATCGCGGCGAGGTGGGAATCTTTGTCTCTCATTGTTAACGTATTGTGACTGGGGTCTCTTGTTGAGACTCATGAGAATCTTTTCTTCAGCCACAGCGAAATTAACTGCCGCGTTCAAATTATCAGGATCGCGGCACCTGACGATTTGCGACAATCGTGGGTGGAGGCCGATCATAAAAGTATGGAGGGCTAAATCTTCCATTGCTGCTACGCGGCCTGTTAATTCTGTTTTACGTTTGGTAGGTATAGAAATATTGATTTCAGTAAGTAGTTTTGCCAAACATGTTTCAATTTTTTGTGCATATTGGTTAACAGATTCGGTTGAGCTTTGTTTACTGTCTTGTAGCTCGGAAAGCAGATGAGCGTAATGTTTCCTTTCCCCGAATTGTTGCTTTAGAAATTCTAGAAATTGCTCAAGAGATTCAAAATCCTTAATGTTGCAAGTAGATTCAGCTCTACCTTCGAGCTGACTTAAAATGTATTTAAAAAGTATAGGTTTTTGAGATTTATTTGCAAGATTGTAAGCATTTTGGCAATTAGAGATGAAAGGGTTCAACTTTTCTCTAGACCCATCAAAGGGTTTAATGAATTTTAAGAGCACACTAAACTCGATTCTGTCTTCAGCATCGCTTCGCAGCTGTAAAGACGTTGTTTTCGGATCATCGGATTCGGATCTAGTTGTCATGGTGAAAAACAGTAATAAAAAAAAATATAAAAGATATAGAAAACAATTTTACATTTAAATAGAAAACATCAAAATATCAAACATTAGTTTCACACACTTAAATAACTAAAAAAAAACAAAAATATTTTAAAATCAAAATATATAAGAAGTCGAAGCCGCTTCTATATTAAGCGAGCACTAATGTCTCGATGTGCAACACGACACCCACGCGATCATGCGCTTCTTATCAGTAGTCTGGCTGGTTTATATGAGCAATACTTTTAAAGATACAATGTTACACACCACACAAATACAATGTAATAAAATTAGGAATAGAATTAATGAATCTAGCTCTGAGTTCTATTCTGGATCGCGCACTTTTATGAGTTATTTAGAAGTTTTTCACTTACAGTAGCGATGTCAGCATCACACATATTATGTGTATAGGTATCATGACCATGGTCATTGATTCGGCGTCACCAGGTAAGCAGGAACACACGGAAGGTCTTCGCGGCAACAGGATTAAGGCCGCACAAACACACGGAAAGTCCACGTAGATACGCAGGATCAGCGGTCAGACAGGAACATTCAAATATAATGTAACTGTATATTAACAGGAAGTCTTTGCCCAGCAGTGGGACAAGCCGGGCTGAATAATGATAATAGTGAACAGGAGCAGCCAATACACAAAAACGGTGTTAGTTCTCACAAAAGTAACCGTTTTCACAGGTTTCACAACACTTTCACAACGGAAGTCTGTAGCGTGTTTCAGAGACGTATTTGGGCGGACTGGGATTTTCGGTATCCCACCGCTGCCACCAAAATGTTACACGAGAAATGGCAAATAGGTTTTTAAAAAAAAGAAACTTAATAGCTGGAAATGAATTTATAAAAGAACTGGTATTTTTACATATTAAAAATAGAATTAATTTGGAGTTCCGACCCGTAACGAGTTATATGATGGACTGCCGCTCCGGGCCCCATGGAATCTGTATATATTAAAGATAGAGATGCTGACTCGGCAGCTATCCCGGTACATTGCAAGGGTATAACAACACGAATACTGGAGTGCGTGCTGCCATCCGATACGATCAGAACCCCTCGGAGAATCTAGTAGGGAAGGAGGACTAGGACTAGTGCGTGATGCCATTCCCTCTAGAAAACCTCTGAAGGCGCTACGTTTCACACGACTTGGAACCCTTTAAGTTTCTTGCCGCCTTTAAAAATGTCCAGGAACGCTGAAAATGCCGTATGAGGCAATCAGCAAACTCTCTCAAAAAAAAACGAATACTGGGCAGCAATTCTGCTATTTGTAAACATCTTCATTGCCTGGTTATACTTTTTATATAATTTCTTATGGGTGCACTTGACCATCACCTCAACCTGATGTCAAGTGATGATAAGGCTGAAGTTAGAAGCACTCTTCACCTGGAATCCTTAACCACTGAGAACTGGCAATTTTATCTCTAGCTGCCAAAACACAACAACGCTACAAGCATTGATGTTATGGCGACATATTTAGATAAGATGGTGGTGGTAGCTAGCCAGGCGGAGCAACAAGATCTACCGCCAACCAAACCGAGTACACAAACATTTGGCAGAGCAATGTGAAAACCGCTTTTGTTTTAATGTCAAAACCAGGAAACCGTCGCGTTGTTCTGACGTTATTGAATTAGAGACGAGACCTGATTTATCAGCTAAGATCAAAACTGAACTTTCGATGGCATTAAAATTTAGTTATACGAGTTTGTCGCTAGATGGGGGGTTGCTTTGATCCATATATCCAGCACTTAGCACCCCTGTGAAAATAAATGACACATTTTTATTATATTCCAATTATTAATATATTCGATGTCATCGAAGACTATTTACATCGCGACATTCGCGACTTTCGCTGTAAATGTTCTGGCATTTTTTTATTCTTATCCCTCTTTTTTTAAGACTACGCCTGTCTATCTCACCGACTTACTGTCTCTACCATTCCAACGCAATCAAAGAAGTTTAGGTTATCGTTTCTTCGTCACTCTTATCCTGCTTAAATGGAATCTAGATTCCAACATATAATAAAATAACTTATTCGTAATAAAATCATGAAAATAGAAATACGTCTCATATTTTGCGTTTCGCAAATACTTGCTACAGATAATAAATAGTTTTACTATCGTATTAAAAACATATATTTAAAACATTAATTATTATGTAGAATTGTAGATATTAAAACCTTATTAACTGCTTTGTCTGTTGTTGTTTTTAGGTTTTTCCTGATAAGCGTCCTAACCAATCAGCGGCTGAAGCGATGGACCGCAACGGCATTATGTATTTCGGCCTAATGGAGCCACCTAGTATCTGGTGCTGGAACTCTGCCACGGAGTTTTCGCAGAGGAACTTCCACCAGCTCGCCGTGAACAGAGAAACGATGCAGTTCGCCAGCGGAGTGAAAGTCATAAATAACTTGAAGGGGGAACAAGAGTTATGGATATTGACGTCGAGCTTCCAGAGAGTCATGACCGGATCTATCGACAGCAGTAGGGTCAACTACAGAATCCACGCGGAGAAGATTAACAACTTGTTAGTTAACTCCCCTTGCAAGAGTCCCCCAAAGGGTCAAAACCTCGGGTATCAAGCAAACCTTATAATACCGTCACATGGGTATCAGCGCGGGACGCTAAGATATGGCGCTGTCTCATATCTTTAGAGCTCCGTGCCATGTCCAACTACATATTCAACACACCCGTGTGGCACACCTGGCCATAAAAGTTACCATTATTCATAAAAATAAACGTTCAACCATAATTTATTTAGTAAAATTTATGTTGTGTTTTATTTCACTTTAAAATTTTTCATCAAAATCTAGAGGGAATAGTTTGTGTTACATCAAGATCATAGTAAACCTATAAACAACCAACTGACTTTTATCAGGTTTATAATAATACAGGTATTGTCCATGCTAAGAATACGTTTGTTCAACCTAATCCTTAACCATAACCTAATCCGCTAGCCCAATGGGGGTTGCTACTAACTGATGGGTTTTAGGGATCTTACGACAACATCATTAACATTGAGTTGCAAGATCGAGCACCGCGCCAGCCGCTACGCCATTGAACTCCTCCGTGTTGTTACTAAATATATGGTTTTCATATAAGGTACTCTTAGAATTTGAACGCAACGATAAATTACCCACATTTATTGCTGTTGAAGTTCCAAAATCACAGAGCCTGATTCAAAATATCGGTATACAATTGTATCTTTCTAGCAATACTCATGTCAATGTGCTTGTCTTCAATTCCCACAATCATTCCACCTATGATAGTTGGATCCACTTTCTCTGTTAGTTGAACTTTTTTCCCACCCTGTACGAATTTCTGTAGTGCGTCCATCAGAGCAGTCTTGGCGCTGCTGTCCAGAGGTTTCGCCGTAATCACCTCGCATAGAGCCTCATTCCTGTGGGCTACCATTACCATGAGGAACATGTTGATCATGCGCCTCAGATTTTTCAGGCGACCATTTTCAGCTACTATTGATAAGAAATTTATTGCAGCTGCCGGCATACCTAGAAAAGTCAAAGCGAAACGTTAAATCAAAGTATTCGTAAAAATGAAATACTAATGATTTAAATTCTAGCCAAGTCACAGGTAACTGCTCTATAAGTGCAAAAAACTCAATGAGGCAGTGCGCTAATAGCACTTACAAACTTCTACAATATATTTCAAAGACTGTATACACAAAGAAAATATTTTTTTCTCTTTAATGTCGACGGCAAACGAGCAGACGAGCCACCGAATGGAAAGTGGTCATCGCCGCCCATGGACCTTTGCAGCAACGGGGGAGCAGCCTATGCCTGGACAACGGGATCCCAACTCACACATTTTTTTGGAGAACCTCACGTTATAACGCCACATTTGAAGGGAGTCCGTTCCACATCCTACAGATTGTCCATAAGTAAAATTGTTAGAAAACTGAAATCACGTTCCATTTTATAAAAAAAATACGCAGCCGGTCGTTAAATTTATACAAAAGCATTTTACCTGCTTGTTTTCCAACGTCTTCCAAGAGCTTTGCCTTAGCGGCTCTACTTATCATGCTGGTCTCTATGAAGTCCACAATTTTGGGCTTGAGCAGTTCCTTCTGTAAGCCTCGAAGATGCTTCTCGACCTCGTCAATCTGCTTCATCTGCAGAGCTGCGCTATACAACGCAGTCACGTAACGACCTTCGATACCTAACACGCAAGTTAAATGTAATGAATACATATAAAAAAAGTGTCTTCAAAACCTTCAAATAAAAAGAACATGGATAATGTAATGTAAGAAACATCCAGTCAGGAGGCGGGGCCAAGCGGCTTGCGTCACAGTGGCGTGACATGACGTGAGCGGCTTGGGTGGGGACGCGGCGCCTGAGTGGCACAGGCGGAGCGGCTCCTCACTTTTTCGACGGCGGACGTTCGTGCTGGATGTGTTTTGCGTGGCTATTTGTTACTCATATTTTTTGTCGATTTGTGTTGCATTAATCAAATAATTAAAGTTTAGCAGTTGGTTACGTTAATATTTTGTTTCTTTTTTAAAAAATCCTTCGCACGTATGGTTTCTAATATCAGAAGTGGGATAGTTCACGACGCCTAGTTCGCTAACGGCTTACTGTTATAAGTTTTAAAATTTAACCAATAACGATTTTTCTTTTCTCTGAATAGTGTTGTGTTGTGTTGTTTTAAGTTGATAAAAATTGTAAGTACTTTCTACTTTGATTTTATAATGTCGGGACGTCATTCTCGATCACGTAAAAGAAGTCGTACCCCACGTAGACATAGTAGTAGGTCACGTAAAAGTCATGATAGAACTTTTCATGATTCTCGTAAGCGATGCCGCCGCGATAGTTCTTTTCATCGCCGTAGTAACTCTTGCGGTCAGGCATTAGATGCGATCCTTGAAAGATTACATGCAATAGAGGATAGGTTGTCTACCACCTCGACATCAGCTATTGAGCCTCCACATCCAGCACTGAAACGCCATACTCCGCCGCCTCTCGCTCCAGGTAAAGCTGCCGTATCCGGTGAGTCTGTTTCTGATACAACTATCAAAATTGTCAGCGTTTTGTCATCGCTGATTCAAGGGAAGCCTAGTCACTATTACATATCAAATTTTGATCCAAGTATACACGATTTTGATGCTTCGTGTGTAGAGGTAGATCGAGGACGCGAATTAAATTGTTGGGACGATCGCGAGTGTTTGTCGCGCATAGGTGGTTGCCTTAAAGGCGACGCGCGTACTTGGCTTAACGATTGGGTCTCGAACGATCGATCATGGACAAATTTCAAATTAGAATTTCGTTCGCTCTGTCCACGTAATGTTGACATTGCTAACATTTTGTTTGATATAATGAATACGGATTCAAAAAGTTTTGCTTCCGACTATGCTAGGAAGTCATTGTTACGTTTGAATGTTGTGAAGGGGTTGTCTGACGATTTAAAAACGGCTATCGTCATTCGAGACATTACAGACCCTCAAGTAAAAGCTGCTGCTTCTAATGCTAAATTGCAACCAAACGAAATGGTTTATCGGTTTATTCAAAACCTAAGACAGATTTTCATAGTACCCGCAATTTTGTTCGTTCCTCAAAAGCAAATCGTCCTGAATTTCGTAAACACGAATCTACTAAATCGGTTATGAAGTGTTTTAACTGCGGTGATAGTGGTCATGTGAGGTCACAATGTTTAAAAAAAAAAAAAAAAACAAAAAGTCAATACGGCACCTACTACATCGAATAGAACGTCATTTTCTTGTACAAATTGTAGTAAGGTAGGACATACTGTAGAAAAATGTTTTGTTAAGCAACGTGTTGAGTCAAAAGGTAAAGATGCTAGTAATGTAAATTTTTGTCAAAACAAGCCGAACGCAAAAACGTCATGACTGCTGTAATTGAAAAGTTACCTGTAGACATTTTAATTGATAGTGGTTCTGATAATTCCTTTATTTCTTGCTCTATTCTTAAATATATTAAAGCAATAAGATTCTTACATATCGCTTGATGCATGGAATAGGTAGTCAAGAAATAGAGTGTACTTGTTATGTGACAACTGTAATTGAATTTGAAGAGATATCTGTAGAAGTTGATTTATTTGTTGTACCATCCGAATGTATTAGTGCACCTATATTGTTGGGCACTGATGTACTAAATAGAAAAGGGGTTACTTATATTCGAACTGGTGAAGTACAACGACTTATCAGAGTAGATGATTTACCTCATGTGCATCACTTGCAAGTTTTAGATTCGAAGTCGAATATTTAGGCAGACTCATAATAAGCTAAGGTCAGGTGTGGCCGAGTATATGGTGCCATGAGTGGACTCCAGATGCCTGTGCTGCATATTTTGAGTAAGATTTTGGTCGTTATTTATTTAGTGAGCAGACCTCACAATTCTTTGCGAGTAGACTTCGCACGTGAGCAGACCTCACAATTATTTGCGAGCAGACCTCGCACGTGAGCAGACCTCACAATTATTTGCGAGCCGACTTTGCACGCGAGCAGACCTCGCACGTGAGCAGACCTCACAATTATTTGCGAGCAGACCTCGCACGTGAGCAGACCTCACAATCTTTGCGAGCAGACCTCGCACGTGAGCAGACCTCACAATCCTCTGTTTGTTCTACAGGTACTTTAGACGGTATATTGCTAGTTACGCAGACGGCTTGTATCGCGAAGCTCACGAAGAAGGGTGAACCGTTTATCTGGGGATATGAACAAGATGCAGCACGCGATTACATAATTGACTGCTTGACTGGGGAACCCGTACTTGCTATATTTGACCCAAAATTACCCACCGAGCTACACACCGACGCTAGGGCTGTTGGTTATGGCGCCATTCTCTTACAAGAACTATTGTTGGTTGGCTATTTATTTAGTAGAGCGACGCTCGGAGCGGAATCAAGATATCATAGCTATGAGCTTGAAACCCTGGCCATAGTCAATGCACTGCGGCATTTCCGTCACTATTTGATTGGTATAGACTTTAACATAGTGACGGACTGCAATTCACTAAAATTAACAGAACGAAAGAAAGACTTAGTTCCACGAGTGGCTCGTTGTCGACAGGCAAACTGGATCCCGGTATGTGGGGTCCATACAAGATCCTGCGAGCTCTGGCACACCACCGCTACGAGCTGGAGTTGCTGGCCGGGTCGTACGGTAAAAAGACTCAGGCAGCCGCCGAGCACATGGTTCTGTGGCGCGGCGAGTGGACTCCGGAAACCTGCGAAGCCTTCTTCAAGGGTGGTGAGTCCAAGCTCGACATGCAAATACGGATTGTAATAGAAAGAACGGATTTTATTCCTCATTGACCCATGGACAGGGTAACCAGCCCCAAACTCGTGGTCATTCTTCCTCATTGACCCATGGACAGGGTAACCAGCCCCAAACTCGTGGTCATTCTTCCTCATTGACCCATGGACAGGGTAACCAGCCCCAAACTCGTGGTCATTCTTCCTCATCGACCCATGGACAGGGTAACCAGCCCCAAACTCGTGGTCATTCTCCGTCGCCGACCTCATCCCGCTGTGCCAACCGCTGCCGCCGGACTGCGTGCGCTTGCGCGTCGCCTGCAAGGTGCGGGTCACCGCGCGCACCGGCGCCGAGATGGAGGCGCTGAAGGGGTGCGCGGTGGCAGCGCTCACCCTCTACGACATGTGCTAAGTATTTATTAGATAGCCACGTGCGCGGGCCTTGTGCCGCTACCTGTGGCGTGTGCTAAGTTTTTATTAGATAGCTACGTGCGCGGGCCATGTGCCGCTACCTATGGCGTATGCTATATCTCGAGCAGCCACGTGCGCTGGTCTTTGGAGCGCTACCTATGACGTGTGCTGGCAGCCTGTGTCGGCTGATATGGTTTTGGTAACTAATGGTAATGGTAACTGTTTGTGTTTTACAATTATCGTTTCAAATTAACTATTTTTGCGTACACCTTATCTTTCATTTATTATAATCATTGATTTGGTAACGATTTCCAGTGACGAGTTCTGCTGTTTGAGTACACGCTTACAGTTGTGGCGCGGCGCTGAGAATCGTTACAAAATGTAGATATGTCCGTCTCGATAAAGTTGAGAGACGTGCGATTCAGTGATGCCTCCGTCATTCAAACTCAATTGTTGTGTATCCCTGTAATTCAAGAGGGGACGCCCTCTGTGTCTGAATGTTCACAGAAGCAGTTGCAGGACACGCATCGTGGTCAAAGTCGACAAATATTGATAAACTGAGAGCTCTCAGACATGCGTTTTGTCTGTTCTTGATAAAATTACAATGAGTATGTGAGAGATGTATGAAAGAGTTTTGCACGAGTTTGAAAATGACTTCGGCAACTTTACCCCTTGTTGTTATTCCAGATAGAGAATTCTGACCCTAGGGGACTGTCTGACAGTAGCGGGACAGTCTACAGCGCAACGACGACGCCGGTCTGATGGCACTGCGAGATGCAGAGGGCTCTTCGTAGTCGCCCCAAGACTTCGTCGAGGACGACTCGCAGTCAGGAGAGGCCGTGTAAGAAACATCCAGTCAGGAGGCGGGGCCAAGCGGCTTGCGTCACAGTGGCGTGACATGACGTGAGCGGCTTGGGTGGGGACGCGGCGCCTGAGTGGCACAGGCGGAGCGGCTCCTCACTTTTTCGACGGCGGACGTTCGTGCTGGATGTGTTTTGCGTGGCTATTTGTTACTCATATTTTTTGTCGATTTGTGTTGCATTAATCAAATAATTAAAGTTTAGCAGTTGGTTACGTTAATATTTTGTTTCTTTTTTAAAAAATCCTTCGCACGTATGGTTTCTAATAGTAATTTAAATATTAATATTATATTATTATATTAGGAAACGTCAGGATAAAATAATATAAATCAATGTGTAAAATAAACGCGAGAAGATCCGTAATCCGGCTGCATTAGCAGTCGTTAACAACCACTAATCCGCACTGGGCCTTCGTGGTGGTTTATTGCCCGTTCTTCCTGTCCATCCATAGGGAAGGCTCGTGCCCCAGCAGTGGGGTCGTTATGAGTTGATGATGCTAATGATGAGATCCTTACAAACGTAAAAGTTATTTTATTTAAATAGTATAAGATTTCAACGACTTACCAAAGACAGGTATGGGTGGTTTTGTAGATTGCGCTGATTGACATCTTGAAAATATTTTCCACAAGCCACATACACGTAATAGGTAAGATTTATTGCGGAAACCATTCATTGTATTGATTATAATTTAATTAATATTGCATCTAATCTGACATTTTAAAAGTTAGGAGACAGTCAATGTCAAAGACCTTCAATGGCAAAAAAAAACAGTTTTAGAAAAAAAGTTTGAGGTTTTAATATAAATTTGCAAAGTTAAATTATGTTTAGACCATGCTTAGACCATATGATCTAACTTATGTGATGGAAGTAAGTAAGAAAGCAGGTTCTACTTGATTACTTACTTCCATTGAGGGTGTTTTATAAATTTTTCTGATGCTCTATAGCAGGGGTGGCCAACTTGGTTAGACCAAAGAACTACTTTTCACTGAAACTTCTTGAAATCTTAAATGAAACAGCATAGTTCAGTAAACAATTATGTAGTATTTTTTTATTAAGGGGGAAAATATAAAACTGAAAATTATTCTTAGTAACTACTTATTTTATTAAACGGTTAACTGATGAATTCCACCAACTTCTCATTTTTTGTGTTAAAATCTTCAAAGCAAACTTTGAAGTCTGATACCACTGCCTTAACTTCTGCCGTCAGGAATGAAATTGTAGGTGGTAGTATGTTTTTCCATATGATTCTTGATGTTTACAATTTTTTTCTTTTCGATGTCAACTGTCATAGACGCTTTTTGACTTTGATTATATAGTTTTGCCTTGCCACGATCGACTGGACTATTAGTCAACTATTAGCTATTAGCCAACCGGTCGATCGCGATCGACCGGTTGGCCACCCCTGCTCAATAGGAAAGGGAAATAAATGCAGTCTTGAACTTCTTGCCGCTTCTCAATACAATAGAACACCTGTATGCCGGAGACTAGCGAACCGATGACATCTTCTTCTTTGCCTAGCCCTTTCCCATTTTATTTGGGGTCGACCCTCCGTATCATGCGTCTCCAGGTAGCTCGGTCCTGGGTCGTCTCTTTGTCGACTTGGGCTTCTGTGAGGTTCTTATTCACTACTGACATCCATGTGATTCGGGGTCTTCCTCGTCCTCGGGGTTTGGTTTCGATATCTAGCACTTTTTTGGTCATGTGTTCGGATGGCCGCCTCATAACGTGTCCGTACCACCGCAGACGGCTCTCCTGTAATTTATCTGGGATAGGTCTCACTTTGAAAGTGCCTCTTATGTGTGTGTTTCTGACATGATCCAGCCTAGTTACACCACCTGCCCACCTGAGCATCTTCATCTCTGCGTAGTGTAATTGATTTTCGTGCTGCTTTTTGAGTGGCCAGCATTCGGCTCCGTATGTCATGGCCGGTCGGACGGCTGCTCGGTATACTCGTCCCTTTATGCGCACGGGCATTCGGCTGTCGCATAGCACACCAGATAGTTCTCTCCATTTCATCCATCCGGTATTTATGCGATGGGTGACATCAGTGTCTATTGACCCATCTTTACTGATGACTGACCCTAGGTACTTGAAATGGTCCACTTCTTTTAGCTGGGTGTTCTGCAGACAGATGGTGTGTTTGCTGTTGACGCCACTAAAGTTGCAATGCATGTACTCGGTCTTCTCTCTGCTTATTCGCAGACCAGATGTTTCCAGAGCTTCCCTCCACTTCTCTAAAATCTGCTGTAGATTGTTCACATCTTCACTGATTATGACGACGTCGTCCGCATACAGGATATCCCATGGCGGCGCTCGTTGCAGATTTGAGGTGAGATGGCTCATTACAATATTAAATAGCAGAGGACTGAGTGCGGAACCCTGGTGCACACCAACCTTTACATCAAATTCATCGCTTGTTCCGGCCGGACTTCGCACTTTGGTTGATACTTGGTGGTACATATCTTTGATAGTCATTATGTAATGCTCGGGGACACTTTGGGCCCTTAGAGCGTGCCAAATTAATTCTCTTGGTACCCGATCGAAAGCTTTTTCTAGGTCGATGAATATGATGTGCAAATCTGTTTTGTTGTCTCTGTACTATTCCATTAATATTCTGACCGAATGTATGGCATCAGTTGTGGATCTACCGGCGACGAATCCGCATTGGTTTTCAGTGACGCTCGTTATTTCAAGTAGCCTTTTGTTGATGACTCTTTCCCATATTTTGAAAGAATGTGAGATTAGCTTTATAGCTCTGTAGTTGCCGCAGAGTCTTATATCACCTTTATTTTTATAGAAAGGGATGAGAAAGCTCTTTCGCCATTCGTCGGGAATTCCATCAGCCAGAAATTTGTTGAAAAGTTTCGTCAGGAAAAGTACGCCGGTATCTCCTATTCGCTTCCAGAATTCAGCAGGGATATCGTCAGGGCCAGACGCTTTGTTATTTGCCATTCGTTTGATTGCCAGAGTTATCTCTTCAGGCCTTATACATGGGATAGGGCCTTCTGTAGCAGGGATATCTTGTAATGCCTCACTAGGGAATACCTCATTTAGCAATTCTGTGTAGTATTCTTTCCAGCGGTCTCTGATGTCTTCGTTTGATGTTAGTAGTTTTCCTTGTTCATTTTTGATAAATTTGTTTGCGGCAGTATCCCTACTACTTTGGTGTTTGCGTTTTGCCAACTTAAAGATTTCTTTATCATTTGAGGCAGTTTCGAGTTTAGCATAGAAATCATCCCTGGCGGTTGCCTTGGCCTGTGCGACGGCTCGTTTTGCGATTTTCTTAGCAATTTTATAAGCCTGGTGGTCAGCATCGTCTTTCGTCTGTTGCCATAGTTTGAAGAGTGTTTTCTTAGTTTCCAGTTTTTCTCTCACTTCTTCATTCCACCAGCTAGTATCCTTGTTATTATTGATGGCACCTTTAGATACTCCTAAATATTGTTTTGCTTTTTCATTGCAGTATAGTTGAAAATCTCTCCACATTGCATCGGCTGTATCATCCTGCTGCTCCTGAAGGTGTTGTGCGATGTCTTCACATAGTCTGAGACCTTCCTCACCCTCCAATTTATGCCACCGTGTTCTTATGATTTTCTCCTTCTTGACTTTGTATGTTTTTGGTATTTTAAACTCTGCCACTAGTATTCTATGCTGTGAGGTAAGAGGTTCACCGGGTATGACTTTGCAGTCTTTGCATGTCTTAAGTTGTTTTCTATCAGTTAGAATGTAGTCTATCTGACTGCATGCCCCGCCGCTTTTATAGGTTACTAGATGTTCTACAGGTTTTGTGAAGAAAGTATTAACAATTGCAAGGTCGTGTGCCAGTGCCATTTGAAGGATGTTCTCTCCCTCCGGGTTGATTTTACCATATCCGAAGTTGCCATGTATTCTCTGGTAAGTGGTAGTTTTCTCACCAACGTGACCGTTCAAGTCGCCGCCGATGAACTTCGGCTCACAGTTTGGTATAGACTGCAGCAGATCGCTAATTTCTTCCCAGAAAGATTCCTTTTCTGAACTTGGGGTTCCGGACTGGGGGGCGTATGCGCTTATGATGTTCATGCACGGTTGATCGTCCAGGGCAAGCTTGATTGACATTAGTCTTTCGCTTACTCTGTTTACTTCAACTACGCGATCTTGAAAGTGTTTATCTACTACAATGCCGACTCCATTCTGTGCCCTTGTTCCATGATAAATCAGCTTGTAGTTATACCCGATATTACGCGATTTGGACCCCTTCCACTTCGTCTCCTGGATGCAACAAATGTTGATGCGTCTTCGATGCAATACTTCGCTGAGTTCTGAGCTGCGTCCTGTCATCGAGCCCACGTTCCAGCTCGCTATGCGCATCGTGGGTGATATCCCGGGTGCTCTGATGACATTTGCGTCGCTTTGGGGGTACGCCCTAGTATTTGCTGCATTTCCATCACTGTTATCGTCGCTTGAGGGGGACGCCCTAGCATTATTTGCCCTTTTCTTATTTGTACTTTTCATGATTTGGAGTTATGATGATTGGCTTTGTTTTTACGGCCGGTTGCCACCTGACGCCAAGACTATCACCCGCTACGGAGTGTGAGCGCCGCCGTTGGCCCCGAAGGGTTCTTCCGCCGCCATCTCTTCTGTGAGCCCTAGCCTAGACTCCACAGCACTGCTGCGGCCTCTGCTCCGAATATGTCGAAGAAGCCCACAGCAGGGGTTTTATATCGCAGTGTCCTTCTGCGGCCTTTTGGTCCGCGGGAGCTATTTTATTTCGCTCCTACCCTCCTGGTTCTACTTACGCAGAACCAAGCGAGCACTCCTCTATCCGCCACCTTGGGGACGCGTTCCCATAGGGGTTAAAGGCTCCCCCGGGAAAGCGAACCGATGACATGAATAATAAATAATGTATGGTTTATATTATGTCAACAGTTCAAAGGATAAGTAAAGATAAGAATAAGTTTTTTAAATGTTTTAATATAATATGCTTTACATAAATGTTATTTCTACACTAATACGTCATACTGGAACGCCTGATCAGTTTCTAGCAGCGCTCTGATGTATATGACTAAAGAACCAAGCGCCATTGCAGAGGTCAAGGAGTTGCAAGAACCACCTTCAGAGGTGGCTGCTTTCTTCACACGATATTCTTCCTAAAACCAAGAATAGTAGAAATACTTAATTTAATATTTAAGCAACTTGTAATAACCAATGGTTGTGATTCAGGCTAGCAGAAAACCACAAATTCGGGTTCTTTGCAATTGGTCCTTTTTGGGGCATTAAAGGCTTTAATTCTTTATTATTATAGTATAGGCTGATGATAATATAGATAATATTTTCCATATTCCCATATCCCCACTCTAACGCCTGACTCCATAACACTTTTAAATACACTTTACGCAGATTCCTCAACCACATTAGACTATATCGAATTCCAACAACGCTACTAACATTGTTATTATTATTATGGGGAAATACTAGGATTAAAGGGTTTCAACCAGCTCGATGACACAGTGGTTAACGCGACCGATCTGCAATTGTTAAAGTTAAGCAACTTTCGCAAAGGTCGGTCATTGGATGGGTGACCAAAATTTTTTTATCTAGAGCTCCTCCGTGCTTCGAAAGGTACGTAAAGCCGTTGGTCCCGAGTGCATTAGCAGTAGTTAGTAACCACCAATCCGCGCTGGGCCGCGTGATAGTTTATGTCCCGTTCTCCCTATCCATCCATAGCGAAGGCTCGTGCCACAGCAGTAGGGACATAAAATGAGCTGGTGATGAACCAGGTGCACTCAAAACAAGACCTACCAACAAAAGCTCCTCAAATCCTCAAAGTGCATACTATTATTGTAATATATTATTATATGTATGTTAGCGTTACCTCTCTATCACTTGGTGGTGGAGCAGGGACAGGTCCAATAAAGCCAGTCAACTTTAAAAATGGCTGCCTATCATCGGCGTAGCACCCTTTGGGTTCTTGCCAAGACACGATCTTGTTCATCCAACGAGGCTTTATAAATTCCCCATAACCTTGCGACGCACAATAGAAAACTGAAAAGAAAAGTATTTTCCGTTTCTATTCATAAATCTAACGATTACTAATTTATTTATTTATTTGTATGATTAGACAATGCAATAATATAAATTATTGTAAAATATTGGTATTAGGTACATATTTGAAAAAAGACAAAGTTTTGAAAAAAATCTACGAGCGGGATTCGCTCAATATTTGTAAAAATATTAAGATCGAATGTTGATGACACAGTTGTCGACATTGAATAGGGTTCCTTTGGCTTACAGAGTAAAAGTAGATTGTGTTGATTAATTTCGGCGAGTTGGTTTGAGCCACGATAGCATAGTTGGTAGTGCATCTAACCCGGCATGTCATGGGGTGCGGGTTCGAATCCCGCTCGTGGAATTTTTTCAACACTTTGTCTGTTTTCAAATTGTAATTTGTTCGCAACAAAATTTGCGTAAACTAATATGTAAATAATCATTAGGTACATAATTAACAATGTCCTAAAAAAATATCAGTTTTCATCAAATTTGCTAATGTACAGTGGAACGGAGTTACTTTTGAATCAAGTATCTTTGATCACAGGTATGTATCTAGACCTAGACGTTCTACAATTAGACGTTTCTTGTGTGACTACTTTAGAAATTTCAAAATCATTCAGTAAATTTACGGGGAGACAGCTTTAAAGGACAGGTAATCCTATAGTAACCTCGTTCTACTTTATCTTACATATCTACTTACTTTGCTGCATAAATAAAGTTTTAGCTCCTGCCGGATGGTCCCAAGACTCCAAAGACTTCGTCTCCTTATAGATTTGTATGCATAACTTATAAATGTGCGCGGACAGATCTGTTCCCTCCATACAATCGAAGAGTTTGGCTAAAACAGCAGCCCGTAATCGGCTAGTTTGTTGGAAAGCTAGGCCAGAGTTTTGTATCAGCTGTGCACTACATTCTGGTGTCATTTCGCACGCGCCCTCCGCCTGAGTGGTTTGAACTTCCATAGCGGATATCAACAGCTGCATCGTGCAAGCATCTGCAATGTTTATTATTAAAATTGCTTGTAATGTCAATTATTACTTTACCCTCGCCTTTCCATAACAAATCACTCATCGTCAGCTCAGTGCTCAGTCACGTATGTGCTGCCTATCCGCCCTTAGCTACACATTGTACTATTCCAGATCTTTTCGACCGCGCACTGTTGGGTTTGAAAAAGATTTTTGCTTAATTTTATTGAGCCGGTAAAGCATAGGTCTGATGGAAAGCGGTCACTGCAGCCCATGGACGCTTACAACACCGAGGTAAAAGCAAACGCTGCCGAACTTCAGTTGTTATAGCTCTTTGCCCTGTAATTTCACTAGATCTAGTAGTAGTACCCTTTAAACTGAAACACAGAAATGCAAAACAATACTGCCCGGCCTTTTGCCTGTTCTCAATTGTAAAGAAATACCTTGATGGCAATTTGCACAAATTTCAAACAGCGACACTCTGTGGTCAATAGAGACACTAAAAACTCTGGCCTTCCGTGAAATGGAGCGTGGCCAGTGCTTTCGATGTGAACATAAAGAGAGAGTTCTAGCCTTATTGGAATAAATATATGATTTTCGCAGTACATTAAAAAGATATAAAGTATCGTGTCTCGGTCGTTCGGTGTCAATTTCACGGATAGTATAGTTGCGTATGCGTTACGGTACACGAGTAGGTATTACGAGAGCAAAGATACTTCAGATTTCATCAACATACAAGAATCAGGAAGCTAGATTTTTATCATGATCAGCCTTTAAACATCCCACTGCTAAGCTTAAGGCTTTCCCACATGGGTAACACATGTAGGTACAAGTAGCACATGGAGAGATCGGATGATGTGGGTCATTTGCTCAAACGACTGCCATCTTACGACAACAAATCGGTACTAACCACTGACCAAACTAATGATATAACGTGCCTTTTGAAAGTCGGAGGAGCATAAGCGATTTTAATTCGGTCACTTATTCGGTACCCCGATATTTCAAAAGTCTCCGCTGCACCAACAAAAATAAGCCGCTGCTGCCGCTTTTACAATTAAAATATTTAAGCACAAAATAGCACAAAATATTTAAGCTGAATACATACCGCGATCGAGGGTCGAGCAAAGCACACATAGCACCTAGCTCGGACACGAATCTCGGAACAGTCCGAGTGCAGCTGTTGCGAGATTCCGTGTCCGTGAAAGGTTGTCTAATGTGTGTGTGAGAGAGAGAGAAAAACATTTATTGACCACACATAGGTAGGTACATAAAAAATAAAATAAAAATAAAAACAAAAAACAAACAATATAGGTCAATCAGGACCCCGCCTCAGCTTGTGTTGTTGCGAACGAAGCGTATCGCAACAACGCTGGTATTCTAAGGGCGGAGCCTGCCGCCGCCAGCGCCCGCCCGGTGCGCGGTGCAGAACATTACTATTAGAAAAAATACATATGTACATTTACTTACATACATGGAATTTAAGAAATTTATGAAATTTATGTCTATATATAGTTTCTCCCAGTTTTACAATTAGGAATATGTGTGCGTTGCTCGAGCGTATTTGTATGAAGCTTATAACTTCTGTGGGTCTCCTATTTTGTGCTTATATGGTGAACGTTACCTGCTGCTTTTCTCGTAGGCATCTTGGTCCTGGCTTCTTGCACGTATTGCTCGAAATTGAAACGGTACGGCTTCTGAGTGCCCATAGTCCCGACGGTGATGGGCTCCATCATAGAAGACAGTACTTCCAAGTTCTCGAAAATTGCTTTCGCCACTGCAGAAGGACGTATTTATTATCAATCATAACAAGCTCATAACAAGTATTGCCAATAATAAAATAACACTCTTTTAAATCTTAACTTTGAAATGTGTACATAAGATAAGTTCTTTGATTAGGTATAAGTCTTGTAATGAATGTAGGTATCCCAAGGAGCATCTTAGATTGGTAACGGAATCTGAGTTTACATTTGACCATCCACCGAAGTTTCCTGTTCATTTCATTTCCAGTTAGCGAAAACGTAAATTTGTATGACCTACATATTTTGTCACTAGATGGCTCCGCTTCTATGTCATACAAATTCACCTATTCATTAACGCAACCTTCGCTCGGCATCCAACGAATTATTTTGTTAAAAAAGAGTCTTTAAAATGCAAAAATTACTAAAGTGGCTGGGATGGTTAATAAAGTCACACTAAAATATGATTTTGAACATTCAATGCATAACGTTTTATAAGTAGGTATATAATTTCCAATTATCTAATGTGAAAGTTAAAACCTAGTGGTATTGTTGCGCTTGTTGTTGAGAAGAAATAACAATATCTAATCTCATAATCTCACAAATGGTATCGCTGTCTCAGCGAACATAAATCATATAATGACCCGTCATTCGTCCGTTTCGCTTAGCAACAATACTAAATCTCTTACATTATTAGGTACATAAGATTTATTGTCTTGAAGAAATATTGCTTTATCACAATTTGATATAATAATCAGGAAACATATCTCTATTCATCTTTATATTAAGGCAAATTATTAGTTAGCAATAAATATTAAAGATTTCGAAACACCCAAGTCATAACTTATTTTACTAATAAAAATGCAAAAAATAATAAAAGTATTCTTATTATTATATTCAGATAGATGGTGTTACGTCTAGCTTAGCACTTATTCGTAACGATAAAAATGTTCATTAAAACAAAATTAAACGGTGGTGAATAAGTGCTTTGCTCAATTACTGTAATTACCTTTATTTTTAGCACTTTTCATTAGATCCATGTGTGAAGAAATAAATAAATAAAAATAATTACGACTGAATACATATTTTTGAGTTGACTTTTGAATGTAAAGGTTCCTTTAAAATCACAAGTCATGTCGTAACGTAACTTCTATGATGACTTCTTGGCAGGAGTGAAGAGTCATGTCTGCGGTTTTGTTTTATTTTCTAAAATTTATATTATGTTTATATTAATGTGAAATAATTGTGTATCATTAACCGTTAAGTAACTATTAACTAATCTGTGGTTAAGTGTTCGGCAAAGTGCATGGATGTTGGCAAATAAAAAAAAACAGTGCAACGTCACTTTTCAAATACCTACTTTCAAGAAGTCCGCGTCAAAGCCCCCACATCTTTACTGAGATTCTTAAGGGGTTGGGGGTATATCATTTCTCACTTCTCGTTAGTATTATCATCATCATCATGTATTAACAATTGTTATCTATTTATGTAACTTGTCTAAAAATAACTTGCTAAAACTAACATACCGGTTATATCACGTGATGATTATACCTAACGACTTATGGCAAGTGACTTTAGGAAAATATAATTCATAAGGACGAAGGGCCAAGATAACCTGTAAGAGAAATGGCCTTGTAAGAACAAATGCATTAACTTATCATTGCTCAACTTGTATGTGTAACCGTTTAATATGGTATTGAAGGTTATTGTTGAGTTGAATTGTTGTTATTGAAACGTATAATATGGTATATACTTTCTAAGTGGATTAGTTAGTCTACAAAATTAACTAATCCTAAGATTAACTAATTAATAAGATCTTAATTATAGTCTAAGGACCCTTCGTAAATTCACTTATTCCATACGCACCTAAAAACTAATCATTACCACTACAATGATTAAAAAAACAATTAAAACTGGTTAGTTAATAATGAATTATAATGAAAGTTATAGTTGGTCCCGGCTGCATTAGCAGTCGTTGACAACCATCAACCGCACTGGGCCCGCGTGGTGGTTTATGGCCCATTCTCCCTGTATCCATCCATAGCGAAGGCTCGTGCCCCAGCTGTGGGGACATAAAATAAAAAAAATAAAAATAAAATGGTTAAGTTACCTAATTTATACGTTTTAAATCAGTTTTTTTTTATTTGGGCAAACAAAAAGTGTAACAAGTATTGTAATGTAAGTGGGTGTGCGAAATTTCATACTCCTCCGTCCGGGCAATTTTCGTAAAAAGGGGTACAAAGTTTTTGCTTCACGTATTAATATAAAGATGTTTTGTATAAAATGTGTTCTTAGGAATATTCAGATTTTTTTAAGTTAGGTGTCTCAAATAATCCAGTGAGCCAAGAATAGAGTTAAGAAAAAACAAATAAAAAAGCAATATAACTGGTATGAATACGGAGAATATGCCTATAAAAACGTCTTATATAATATCATTGACTGATTTTCTGGCAAAAACTGAAGTAGGTATGTAGGTGGAAAAGGATGCGATCTTATCACATGATACGGGCGTGGCGTAAAATAGTGTTATGACCACATCACTGCAGTATTTGCAAAAAACATAATATTATATACCTAGGTAAGGTATCTACATACATAATTACGCCTCCGTATACCTTTTAGATAACAATCATAACACTTGACCGTGGCAATATTATGTTAAAAACATTTTTTTTTATTTACAAATCAGCTGTTTTTGTTACTGAAATGTTCTTCCGAGGACTATTCATTATAATAAAGTTTTTTACAATATGTCCTAGAAAAAGATGAAATGAAAATCAAAAAAATTTAAAATCAAAATAATTCAAAATCCAAATCATTTATTTAGTTTACGCTACAAATAGCACTTATGAACGTTATTGAACATCAATGAACTCAAGGACTCGACTAACATTTTGTTCATCCATTCATCATGTATTAACACTTTTTTTGGAGAGTTTACTGATTGTCTCAAACGGGATTTTCAGCTTCACCGGGCTTTTTTGGGGGCAAGAAACCTAAAGGATTCCTCAAACCGTGTGAAACGAATCACCTTCGGAGGTTTTCTACAGGGAACGGCATCACGCACTAGTGCGTGTCCCTATGCCCTACTAGATTCTCCAAGGGGTTTGGATCGGATCGGAGAGCGGAACAATCCAAGGGCGCCTCTAAAGGCTCGGACCTCGGCTCGGGTTGACCGGGCCGTGGTAAAGGAAAGAAGCGCCCAGGTATACGTCTGTACCTGGTATAGAGCGCGTGTGAACAACTGGTACCTACGTAGTACCCTTGTTCTACGAGTACGGTTTCTTGGGCCTAAACTAGTGTGCATGTTTAGTGTATTCTGTAAATGTGTAGTGGCATTACACAGACCATGTGTGAACTAAGTATTAGTCTATGACCTGATGATAACGCCGAAAGTGGTAGCGCACTTAACCCAGAATCCTCAACAACTCCGCTCAACTACTACGCTCCTACAAATGTATCGATTCACTAGTTTTAACTTGATCTTACAAACTGAAATGAAGAGTAAATTGTACGTTGGTACGTCAACTTCAAAATTATCTGAGCGTTCAAACACACCAAAAATATCTGAACATTTGACAAAAATCAACCTTAACTCAAGACGTAGAAATTCATTTTTATTTGTTGCTTGAGAACAAATGACATTGAATGAAAGTACATCTTTCACGTATTGGGCTAAGAGTGATTTTTGTCAAACTTTCAAATATTTTTGGTAGGTTTGAACGCTCAGATTATTTTGAAGCTGACTGTACGTCTAAATTAAATAAATAAATGAACTACCTACTAAGTAACTGTCAGAACAATACAATACAACTATTAAGTCTGTAGTTATCGTGAATAATTGGGAAGAATTTTTAAAAAAATCTTCAAGCGGCATATCTACTATTTCTTTATAAGCCAAAAGAGTCAATGTTATAAACTACGTCAGAATTTATCAGCAGCAATAAATCGAAACCGGGGCCGCTGGGTCCATGACTGACAGTATAATCTCTAAACCGCAGTGGTGGTTAAACCAATTCCACAGACCATTGGCTGAAACAAATGAAACTAACAAGAACGTGTTGAATGATCAAGCAACACCAAACAACACCAACATCGTATATTAATTTGTGACAATGGATTAGTAAGTATTGAGAAAATGCAGAATCTTTGATTGCTTTTCCACTTTAACTACCTACAAGTGGCCGCCCCGTGGTAAAAAATTGACGGAAACTCATAAAATTTACAATATTTACAGATATTATACAATTTTATCTTTTCGGCCTTCATTCACTTTTTGACTTGAAAGAGGCTATTTTCAGTTTCGATGAAATACTTACTACACACACCGGCATATTTAGCGGAACATAAAAAAAAGGTTTGATATCAGTAATATATAAGGTTGCTGGCTGGTTTATACGTCATTTAATTTAAAAAGAAATAATTTCAAATTAAGAAAACAACTGAACATCACATTTTATGCAATTGTTTTAATTTTATTCAAATACACCTTATCTGGAGCGAACTTCGAGTATTTCTTCCTTCTGAGTTTGATTTAAAATTTCATTGAAATACTGTTTTTTGTTAGTTTTTTTTTAATCGCGTATCTTTTTGGAGTTAAGGACTGAATTATGCCTGACTTAGCCCCAACGGAGATTGCCAGGGCACTCGAAATGCTAAGAAATGGTCAAACTTACAAAGTGATATCCAGAGATCTTCGTCGACGAGTTTCAACGATCCATCGAAGTATCCAACGGTTCAGGGAGACCGGTACTTATGTGAGAAGAGCAGGACAAGGCAGAAAAAGACGCACTTCGAGTAGGGATGATCGTTTCATTCGGCTTCGTGTACGTAGGAACCCCCGTTTGACGGCCGTCCAAGCCCGACATGAGTTAGAAGCAGTGCGGGGTTTAACCGTAAGTGAGCGTACGGTACGAAGAAGGTTCGAAGAAGCTGGTTTGGGTTCATTTGTGCCCGCCAAGGCTCCAAGGCTCGAGGTAAATCATCGTAGAAACAGGTTAACTTTTGCTCAGGAACATCGACTTTGGAACGCGGACCAATGGAGTAAGGTATTGTTTAGTGATGAGTGCAGAATTCTCTTAAATCAAATTGACGGCAGGCATAGAATATACAGACGCAAAGGAGAACGATACATTCAGACAAATTTTGAAACTACAGTTGCATACGGTGGTGGATCAATAATGGTTTGGGTGGGCATTTGTTTGGGAGCTCGCACAGACTTGGTAGTGATTGACAGAGGGAGTCTGACTGCAGACCGCTATATCAGAGAAGTTTTAGAAGAAAATGTCGTACCGTTTGCCCCATATATCGGTGACGATTTTGTTTTTATGCAGGATAATGCTCGGCCGCATACCGCTCGGGTAACTCAAGCATATCTTAATGATATGAATATCACTGTTATGGAGTGGCCGGCGAGATCACCGGATATGAACCCAATAGAGCACGTTTGGGACTTGCTGAAAAGAAAAGTTAAGTCCAGAATTCCAGCTCCTGCCAACGTGGGTGAACTGCGAATCGCCGTAGTTGAGGAATGGCGGAGACTATCCCAGGAGACCATCGATAACATCATTCTCAGTATGCCTAGACGGGTAGAAACTTTAATAAGAGCACGTGGAGGAAATACGCGATATTAATCACCATTATTCTAATTTAATTAATTGTTATTTTAATATTAATTTTCACTTTTCCCGGTTACATGAAAAGTTCAAAAATGTACCATTTTTCACAAATAGCCTTTACTCGCAAAATCTGTTCTTAATGTGATCTCATTTTAATTAAAACAAATGAAACTTTAAATAACAAAAGAAGTGTAGTAAGTAGATTTTAAAATAAAACCATATTTTTTTAATTATGGACTTTTTTTTTGTGTTCCGCTAATTATGCCGGTGTATGTATATTTCTTAAGATTTAAAATACCTAAATATTGCATAAGTTTTTTATTAGGAATAAGTACCTATCTCTTTTATAATATAACGTGAGCTTAGCGATTGAGCAATTCCGATTTACATAATAATCTTTTGCATTAGAGACACACTCAAAAGTATCACGTCTTACAATCAAATGACAGCGATTGATAGGTCAAAATTGCAAATAGTTATGAAACGATCTGTAGCCAAATAAGAATTAATTATGGTCTGTATTTAATGCAATGCAAACACTACACATGTACCTCTTTTGGCATTGGGTGATAATGTTTCCACTATTTATATTTAACTAGCTGAGCCGACGGACTTCGTACCGCTTTGACAGTTTCCATCATTGAGTTAAATATATATCAATGGTTTCCATGACAACAAAACAAACAAATCATTTTGTATTGGAAAATTAAATTGTCATTTTTAGTATTTTATATAAGTTTTTTTTTAATATAGGTCCAGTAGTTTTTGAGTTTATTCGTTGCAAACATACATACGTACAAAAATACAAAGGTTTCCTCTTTATAATATTAGTATAGATTAGTATAGAATAGCTGACCCGGCGGACTTTGTACCGCTTTGACAGTTTCCATCATTGAGTTACAATGGTTTTCATGACAACAAAACAAACAAATCATTTTGTTTTTTGACGACCTCCTGTGGTCGAGTGGCTTGCACACCGGTTTTCATGGTGTCGCCATCTCTGAGGTCCCGGGTTCGATCCCCGGTCGGATCAATTTAGAAATACCTGTTTTTCTAAAATATTGGAAAATGCCCTATCATAAAAGGACATTTTCCATCACAAATAAAAAACACATAATATAAAGGTAAAAAAAAACACAAAAACGAAAAAATAAATAAATAAAATATTTAAGTTTGCGTTTTGGTTGTTTATTAAAAGCCTAAGCATATAAGTAGATGGGAATCGAAGTCAGGGCCCCTGGGTGTGTGACTTGTTAATGTTGTTGTTGTTTAACAACGTGGCCACAGGGGCAGTTAATGAAAAAAACGCATTGGGCTTACTGCATTTCAGTGACATAGTAGGTAACACTCAATGTTTACGAGATAACTGCGGAATTGAAAAACAACAAGGAAATGACTTTTTTATTTATTAAAATATCATTAGGAATTAATACATAAAAGGATGCCACTTGTAACGTAATTTCAACATTATATAGTTATGTAATTTTACGCTTTAACCGTTCTGTTGTATAATTTTATAATTAATTGTTAAACGTTTTTATAAGTTGAGCAATTATGTTTAACAACTATCTTACGCTCGCGGATTTGCGCTCGTAAAATGCCGTCTGTCACAACTCAAAAGACTTTCCGTGCTTGATTTGTGCTTTTTTTGTATTTGACCCCGGTCAATAAGCTTTTACCTATATACTTTTCAAGAATAATGTGATTTTTAAATAAAACTCATACTAAAGTCAAATAGTAGTATATTGGCACGATTAAAGCAATATTACGTCTAAGTTGGTACTCCTTTGTCGCTCTCTTTGTACAACACTTTATGATAAAACTAACACAAGCACTATTCCGACATACTAATTAACCGTCTAATATTTCTATTAGTGAAGTAATTCAGCCTCCGGGGATTCCGGGTGAATTGCTCTTCTACTTCCGGCATTATTATCACTTAACATCAGGTGGTATAAAGGCCTACTTAGTGCTTACCGGTAACATATATAAAAAAAAGGATTCAGTTTTTTATTTCAAGAGAATACAAACAAACAGCAAAACCAAATTAATGTTTAATATTAGTGTAGATAGAACACTACATCATTCTAGAAAACCTAGCGTTCCGCTGGCGTAGACTTGTGCTATGCTTAACAGGAAAAGGAAGAGTCATGTATGCGATACTGTTTTATTATTATATTCATATTCATATTCATATCATTTATTGCCACATGTTGGTATGTACATAGATCATAAAAAAACAAAATATATATAGATTTGTGGTTTCTCGGATATTAATAATGTATGTATAATATAACTCATGAACACTCATGCATATAATATAACTCAATCGTTTATTTATATGCATGAGTGTTCGTCAAAAACAGCGGAAAGTCAATGGATAGGTGAAATATCGTGAAATATATTGAGTATTTTTAATATAACTTCCTGTTTCAGGAGACATGTAAAGCCGTTGGTCCCGATTAATACGACAACACCACCACCTTGCATTTAGGTATTGCAGTGTGGTTGGAGCTATAGTGTTAATGCATGCCAAGTACAAACATCAGTAAAAAAACAAATAACACTTATAACAAGCTAAGCGGAATAACTTTGCTTTGTCATATCTAGTTTTTTTGAAATTATGCATGCCGGGCAGCAGTCAATTTAATAGTTATAAGGTTTGTATTAGTAAGCATGTGTTCAGTGTATGCTTTATTGGATATGCATAATACTCGAAAATAAATAAATAAATAAATATATAAGTCTGATTTTTCCTTAGGCTATTGTTGATTAAGAAGGCGTGAGCCTAGCCTGCACTTCGGCTGGTGATGATAATGATGTAGATAATGATAAATGTGCTGAGTGGGTTCCTTTTCGGTTTCACTTCTTTATTTATTTATTTTTTTCCTATAGTTGATGGCTTCGTGCGATTAGCACATTTAGCCAGTGTCTAAGATTTTTTTCTTACAGGAATACATAATTATACAATATTTCCTTCCTGTATGATAATAATAAATGATAATAGAAATGAGAAGTGAGAAATGATATAACCCCCAACCCCTCGAGTATCTCAGTAAAGATGTGGGGCTTTACTAAGTCCTCGGGCGGACTTCTTGAAAGATTTTGAAAAGTGACGTTGCACTGTTTTGTTTCATTTGCCAACACTCATGCACACTCACGAACACTAAACGGTTAATAATCCACCATTATTTCACATTAATATTCGACTTAACACAAATTTTTAAAAAATAAAACAAAACCGCAGACATGACTTTTCACTTTTTAATTTCAATATTTTATTTTTATTTTTATTTGATTTGATGATATTTTTTTCATTCATTCAACCCAACAGGCATTAATCACATTTTGAATATCATAAATTAGCTCGGCAGTTTCTTAACCAGATCAATGTCTTCTAAGTGAATGCACAGTGAATTACCTTAGCATAAATGGTGATGATGATGGTGATGGTGATGCAGTCAAATGCGCAGGACACATTTGGGTACACAAACGTACGCGCAAACGCAGGTGCACACGCTCGTCCTCCTCCTTTAATCTAGTGCAGGGTTCCTTAAACATTTTGGAGTCACAGACCACTTTCACAATATTTACAACCCCGCGGACTTGTGTTGGACAGGTCAAACATTGTTTTAGGAAAAGAAAACTCTTTTATTGGTAGTTTCACTTACTACTATGTTAATGAAAAGGATGCTGCTAGTGACGTGGGTGACGACGATGATGCGTCATCGCAATGCGAGTTCGTGGCTTAGCCGATAAATGCTGAGTTTACTGCTCAATTTAATGTGTTAAGAGTTTACTGAGCTACTTCGGACCCCTGATACACGCTACGGATCCCTAAGAGGTCAGTGGACCCCACTTTAAGAACCCCTGATCTAGTGGAACGGAAGACCGCTACGACTAGTAGAGGGTTCAAATTATGTGTCATGCTGTCTATCGCCACCCTCTAGGCCATCCACTTTGCCTACTTCGCCGGGTCCGCCAACACCTGTAGCATATCTGCTGAGTATTGCCTTCTTCTTGCCGCCGCAGCCCCCTTTCAGTCGTCTTTTAGGACAGGCAGGAGTTACCGTAGCTTTATTCTTAGCCCGGATTACAGGGTAAAATAACATTATTTTAAACAGCACAAAAAATAACATAGGTACTCGTAGTTCATTACGAACCATACTCGTAGTCCTTGCTGCGGTAGACCAGCACGCTGTAATCGGTGCTGTTCCTGATGCGGTCCATGCGCCGCGAGATGTTGGTCAGGTTCTCCCGCAGCTTCTCTGGCACCGACTTGTCCAGCTCATTGATTGTGTATGCTAACTGGCCTGTGCAAAAAGTTTCAAAATTAATAGTATAAATACTTATTAGAGGACTCTTAAGCTTGCGATAGTCTGGTTAACACAGTCAGTTGATTATTAACCCTAGCGTAAGATCATTGTTACTAACACTTTTTTTGGGATCTGCCTGAAATAAATAACTGTATTAGTTATTATTTATTTTAATCTGTATATTTACTCCAACTGGGAGTCTCCAAGAGTTCGTTGACTACGTCTGGTCCAACTCATTTATATGTATTCTAGCTAGCCTGTATTAAAAATTTCACAATGTGACATTTAAAACAGCACGTTAGCCAAATTTGTAGCCAAAATGTCTTATGTGATAAGAAAGTGCAGATTCAAATCCCACTTGTGCATTTTTTTAACACTTACAGAAATATAATTTGTTCACTATGAAAATTCATGTATACAAGTAAAGGTATCTATCTATAAACTCATAAGTGATTCTTATGAAATATCGATAAATTAACCAGCTCCATCTTACCTCTTGCCAAGCCTAAAGCAATATGCCACTCGGGATCTTTAGAAGGCTTCTTCTCATAATGTTCCAGCAGTTTGTCCAAGGTGATAGAGATTCTAAACACCTTCGGGACATTGTAAATGAAATCCTGCGTATCGAAGTAGGGATAGATGCAGTAGGTCACACCTAACACAGAGGCGAATAACACGAGGTGTTTTACGTACATTTTGCATTGGACTAACCCGTTATGGAACAATAAGAGCATCATAAAACTGCAAGCCACTCGGAAACCTTTGATTGGGTAGACCTACATAAAATGATTACACGTATTCCTTAATTAGAGCGCCATCGCCATAGCGTTCGTTGACGCCTGCTCTACATTAAAGTTTTCTTTGCACATTCTCATATTTTGCAAATATATAGTGGGCTGTCTATATATATAATTATGTAAAACTGTATTGTAACACTTCAAGAAAATGCGAGTGATTCTAAGTTTTTTTCCGCAGATAAAGAGCCCATTGCAACACGATTGCATTTCGAAAAAAGAATGGAATCATACATTTTCAGAATACTTGTATAAAATATGGAGAAAAACTTTAAATAAAGTACTTTATCATTTTACAACGTTCATTTGTTTTTTTTTTCAACTTTTTTCGTAAGTTATGAGGTCTAATATTTCTTATATATGGATAATTTTGCTTACAATGTTTAACTTCTAATTAATATGATATAACGTTCCATTTGTTAATTACCAACCGTAAAACTGTACTGTTGCAATAGCACTGTACGTATTTATTATGTTTACGCAATTTACGTGCAAACTAAGATTATATGTTCCGACTCGTTATAGATGCGATGAAAAGATAATCGATTTGTTACATTAGTCCATACTTACGACGGTCTACCAGCACGGAGACGTTAGACGTTGTCACATGTTAGATCATCAGCATAAAGACTATTTATTAAACCTTTCATATAACGACACATACAAGGAAAAACATTATAATTCAATCTTAGCTGCATCTGAGTTGCAGGTCCTATGCTTACTTAGAACATGAGAATATATCTGTTAGAAGAATAAAGTCTGAAGAATTTATCTGTTCTGTGTGATTTTATATGAAAAATAAATTATTACTAACTACTTAAAAAAAAAATTACTAAATCAAAATTTTGAGTTGCAATTTTTTCCTTGCAAGTGTCGTAAGGTATGCAAATGCTGTTGCAGTTACATTCGGTCCCCCGCCCGATCCTCTAAATGCCACTATACATTTCAGAATACACTAAACATGCACACTAGTTAAGGCCGGTACAAACGAGCTCTATACCAGGTACAGACATGTACCTGGGCGCTTCTCCCCACCACCACGGCCCGGTTAACCCGAGCCGAGGTCCGAGCTTTTATAGTGGCGCCTTCGGGTTGTTTCGCTCCCCGATCCGATCCGAACCCCTCGGAGAATCTAGTAGGGCACGGGAACACGCACTAGGTAACCTCGACTCTCGACGACTCGAGGAACCCTTTAAGTTTCTCGCCGCCCCCGAAAAGTCTAGTGAAGCTGAATAAACTCTCCATAAAAAACTAGCAGAGTGGCTAATGCGAGTTTACCATTGCCATTTGCCATTCGATCACGATAGGTAGGTAAGTACCTATGTTAAAAAAACGAAAAATTGTATGGCTTTTTTAAGCTACGTCTCATGTTGACAAATGAGGTGTGTTAAAATTTCAAAAGAGACGTCCTGAATCGATAGCAAAAAGTAAAAGAAGTAGGTAAATAGCCTACAACTGTCCCACTGCTGGGCAAAGGCCTCCATCATTGTAATCAAGTCATCACCACAACTGATGGGTGTGGCGGCCTGCGGTCGCCACATAATTTCTTATCCTCACGTATGGTTAAAGAGTTTGTAGTAAACGCATTCCTAATCGCGTGTAGATCTGATAAAGATAAGACACGGCATCCTCTCTCCAACATCTAAATAGTTATTATTGTATAAATAGTCTTGTAAGGTTTAGATAATAAGTTAGTCACAATGTAGTCACTGTAAATATACAACATCACATAAAGAGAAGCAGTCGTTATTTACCATCGCCATGGAACACTCCATCATCACAACCTCGCATACGACGACCACGGGAACACTGGTGACCCTGCTCAAGCAACAAGCAACCTTCCACCAGGAACAATGGGTAATGGCCTGGTGTTCTATGGTAATGGCTAATCACCATGCTTGCCAAACGCACGGGTTGGGGATCACAAACCCGGGATATACATCGAAAAATCCGAAATACACTTTGCCCGACCTGCCACCGAGGCGTTGAATCGTTAGTAGGTAAAAAAAAGTTTAACTCTTGATTCCGATCTGAACGCCTCGGAAAATATATGGTGACTGACGGAGACACACTTGATGACATCCCCTCCCCAAACCCACTGAGGATGTTCGATCACTACGGCTTGAGGAACCTTTGGTTTCGGTCGCCCACATGCCATCTGCGGTCAACAGCAACCACATTCTATACATAAATAAAAAGGTAAAAAATATTTCAGAACGATTCTAGTGTAGTCATTTGCCAAGCTAAGTATCAATAAAGTTATGATCAAATCATTTTAATTGATAAAGATATTTTGACATAGCCATACAAATTTTTCTTTTTTTTTTAAACAGGCTACCGCACTCCGCCATGCACTTTTCCCCAATTAATCCCAAATCAAAACGCCCAAGAACAATTACTTTTTTAGCCATCACTTGTAGAAGAACTAGTCGTTCGTTCTAAATCATTAGGTACCTCTAAAAAAGTGAACTTTTAACCATAACGATCGATAGAGTTAGCTTCCACTTTCTCGTTATACACAATTACTCAAGCATCACTTTCAAACGATGACTAGATTGATTAAGGAGTATGCGCAAGTCAATATATACAAATCGTGTCTGCTAAGATTAATCGTCGTGCAGTGATCCATGTTAGTTAAGAAGTTAGTTATAGGTACAAGGTTATCCACTGTGATATGATGATACTTAAAAGCGTGCTATTGTGCTTTAGTGTAAGAGGGGTAATGCAAGCGGCACCAGTAGGGTCCAAGCGGGCAGACTAAGAACAGCTAAGCGCATGCATTCACGTGTTTTCTGCGATGCTGATTTTCAGTGACAACTTTCGTATAACTGTCTCGCTTTCTCTTACGCCCAGTGAACTTGTTGGAGTGAGAAGAAAATTTTTAAACTATATTATGTAAATACAAAGATGGCTTTGTCGCATCAGTGGTTCATACAGTGGTCGTCTCCGCCGAGCCTTCTCGCGGACATCAGTACTCGGTACAAAAGTGTTAACAACTGGAACGGTGCGAAGCCCGACTGGGCCTGGGAAGTAACCTTACAGAAAAGTGATGATCATTATAATAAATATAATCATAAGTACGGTGAAGAGGATTTTGACAATGGATTAGAGAAAACGGCATCGTTGAAAACAAATGGTGAGTGTTTTATTTCGTATACTTATATTCGTAGTAATTATTCATTTGAAAAAAAAAACAGTGATAAAAAAGTTAATTTAAACTTTCATTAATGATTATTATAACCAACGATACTAAAAAATAACTCAAGCTTTAAGGTTTAACTTCTATTACCGTCACATTAACTTGGATAAGATCGAAATTTAATATTACTGCTTTCAGCATTACATGATAAAATTCCATAGCAACTAATGCTTAAACATTTTCTGGTTTACGTAAACTATATTTTGATAATACCGAAATTATAACTTTTAAATATCAATTAATCCCTTTCCACAACCTTTTAGTGAAATCACTTTGCGCTTACTTTTATTCATTCATATTGCCCGACTTAAAATTTTTGTATGGGTTACTTACCTTATAATATAATAATGTGATTGTAAAATGCTGACTTCAATTACTTTTATAGTTATTATTGAACAGCATTACATTATAAATTATGTAAATTAGTAATTATAATTACCGATTTCGACACTTATAATTCTTGTTTTTATGCGTGCAGTACTTACGGAAGTTATTACTTATCTTTTTAAGTAATATGAAAAACCAATCTAAGCTTTACAATTAATGATTATTATTATCATCATTAATACTAATATTAATGTTATCTCTCATCCTGAAGCAGTTGATGTTTGATGTTTGCTCAACAAATCCTCATTTTCATATTTGTTTTAATTTATAATACTTGTAAAATTAATTAATTGTTAATCATTATTATATAAAACCTAAACTAGGTCAGAAATAAGTCCAAACACTATAAATATGGCCTAAATGAAATTCTACTGTTGCCTCGAAACTAATTCTATACGAGGTCTCGGACTGAACCCGGCAACACATGAGGTTTTGCAATGCAGTGGTGAAAGTATTGCCAATTGGATACGAAACGGCACGATCAAATTTAAAAATAAAAACGGCTCGCATTTAAACGAGAAAACGTGTAATTGGAGTATACTAAAATTGTGGTTTGAGAAATTATTTTGTCGATAGCCTTTTGTTTTATTTATGTTTTGAGCGGCTCTGAAGGCGTCCTACACTACGTTTGCAGATACGCGGTCACCACTCAAGATGTCGTTTACCCCATCGTTGGACATATTACTCTTGCCTTATTAAAATAATAAAAAAAGCATAACGTCGGGGATAGTTCAAAACCGCGTAAGTAACATTGGTGAATTCCACACAAACTCTCTTAAATATGGATAAAGCAAAACAGCGTAAGTGCTTTTATCTTATGATGTACGTAGTTCTTTTCGAAAATAACTTAATTATTACATATAGGAGGCAAAACAATTGCTACGTTCTGATTGGTACGTAAAAGTACCAAGTAAATAATTAAATAATTAGTTTTCTATCCTACCTATTCTCTTAAAAAAAACAGGTGTTTGACACTTACGCGGTATTCACCAAATACTACTTACGCGATATTGATTTTGTCGATAACCTTTTGTTTTATTTAATTATTAAATAAAACAAAAGGCTCTCGAAAAAATAATTTCTCTAACCACAATTTTAGGCTCAGGCGCAGACTAAAGAGGCCTATGCCCAGCAGTGGACGTGTATAGGCTGACGATGAAGATGATTATGATGAACATGTTCAACAATCCCAATACTGAAACAAAGGTTTAAGTTCTATGTGTTCGATTCTTTAGGTTAGAATAAATTGTATTGATGTATTGATAATGAATAACAAGTTTTATTCATAGGTCAATAATCATTAGTTAACCTCATAAAACCTCTCTACTATTTTTTACGGAATATTTTCCGTTAAGTTAAGGGGGTGCAGCGCGGACACAAAACTGCGAGTTTCAAGTTTCTTTATGATAGCGAGCGAGCTGCGCGTGGCAGTGGTGTGACAACGGTGCACGACTACGAATACGCACGAACACTAATATCTGTACAAAGTAGGCTGGTGATTTAATTAGAGCAATGTTTACTTTCGTAAAATCATAGGCGTTTGGGTAAAAAATAAGAAAAGTCTTAATATTTTCATATTCATATTTTTTAATTAAAAAATAAGACAACAGTGACCTGCGGAATATCAATACGAACATTTTGATGTCGGATCATTGTTTCATTTGTGCTATATTTACAAAGTTTCTGAAGAAATAAGTTTTCAGATATCATTACCTTTACGTATTGTTTATGCAGTTTCTGGGATTTTTTTTCAAATTCCAAGACAACCATGCCCTTGTGAAAGGATCAAGCTAACCTACACTAGTCCTTTTAATGTATATGACCTATTCAGCTCCTAGCACTAGTGACTTAAAAACACGTAAATTTTCGAAATTCCGCACGGTACCCCCTTAAGTATTCTTAACTATTTTTATGCTTATCTTAGTTAGGAAATTATGAAATATTTACGAGATACCTATATATTCTTGTTATTTATTTATTTTGGTTCTTCAACGTTAAAAACATTACACATTCATAAAAAAAAAAAATTATATAAACTAAATTCTCTAACACTTATCGAATTGATGCTTAGACACAGATAATGCAGCGCTCTGTTGCATGAAAAATTAATATAACGGAGCAGCACATTTTTATTATTTACGAACGGGGAAGCGGTTTGCTTTCACCTTACCTGATGATAGGTAAAGATAAAGCTGAATACGGAAACGCACTCCAAACGCGATCCTCTACCACTGGCGAGCTGGCCATCTTACTTTTATCTAATGGAACACAACGCTTTCAACACTATGACAACATACTTAGATAAGATGGTAGTGGTAACCCAGATAATCTTACAACCAGCCTTACCTTTATTTTGAAAGAGTTTTTTGATTGCCTCAGGTGGCATTTTATGCGCCACCGGACTATTTTGAAGGCGGCGAGGAACCCGTTTCCTCAAGCCGTGTTCAACGAAACACCATCCGATTTAGCACATGAACCTAGTAATAGAGTAAATACTCTGGCCCTAAAAACCGAAAGGCAAATAAAAACTATATGCAATTTGTTTATTTGATCATATTATTATATATTTGTTTGTATGTTTTATTTTAAATTTAAAAACCGTGTTTGACCTCAATCTCACGTGTAGATTTAGCACCATGGACCTAGGTCCATGGTGCTAAATCTACACGTAAATCTACACGTAGTTACTAGAATTGCGTAATTACTCTCGCCTTAAAAACCGAAAGGCAAGCATGTATGATTAAAGAAACCCAGATCCCAGCAGGGCAAAAATCTAAATTCAAAATTCAAAATCATTTATTCAGTTTAGGCTACAAATAGCTCTTATGAACGTCATTATGCCATCGGTTCGAAAGTCTACTCTGGGCTAGACCTTGCACTGAGGAGAACCGGCAAGAAACTCAGCAAGTGTCAAGCTCTTTTCTCCCTTACAAAAGATTGGAAAATGCGCTATCATAAAAGGATACTTTCCATCACAAATAAAAACACAAAATATTAAGGACAATCACAACATGTTAAAAAAAAATAAAAGAGAAAAAATAATAATATCTAATTTTGCAAATTTACATCAGTTACCAGTTAAAATTTTCACAATGTCATACAGTACTAATAAAGATCAAAAATTGTCTAAGAAAAAAAACAAAGTTAAAATATAGTTAATAATAATAAAAATAATAGTATGCAAGAGCAGACCAGCCTCCACAGGTGGCACCCGTTCACGAGTATGACATATGAATCAGCCATCGCTTCACTCAACCATATCTTAGGGAATGTAACGACCCGACGCACATGCCACCATCGCAGAGACAATAAAGAGAGCATGCCACACTCAAGCTACTCTAAATAAAAACTTTATGAAATGTTTAACGCAACAAATGTTTGTCTGAGTGGTAGAACCACGCTGCGTTGCAGCACGAAATGGGCCGGCTCGCCCGGCGTAATACCACCCTCTCACAGAATATCGGCGTGAACAATGGCACTCGTTGCTGTTGTGTTTCGTCCGGTGAGTGAAAGTACCGGAGGCCCATCTCTCACCCCTCCCCTTTCCAATTCCTACTCCCTCCTTAAGATCCAACTCCTTCCTCAAGGCCGGCAACGCATCTGTGATTTCTTAGGTTTTGCGGGTGTCCATGGGCGGCGGTGATAACTTTCCATCAGGTGACCCGCCTGCTCGTTTGCCTACTTTTAATATTTAAAAAAAACCATAAATATTGTTTTAAATTGTAGGACACCGCTGATAAAGGCTATCATATCAGCGCTAAAATATTATTAAAGTAATGATTGATCCCAATAAAATAAAAAGTGGATTTTTTTATTATAACTAGGCTGTTTTATCATCTAAATATTCTTTAACTGTATAATTTACTTATTTATTTTGAACTTATTTAAAGGTAAATCTTGTACAGTACTAGGTATTTTATTATAGTAGTGTATACCTTGCCCCAAGAAAGAGCCAAGAACCTTTTGCAACCTGAGCAGTGGCATTACAAGTTTTTTCTTATTTCTAGTATTAAAATTGTGTACGTCACCGTGTTTAATAAATGAGTTGATATTGCAACGCACAAAAACTATGCAATTATAAATAAACTGAGATGCTTCTTTAAGAACACAAATTTCTTTAAAAATATTTTTTAAAGTAGTTCGGGAACCTAGTCTATAGATGGTTCTTATTGGTCGTTTCTGTAAAATAAATATAGATTCAACATCAGCTGCTGTAGCCCACAGTAAGACACCATACGACATGACTATGACACTATGAAAATAGCTAAAGTAAACTGTTCTATAGATGGTTTATGGCTCGTTCTCCCTATCCATCCATAGGGAAGGCTCGTGCCCCAGCAGTGGCGACATGAAATGATCTGATGAAACTTTTCTAGCAGTTTCAACGTCTGTTAATTGTCTAATTTTTTCGATAGCATAAGCAGCAGAACTGAGTTTACCGGACAATTTCGATATATGAGGATTCCATTGAAGTTTTGAGTTCAAGTGTTATATATACCTAAGAAGACTGTTGAGTCTACCAAATCTAATTTATCACCGTTTATTCTAATATCAGTTGGTTCAGTTTTAACATTAGGAAGTGTAAATTTAATACATTTTGTTTTTTTTGCATTAAGCTGTAGATTATTAACAGTATACCAACTGAGTACTTTTGCGAGAGCATTGTTTACATCATCATAATTATTCTTACACCTAGTAACATTAAAAATGAGTGAAGTATCATCTGCAAATAAAACAATTTCACAGAAGTTCTCCACAAAAAATAGCAAGTCGTTAATATAAATTAAAAATAGGAAGGGCCCAAGAATTGACCCTTGCGGAACTCCCATTTTTATATGAGATCCAGAAGATTTAGTTCCATTTATATCGACTGTTTGTGTCCTAGAACTGAGATACGACTATCAATTTAATTGCAAAATCATTAAGACCATAGTAGTGTAAGTTCATCACCAGAGTCCGGTGCTCAAATGGCAATTTAGCCGTTCGCATTATAAAAATTAAAAGCAAATAAAAAAGGAGTTTGAGTAAATCTCTCAAAAGTAACTAACTATTGTGTATTTGCCACACCATCGAGGTCTTTGAGCCCCATGACTATGAGCTCTTATAGCAGTATAATTGCATGTGGAAAAGAGACGCGTGTATGTACACCGCTACACGCGTCCCACTTACACAACTGCAATAATACTGCTGTAAGATCTCATGGTAAACCCCCTGTTGATGATGATCAGCAGGGGGTTGATGGGTTGATAATAATGTAATTATTAATAGGAAAAAAAACTTCATATTCACTGAGAGATAGAATTAACAACATTTCATTACCGATGTTAAAACTGGCCAAAACCAGGGGATGCTTCAAGTTAGCCGCCGCCGCCGCCTATTCGTTCTACACTTTCTCGTTCACTACCAACCTTTAGGCGTAAATGCCGAAATTGGCTACTTCATAAGCAATCCCTGGCATCGGCTTTAAAATATGTCTATCATTGATTTGCATTTGCATAGCCGCCCGACTCTTGTTTGTAATGAGTGGATTTTTGTGTACATGTGTATATTTTTTTGTGCAATTTCGTATGCTGTCCGCGTCTTTTATAATTCAGTAATATACACCGATTATTTTATTATTATTGGTTATGGCAGAATACAAAGGCTGCGGGTCCCCTGCACCATAGACCCTTTTGTTTTAACGTCAAGTTATGTTGATCAATGTGCGTTGTAATTTATTTTTATTGTATGTTTGAGACAAATAAACAATTTTTTTAGTTTAATTTATTTTAATTTAATCCCTCGGAGCAACGCCTCGTGTGGCTGATGAGGGTTGGATCCCATCGGTTGGGATTGCCTCGGCTCAGTAGCTTCCACCAGTGGCTTTTTCACCTCCACCCGTACTCGAGTCTTGATAACAACTCAACTCAAAATTCTCTTCTGGAGCATATCCCATGCAATCTCGATAAAATTCAAATCAGTTGACTATCATGGCCACGGTAAAACGCGGTCGATTTCTTCACCATTCCTGAGTCCAACTCACTGCCTAGGCCTGGGTGCCGGTCACATGCAGCATATCCCAATCCCATGCATATTTGAAAACTGTACTGGCCGCGGTAAAACGCAAATGAATTCTCCTAGTAAACATTCCTGATCCATCTCGCTGTATTGTTAGTTTTGTCGCCTTGACAGTGTAAAGACGCCTGCATATCAGTTGATGTACGGAGGATAGGTTTATCCAAAACTGTAAAATTTCTTCAATAATTTTTCAACCATATTATTATGCCTTATAAAGTTCAAAGTCAAAGAAATTTGACAGTTTGTGGTATTTTAATGTGCAGGCGTGTGTACTACCACAGAGTAAATATACCCCCGGGTACTACGCCCTTGGATGCTGTTCATAAGGGTTACCTATGACACGATAACGTCTCTAGAGCTGGCAAATACACTTCTATTAACAGACAATAAGTCTTTAACTTCAATGTCGATCATTTCTAAAGCGTTTGAATCTCTTCCATGGTAAAATGACGACGTTCCATTACAGTAGGAACTTGCGATATTTTTTGCGACACACCCACTAAGGTTGATGAAGTTTTTTCGGCGAAAAACAAATAAAAAGATGAAATACAACTAAGAATTTGCGTAAAATTTGATGAAAGATTTTTTTAATTACAAAAAAACGGCCAGTACTAATTTGTTTATCAAGGAGTTGATGTTTCAACACTGTTTATATAATGAGGAGGAGACGAGAACTGCTAGAAGCTTTTGCCCAGCAGTGGGATGTGGGACAATATATAAAGTGAAGTAAAAAAAATATATAGATAATAGCCTTTAACTGTCAAAGGCCTCTATCATTGAAATCAAGTCATCGCTACAATTAATGGGTAATGGCAATGCGGGTTGGTGATCATAATGTATACTATATATATATACTACATGTATATAGTAAATAGTAATTTACCTACTTTAAATAAAACGAAGATGAGGGAGTTATAATCAAATGATGGCTTGCATCTACCTTGTACCATTGTACGCCAAACTTTCATTTTAGAGATTCTAAATCAAATAAATATAGATTGTCATTACAAAAGTTAAGAATACATTAATTTAACTAGAATACATTTGATGACGTCATCATCATCATCACCAGCTCATTTTATGTCCCCACTACAGGGGCACGAGCCTTCCCTATGGGTAGGGATAGGGATAACAGGCCATTAACCACCACGCGGGCCCAGTGCGAACTGGTGGTGTTTAACGACTGCTAAAGCCGTCGGGACCATCCCGCCCGATCCTCTGAATGCCACTACACATTTACTGAATACACTAAACATGCACGTTTGTTTAGGCTCAAGACACCATACTCGTAGAACAAGGGTACGACGAGCCGAGCCTTTAGAGGCGCCCACGGGTTGTTCCGCTCCTAGATCCGAAACCTTCGGAGAATCTAGTAGGGCACGGGGACACGCACTAGTGCGTGTCATCGTGCCCTACTAGAAAACCTCACAAGGCGCCTCACAAGGTGCCGTTCCCTCTAGAAAACCTCACAAGGCGACTCGTTTCTCATGGCTTGGGGAACCCTGTAAGTTTCTCGCCACCTCCAAAAAAGGCCAGTGAATGAACCTGAAAATGCCGTTTGAGGTAATCAAAAAACACTCTCAAAAAAAATAAGACGGAAGACCAACAGCTTTATGTGCATTCCGAAGAACGGATGAGATGAGAACTCGAGATGATAAACTTATTGTCACTCATCAGATGACCGGCCTTTGCGAAAGTTGTTTTTTAAGACTTTGCTAATTGCCTCAAACGGCATTTATAGCGTCACCGGACTTTGGGGGCGGCGAGAAACTTAAAGGGTTCCTCAAGCCGTGTGAAACGAAACACCGCCAGAGGTTTTCTAGAGAGAAAGGCATTACGCTCTAGTACGTACCCCCGTTCTCTACTGATTCGGATCGGATCGGGAGCCACTGCTCTATCCAGCTCTCTTCATACTTCACGGCGGTTCACACTTTCTTTCAATACTGAAGTAATGCGTTACTGGAGTCGATTAGTGACGCGTTACGTGAACCCATCGGTGGGCAGGTGGCGTGGCCGACCGTCCTAATCTAACGCCACTGTCCACTTTTCTCCATCGAACGCATTTCCACAAAATAAGGAAACCCAGAAGGTAAGCTTAATACAACCGCGCTCGCGGAACGCACATAGACCTTCTCACCAGGGCTTGATATTGCAAGGATGTGCCGAGAGCTGCGTACGCTGCGGCGCAGGCACGTGCGACGCAGGCATATGTCTGCCCTGCCCTGCGCCTCGTTGTAGTGCCGGCACAGATTTCTGCGCGACGCGTGCGTGTCGACGCATGTTTTTTTACCATTTTATTATAATTTTGTAATAATGACAGAACAATTAACAGAACTCTCTCGATAGTATAAATTATCCACTAGTACAACGTTTTTTTACATAATCACTTTAGTATTTATATGCTTGGAAAACTGTAAATTAGCAATAACTTACATTATCAGACTCTGACATTGACATTGACATTGACAACTCATGTGTCCGTGTTGTGTCACTTACCAGCGTCGCAGCATGTGTTCGCGGTCTACATATGTCTGCCCCAACTGCACTGCCCCGCAAAATCTGCACTGTGCTGCGCTGCGTCACCAACGTCTCAGCATGCGCTTAGCCTTACAACTCTGCCATACAAATTCTCGTTTTCGTTAACGTGATCGAATTGCGAATGAAACTCGCACTAGGCACCCGGATCAGTCCGAGCGCAGCTGTTGCAAGATTCCGTGCCTTTCTGAGGTGGTCTATGTGTGCGTTGCTCGAGCGCGTCTATATGAAGCTAACCTTCTGCAGTCTTTTTATTTTGGGGCATTTCGTAGAAAAGCAATTATGTTTGATGAACAATACAGTTGCCGATCGAACAATAGGCCGATTTTCCATTACCGCTGTCTTAATCTTACGAAAATACAACGCTATTCATAGTGCTTAATGCCCGTAACTGTCAAAAACTGATCGATTTCCAGTTAGGCATTTAATTCATTGAATTTGATTTAGTGTCGCGACCTAACTGTTGCAATTCTCAAATATGTGTCAAGATTAAGCAAATAAACTTAGCATTTTTTCAATTATTCTGCAGCACACGCACATAGGTATAAAAGGAATGCTCTCCCAAAAAATCTTCCAACAACTGTTTTTCCTCCTTCCTGCAACATGGACAACGTGGTCCTTTCATTTGCAGATAGCGACATTTGACATTTCCCTACTCTTCAATACGAAAAATAAATAAATAAGTACTTATACTCGTAATTAGTAGGTACAGTATTGTGTCTTAAAGTTAATTGAAATGAAACCCTTTATACAGATTATTCTGACGTTCCGAAACCTTTACAGGGTCCGTGGTCACAGAGAGACTCACATAAAATAATACATGTATTAAGTAAACTCCATTAATTAATACTACCCGTATAATGTAAAAGGTTTGAAAAGCAGTGGGACAGTATCTCAGGCTATTTACTTATTTACAATTTATGTAAAACATACTAAATGTTTTTGATTATTTACATATAATTTTACGCAAATATTGTTGCGAACAAATTACAATTTGAAAAAACCGGCCAAGTGCGAGTCGGACTCGCGCACGAAGGGTTCCGTACTTTATGACGTATTAAAGAAACTACTTACTAGATCTCGTTCAAACCAATTTTCGGTGGAAGTTTGCATGGTAATGTACATCACATATTTTTTTTAGTTTTATCATTCTCTTATTTTAGAAGTTACAGGGGGGGGACACACATATTACCACTTTGGAAGTGTCTCTCGCGTAAACTATTCAGTTTAGAAAAAAATAATATTAAAAACCTCAATATCATTTTTGAAGACCTATCCATAGACACCCCACACATATGGGTTTGATGAAAAAAAAATTTTTTAGTTTCAGTTTAAGTATGGGAAACCCCCAAAATTTATTGTTTTTTTTCTATTTTTGTGTGAAAATCTTAATGCGGTTCACAGAATACATCTACTTACCAAGTTTCAATAGTATAGTTCTTATAGTTTCGGAAAAAAGTGGCTGTGACATACGGACGGACAGACAGACAGACAGAAAGACATGACGAATCCATAAGGGTTCCGTTTTTTGCCATTTGGCTACGAAACCCTAAAAAGACAGTGTTAAAAAAAATCCACGACCGGGATTCGAACCCGCATGCCGGGTCAGGTGAATTACCAACTATGCTATCGTGGCTCAATCCAACTCGCCCTGTCCTTTTTTCAAATACTTAATGTTATCATCATTTAAAATATATAAAAAATTGCTAACTTTTTAAGTCGCCATAACTTTAAGCTGGAGATAAGATAGCCAGTGCCTGAGTAGTTGAGGATTCCAGGTGAAGTGCGCTTCCACCTTCGGCCTTATCATCACTTAACATCAGGTGAGATGAAGGTCATGTGCTTACCCGTAAAATATAAAAAAATGTGTCCGTTCTATAAGAGATGGATAACACACAAACTAAATACACACTTTTTCTGATATTAGTATAGATTGTTTTATAAATAGGTATTATAAAAGTAGATTATCTGGCATACAATCACACTTTTAGCTTTCGTGTCACCTATACCGTTTTAATTACCTTAATTAAGGGTAGTCTTCGAAAATGATCCAATGTTATAAGGATATGATTGTCTACTATCACCAACGGAGACCTAATTATTAATGAATTTGTCAAAATAATGAATAATGAATGACACTTTAATGGAAAACTTAAATAAAACATTTGAAGTGTACAACAACAGACACTGACAGTTTTAAACATTTTTGTTATTACAATAAAAAATGTTATTGTAAGGCTCGTGCCGAAACAAAAATTATTTTCAATAACACCTCCGATGGCTCCTCCGTCTTGGCGACACTCATTAGTTCCTATACGTTTTTGTGGAGAGGTGGTTGGTTATACTTGATATAGACACGTTATATTCTTGCGATGGACATCAGTAAGTTAGAAATTATTGTTAAATTCTGTATTCCCATTATATATCGGAATAAACTAGAGTGAAACACGTCATAAGTACAGACAGACCTACATCAACTTATCCAAAAATGTCAAATTTTCTCAATAGAATTTGAACTACACTTCTCATCAGAAAAATCGAAACACCTTGCAAGTTTATGTTTTGTAAGGATTATCAGAAAATTGTGTATATTTAGGAATATATGTCAAATGTCGTTTAATAGTATTTAATATAAGGTTTTCAAATCCTAATGTTAATGTTCTAAATTCAAATTAAATTTTCATAGGTTTTGTATTTTGTTCAACAAGTCAAAGGCCGGCAACGCGTCTGCGATTCCTCTGGTTTTGCAGGTGTCCATGGGCGGCGGTGAGGTGACCCGCCTGCTCGTCTGCCTTCTTCTTATATTTAAAAAAAAATTAACCCTATATGGAGTATGAAAGAAATTGATAAAACAACACACTCTTATTACTGCTTCCATACGATTCTTCATCGATTAGAATTTTCGCTTGTCATGTAATGGCCAAACTGCCAGCTATATAATCATGTGATTTTTTTCATGGAATGAAAACTCTTTTGTGTAAAATTAGGACAGAAACCATAAAAACGGGGGAGTGTTTCGATTTTTCTGATGAGAAGTGTATATACTATATATGGAATCTGGTTGAACATTTATTGAAGAGATTTGACATTATCGGATAGTTTGGTGTGTAGGCGACTGTACCACCTCACGTTTATTCAGTTCAACCTTAGAGCATTAAACCAATGCTCTATGAGTTAAACACACTACACTGCAAAACTAGGAGATACTGTTAGCTCATTTTGCTTGAAATACAACACAATACTCACGATTAAAAATATTTGACAAAAGCCAATTACAATTTTTGAATTGAGACTACCAAATTCACAATTTACGTAACAATAAAATGTAAAATATTAACTATATCAAATTTTACGGACGAAACAAGTGTTGCACAATTAAACTAACTATCAATATAACTTTAATTTCACATGTTACAATCTCAAATTGCAGTTACTTTCACAATGTTCATAACTCTGGCGTAGTTAGTTACTACAAAAATTAAAATTTATACTTGACAAGTTGAAACTGTGTTGAAAACAACTGTATTTTTTTTTTTTTCATTTTGTTGATGGCTTCGTGCGATTAGCACATTTAGCCAGTGTCAAAACAACTGTTTCTACTATTTTAAACCGTGTTCGGTACAATTGTGTGCAAAATGTACTTATGTATATATATTTGACATATTTATATGGTTCTATCTATTTATGTGTGTATATATTATATATATGTATTTATGTTTATGTAATATATTATTACTGTACACTTTTTTTCAACGCCTCCATCCTGTTTAATATCAATCCTCTCCATCCCTAGGTTGTCTGGAATTAATCGTTTTTAGGGACAAGGCCGCCCGCCTATACGATTCCTATATTTTTTAAAGATTTTGTGTTTTTTTATGTGTACCATAAAGTACTTTATTCTATTCTAAAATATTTAACAGATGCGCGTTGGCTCTCGTCTGTATATTTAAAATAAAACAGTGACAATATTGCTTGCACTGTATGCCTGTAGACGCGTTTATCTAACCCACAATAAAACATTGTGACAAGTATATATTCTAAGCTTAGTCTTTCATAAGTCTCTTTTGCATTCCAGAGGCTACCCGTGCGGCAGGACTGTCGCTATGGCTGACGATGCTGGGTGTTGCGCGCGCGCAGACAGTACCTGCTGACACAGCCACGCCGCCCTTCAGCACGCTCTACAAGTGGAAGTATATGGACTTCGAGTTCCCTTCCCCGCAGCATCGGAGGCAGGCTATCGCTAATGGGTAAGAACAGTCAGTTACGGTAATCCTCTTAGAACAAACCTATTTTAGAAATCGGTTGAATCATTCTGTCAAACTGAAGTTGTTCAAGATTTCTTAGTGGCGTCGCGGCTTGTATGTGGAACGATATGTGATGCCAACTCTATGACTGAACTGATCAGCGTAGATAAGATAGGGACAAGAATCAACTAAAAGTGATATCCCAAAAGCGACAATTAAAGGCACGGGCGAAGTTAGTTTATAGTTAGACTGGTATCTTTTATCAAGAACATGAGGTCAACTTCTTGTCATTATCGTCATCATACTAATATTATTAAAGCTGAAGAGTTTGTTTGGTTGGTTGAAAGCGCTAAGCTCGGGAACTACTGGTTCGAATTGAAAAATTATTTTTGTGTTGAATAGTCCATTTATTGAGGAAGGACATATTTTAAAAAAAATGTTTAAAAATAAAAGTACACCCGTGCGAGTTCGGAGCGGGCCGCTAGTTAGCTTATAAATGTTACACAATAGACTCTGACCTTTACATATGAAGATACAGCTTGTCATCCCTTCCGCTTCCGAAACTGTTCTTCTACTATTGTAAATTCCGTGACAACGTTAATTAATTTTAACTGTACCTTAGCCAAATGGTATAATGTCATTCGATCACATCACTTACCGGCCCAATATTTCTCACTTTCAGCAAATATATCCCGGAAAATGTGCTGCCGCTCGGCATCGAAGTTTGGGGTTCCCGAATTTGGGTGACGTTCCCGAGTTGGCGGCGGGGTGTGCCTGCCACTCTTGCTACTCTGCCCCGAGAGGGGGGTCTGGCGTCACCACCTCTGAGGCCTTACCCAGACTGGAGCTACCACAGAGCTTACAGTAAGTGCCATTAGTCATGTCATGGCTTGTCCAAATCTTGGAAAATGGTGTCACTGCCACTAAATCCATACTAGGAGTCGGAACAGATAAAAATAACAGGTTTCATTAGATAACAATATGGAACTGTGGTTTAAACCTATCCGAATCTGTTCCAGTTCCACAGCAGTCCGAATCTAGGTCGAAACATGCTTTTCTCTATTCTTGCTTATGGAGGTTACCTTTGTTGCTTATTACGCACAACTTGCGTGGCGCTCACTTTTTGACAGATAAAAGTAAAGTTTATTAATAAAATAAATAATTAATTTCATTAATTAATGTATTTTGGCAAATTTTCTAAAATTCAATTTTTAAAGTCAAGCTGTCAGTCCGAAGTCTGTTACGCATGAAGGATGGTTTTCATTTCAGGAAAATACACTCCTACTCCTAAATTCCATACCTGAACTAGAGCAAACACAGTAGTCATTGTCATCGTCATTTTTTCCTGTAATCATTAAAAATAGGGGTTAGTAACTGATTTTAGTAGTTGGTCACAATTGAATACAGACAACCTGCTTCCTAGCTGTCATACCGTAAAATTTCAATGAAAACCTATCTATACTAATATTATAAAGCTGAAGAGTTTGTTTGTTTGTTTGTTTGGTTGAACGCGCTAATCTAAGGAACTACTGGTTCGAATTGGAAAATTTTGGTGTTGAATAGTCCATTACATTACGCTATGACTAATAGGAGTGGAGCAGCAATGAAAAATGTTGTAAAAACGGAAAAATTGTTACGCGGTTAAAACCGCGGGGCACAGCTTGTTTTAAATATTTATAAAATACAGTGAAAAAATTAAATGCCTACCCGACCCAGCCAGGAATCGAACCTGGGTTTTCCGCAATCCGGGCAGCTGCACTGACCATTATGCTACCGGGAAGAGGTTTTTAACTGTGTTTTATAAATATTTAATTCAGCTTCAGTGCAGCAATTAGCACTTAAAAATTAAAAGTAAAACCTATGTTATTTTTGGCTATAAAACTGTGTTCAACACTGTGCTTAAACTGTCGAACACTGGTGAAATTATCCTACTTGGTAAACGGCTTACGTTGATTTGACCTCGTTAAAATGCAGTAGACTTCTTGGCGGGAGAGTGAAGAGTCATGTATGCGGTTTTGTTTTATTTTCTAAAATTTGTGTTACCTAAGTCGAATATTAATGAGAAATAATGATGGATTATTAACCGTCAAGTGTTCGTGAGTGTGCATGAGTGTTGGCAAATGAAACAAAACAGTGCAACGGCACTTTTCAAATTCTCTCAAGAAGTCCGCATGAGGTCTTAGTAAAGCCCCACATCTTTACTGAGATACTCGAAGGCTTGGGGGGTATATCATTTCTCACTTCTCATTTCTATTATCATTCATCATCATCATACAGGAAGGAAATATTGTTTATTTAAGTATTACTTGTAAGAAAAATTACTTTGACACTGGCTGTCTGGCAAGCCTAAATGGGCTAATCGCACGAACCCATCAACTAAAGGAAAAAAATGCAGTAGCACCAACAAAATAATACAAAACGAAAAGTTTTTATTTCTAGTTAATCACTTTCCGTCTTATTATATAAATCTACTAAACCCCTTGGTTTAGTAGATTAGTAGTTTAGTAAATGGTGTGGATTTAACAGTATCAAAAGTTCCAGGACTAAAATGTGTTCTTTTTACTAATCGAAGACTTTCCAAGGACTAGATCTCAGAATAATAACTTATTGTTCTGAGGACTAGATAGTACCATAATTTGTCCTTGGTTTAAATGATGTACACAGATAATCTATAACACTTTTCCTTCATGCAAGCGTCCTTCGTTCAAAGCACCGTTTCGTTTAACAGAACGTTGATACTTTCTTGAGAGTTTGAGATAAAAATAAGCCACAAATAATCACAATAGATTTTTGATTCTATTTCAATGTATTGAAAAAGTGAGACGGACTTTCTTTTTTATTTTGTTTTGAAGTAGTTATTTTTATTTAAGAACTCTAGCGTGAATCAGATCTCTGTTACTGTTTACTGTGGCTTTTTAGGAAAATAGTTAAGATTGTCTATAGTATATTTTGCTATTATGTGCTCGTATTAAATTCATGTATACTTAATACTATACTCGTATTGTACGTTCAAGTAAGAAAAAGGAAGAACAAGAATGACATTTCGTAGTTCCTACAAATTTTCATAATGATGAAAGATGACGTTTGTGGAAGATTGGATGTACTATCTTTAGTCCACGTACTGTAATAAGACGGTTTTAGTTCAAATGTACTTCCCTAATATTAGAACGTCAGTTGTAAGTAGTGGAAAATGTTGTGCAATAAATAATTTTACAAATTGCAGATAATGGAAACAACTGTTCCAGTCTTACGTCAGTGTTTCGGGTGAATGCAGACTCCTGTGGGAGGCTATGGGTCCTCGACTCCGGTCAGATCGACTCGCAGGATCGTCCCAAGCAAAAGTGTCCACCGAGCATCGTCGTGTTCGACCTCTTTACAGACACGTTAATCAACCGCTACGTCATCCCCGAGCAATATGTGTTACAAGGCTCTTTATACTCCAATATAATCGTTGACACCCGGAAAAATGACTGCTCCGACTTGCACGTCTACATCGCAGACACATGGCGTTTTGGTCTTCTAGTGTTTAGACAGCGAGATGCGAAATTCTGGCGATTTACTCACCATTTATTCTACCCAGATCCTTTTGCTTCAAATTACACAATTCACGGTGTAAACTTCCAGTGGCCCGACGGAATTTTCGGTTTATCATTGAGTCCCATTAACTCTTTTGAGGACCGAATATTATTCTTCCATTCCCTTTCTAGCTACAGAGAGTTTTATGTCTCAACAACGATTCTGCAAGATCCATTAAAACTAAACAACAGCGCTTCCGAATTCAACTTAGTCGGTGATAGCAGAGGCTTTTCTGGTCAGTCATCAGCATCAGCTGTTGACAAAAGAGGTGTAATGTATTACGGCTTAGTTTCACAAGACAGTGTCGGTTGCTGGAATACGAGGAAGCCATATAGGAAAGGAACAATTGGAGTGGTAGCGAGAGATGTGGAGACCCTTGTGTTTCCGAACGACATTAAAATTGATCAGGACGAACCACAAAACGTATGGGTGATTTCCAATAAACTGCCTTTGTTTCAAGCTAGGCGCCTGAATGGAGATGACTACAATTACCGCATAATGTACGCAGACACGACGGAGGCTGTCAGGGGCACTGTATGCGACCCCGATGTCCGTATGTTATTCTGAAGCTGCTGCCATAACACTTATATAAAATATAAATCTTGATCTAAGAGTATTGATAGTTTCATTTTATTATCCTAGTATTAGTACATCGAAAAAATACCACCTAAAGGCAACTTAGAATTTCATTTGACTATGATTTCTGATATTTCTTGAAAAGCGCCTACAAGTTTACGGAATGCCACTGACGGTGATTTTTTGGCAGTATTCCATTAGGAGTTCAAAAAGACGTAACAGTGTAAATGCTATTGATGATGATATGACTGATTTAATAAAATGCTAAGATTTTTGGCTAAAGTAATTATGAATAATGTATTCTTTAAAATTAATGGTACCTACACAACAACCTATTCATTAATTACCATCCTGCTAAGTTATAAGGTTAGCTAATTGAATTGCAACAACCACAAGTGACCTTGAGAACCAGTTCACATATTTTTGGACTTTTCATTGATCTTATCCTCAACATCTACTTATAGGAAGTTGTCCTTCCGCGCCCAATGAGGTGAACTTACTTTCGCATTCAACATCTGAATACTGATCCTTATGTCGATCGTTATACAACGTATACTTGTGTATTTATGCAACACCAGACACCACCAGCCGGCAGCTGTTCCAAGCAGATTTAGGAAGCATATTAGTGTTGCATTCCATGACAAACACACGTGTTTTAAATAGTTCGTGTTGACTTAGTTAAATTCGAGTATATATTATTATAATGTATTGAAGTTGATATCTCTACATACTAAACAAAGGTAAGGAAGTTTTTTTAAGCTTGTTTTATTTTCTCGGTGGGTGAATGGAGTTAGGAATTGGTAAATAATTTAACCTCGCTTAAATAGTATACTGTCGAAGGCATATAATAAAGACAAGGCTAGGCTACATGAGGTGTTTAACAAAATGGAAAATAGATGCATTTTAGTCGAGCAGATTTTTTTTATCGACTTAATGTTTTAATTATTCCTCGATCTTCTCCTTCCTGTACTTGTTATAGAGGGTCGTCGTACCCTTATTCTATGAGTATGGTATCTTGGACCTTAGCAAGTGTGCATGTTTAGTGTATCATGTGAATCTGTAGTAATGTTTTGAGGATCGGGCGGGATTTAAAAATGCTATTGCTAGTACTGGTATCTCGAACATTAGACCCATCTAAAATTTCTTTGAACACAATAATTACACATATTTGATTCAGCTGTGATTTACAGTTACATTTGATTATAACTATAAAAAGTTTTTTTTTTTCTATAAACAGTCTTTGTTTTCAATATTTTTGAACTTTTATTTAAAATATAGTTTTGTAATATTTGAGTATACTTAATGTGCTTGAAGACATTTTTTTCAAAAAATAATACAAAGTTGGTAAATTGTAAAATATTTTTTTTCCAATTAAATTGTTCAGGCCATCTATGACTCTATGACGGCCAGAGCTCTCTCACATGGCACTTTACGCGCTTTATAAAATTGTCAAAGTTCGATAACAACTTTCTAAAATTTCAAACATTATTAAAGTTAATCTCTTTCTTCGTATAATTAGATCAAAAACTTTTATGCTATTTAAAGTCTCTTCGTCTGTTCTTGGTTTCCAGTACAAGTTTTATTTGTAATCGGCTTTGAAAACAACGCGTATTGGCATTGAAGCAGCGCTCTATAGAGACAATCGAGGACAGTTAAAATTTGCCATACAAATTCTCGTTTTCGTTAACGTGATCAAATGGCAAGTAAAAGTCGCACTAGGCACCCAGTTCTTTTTGTAATGTGTTGGTGGAAGTAAAGTGATTCGATTTAGGAATGGTGAAATACGTTGTAGTTCTTATTATATTTTTCGTTGATAGTAGTAGCAAAAGTTTTACATTTTAACTCTCCCTTCAGATTCTTTGTAAAGTAGGATACTTCGCACACCATAGACATACAAATCAACGTGCGAAGACCTAGTGGGTTACTCTTGAAACACAATTGCAATAATCAATTTTCAATCCAAAACCTAAAAAAATCAAATGGCACTCTTAAAAGCGATAATAGCGCTACATTGGAATTAAATTGCGTGGAAATTGAGTGAACAAATTATTATCGAGATGGGGCGTTCCGAAATTGCGAAACTTATCACAATATCGATACATATTAATCGCATTGAGATTGAGTTTGCGTCAAGAGTAGCCTACCTGGGTGTCGAAGGCGTGTTATTTAACTAAAAAAAATCTGTACGGCAAAATTTAAACTCTCCTCGTTTGTCACCAGGTGGTGTTGATAATGACATAAAAAGCTTTTGTTTAAACGTTATCAAATGGCAAATAAACCGTGCACTAAGCTCTATTGCGGTTTGGGCCAGCCGCACTTTGGATGCGTTGTCGTACGAATTTGACTCGTGTGACACGTACACATACGCACGACGCATGCCGATATCCTCCGATTACTATAGTTGGTACCGCGGCGCGCATACTAGGTGTTAACAAGTCGTGCGTGTATTTGTATGGGGATGTAGAAAAAGTAGACGTAGAAGAGCGGCTGACTTAAATATATCAACCTGAGACGAGATCGCATCCTATAGCTTCTATTCTCAGCATATACCCTCGGATTCTAAACTTCTGCCACCTCTAGAAAACTACTGGTATTAGAACGAACATAACGATGTGGGAAACCGAAACTATATGGACGCTCATAAAGCAGATAAAGTTGTAAATGTTCCTAGGCGGCCACCAGCAAAAACTGTCAAAAGATATTATTGATAGAATTTATTATCTTTACTAATATTATAAAGAGGAAACCTTTGTATTTTTGTATGTATGTATGTATGTACATATGTATGTATGTATGTATGTATGTATGTATGTATGTATGTATGTATGTTTGCAACGAATAAACTCAAAAACTACTGGACCGATTTAAAAAATTCTTTAACCATTAGAATGCTACCTTAGCGCTGAGTAACATAGGCTATATTAAAAAAAAAATATTAAATGAAATACTAAAAACTTTTTTTTCTTTTGTTGTCATGGAAATCATTGATATACCTATATTTAACTCAATGATGGAAACTGTCAAAGCGGTACGAAGTCCGCCGGGTCAGCTAGTAAACAATAAAACTCTTCATCATCATCACTATCTCATTTAATGTCCCCACTGCTGGGGCATGCATGAGCCTTCCCTCTGGATGGATAGGGAGAACGGCCCATAAACCACCACGCGGGCCCAGTAGATTGGTGGTTGTTAGCGAATGCTAAATCAGCCGGGACCAACGGCTTTACGTGCCTTCCAAAACACGGTCCCGAGCTCGAGATGACAAACTTTTAGTCACCCCTCCAATGTCTAAGACGCAGACCGGGCGCATTGCCACTGCGCCATTGAGCTCCCCACCATAAAAACTCTTAGACCATCTAAAAACTGTTTTTTAAACCACCTAGTTATTTACAAAACCATATGCACCTCCCCGGGCGTACTGCACCTTCTTCTGTTTATAAAAAATGGTTACTTGAAACTTCTTAGATAAAACACTTTGTCAATAGATTGTTTAATCACAGTTAGTATAGGAATATCAGATGAATCTGATATTGAAATGGAACTATTTGCATATGGGGATCAAAGAGAATCGGTGTGACGTCACTTTAGTTTTTGTGGATATTATTTATTTTACATTGAGCATACAGAGTTCACCACGAGGTCAAGCAGCTACATTCAAAGCACCAAAGTGATCCATATCCTATAAAAGTTGCTACAAAAGCAAGTTTTTAATTAATCTATCGACTATCTTCTACGTAACGACACGACTACATATCACTTCATAATTACTTACATAAGTTAACGTTGCGAGTGTTGATAAGGAATTGTTTTAAAGAGAGCCACACCCTCGTTATATCATGATATACGAGTTACATATATCTAGTACCTAGTTTGTAACCCGCTGGCCTCTACTTAGCTTAAGCCGAAACAACAGCTACACGGCTGCTTATCCAAGCGTTAACCATGAGATGACGTTACGTTATGCTAAGGTTATGCTAATATATGATCATATTACCTTACCTTCTATTGAGCAAGCGAGATTGTTGCTCCACTCTGCTCTACAAATGAGATAGTAAGGTAATGGCTAATGTTCGACAGGACCCAGTGATCTACTTTTTATCCTTATTAAAATGGGGGGGGGAGGTCGAGGAGCTCGATGGCGCAGTGGTTAACGCGCCCGGTCTGCGAGTGCTGCGGTTGAGCAACTTTCGCAAAGGCCGGTCATCGCATGAGTGACCAAAAATATACCATCTCGAGCTCTCCGTGCTTCGGAAGGCACGTAAAGCCGTTGGTCCCGGCTGCATTAGCAGTCCTTAACAACCTCCGGGGTCAGCGTCTGGTTTTAAATGTAGACCAACTGCTTCCTGGCTATTATCCCGAAAATAACCAATGTAATTTTTTTGACGATGAAATCTGAGTCGAACACTGGCCACTATGATATGTAGTTTTCTCGAACGCATAGATGATCGGGTTGAGTGCGAGAAACCGTGGTTCAAGCTCCATAGCTCCGTTAAACTATTTTTAATAGTTTAACGGAGCTATGGAGCTTGAACCACGGTTTCTCGCGTGCGCGTTTGGTAGCGTTTGGTTCAAGGTTCAATTCATAAAAACAAAAAAGTGATATCACTGCACTGCTTCTTTGTTTCAAAAATTGTAACGCTAAAAATTGTGTACGCTAAAGAACGAATTGACGAAAGACTGCGTAGGTTACGTGGCCACTGTGCTCTGCAAAAAGGAAATATAACACATACACAATACATCTACTATAGACATATAATCTGGAAAAGGTTTAGACCTCCCGTCTTCGGAGGAACTAGGCTTTTTGAGTCGAGATTTTCATTGCTGACGGGGGGGGACGGGAGAAGAGTCCCTCATAACGGGAATAAGGCATGAGGTTTGTCAATGATGATGAAAAAAATATGTTTCTATTATTTAATTTTCAGCATTCAAAATGGTTTATATAAGGTCACATTTTATTATATCTAATTATATATATAACATCTAATTATATCAGAGAAATAAAAATTGTAATATTTTTAAGAGCGGCCTCTCTGTCGGCTCCTTTAAATGAAACTACGGGCACAAAATCGCCGCGCGGCCGTATACTTAATTTGTGCTACGGGCACGTGTAAGCGGTGAAGGCATTGCGACCTCTCAGTTTCAGCTCCTTTGAATTGAAACTACCGAAAGTGCTTTATTTTACTTTTTAATCGAAATGTCTTTTGGCGTTTTTTTTGAAAACTAGCGTATAAAAATTTAAGGTTTTTTCATAAAAATATTTTATATATGTTGTTGAATTTATCCTCAAAATATTTGCAGTTGATAAAATGTGACCTTATATAGTTACAAGATAAAAGGCGAGGGCAACTTCACAGTGTCGTAATACTTTAAAATGTGAGCTTGCAGCTAAATTATAAATAATAATAAAAATGAGTTAAATTCGGAAAATTTTTATTAAATTTTTATTTTTTTAAGTTCTAAATTATTACTATGATGAATTATGTTAAATTTATTTATTGATTTTGATATTGTTTGTATTGTGACGTTTATTACTTGTAACCATAGTGATCATAGTCCATGTTACAGACGCATTTTATTGGGTTCTGAAACAATTATTTTAAGTTTCCCCAATATATTAAATATATTAATATATGGTACTTACTATCTGTAATCTGTTGTCGTAATAATAAAAAAATTACAAAGTGCTCGAAAAACTCAACGATTCTTATGGGGTCACGGTAGCTCAGCGGTCAGACCATTAGACCGGTAATCCAAGGGTCGTGGGTTCGACACCACTCGAGCTTCCTGGGACAGGTTGACTTGTAAAATTTTTATCTTGTATACTATACAACAATTATCTTTTACAGATGACTATCAAAAGCGTATTGATATTGTCCGTGTTATTGCACGCGAACGCGCATGTAACCAATGAAAAAGCTTTAGGCACTTTGTACAGATGGATGCAAATCGACTATGAATATCCATCGCCAGTAGACAGGCAAGCAGCCATAAATAATGGGTGAGTAAATACATAATAGTAAATATATAATAGTACGTAAGTTCTTACATAACAGTAAGTTAAGTATCCAATAAACTTACTTCTTCTCGACGGTCCCTACGTAAAATTCCTCAAGTGGTACATAAGTAATTTTTATTTTTTTGTTTCGAAACCTTCACGTCATCCTAAAGTTTCGTTTCATCAAAGAAACAGGGCTAAAAATGCCATAGTTCTACTCTAAATCAAACCTCGACAAATTCCATAACTACAAAATCTCCAACGTAAAACTACAGTAGTGGTAGTTCCGTAATTTTACATCGAGGAGTCAAGGACGCCCTTGCGCGCCTCCCCCGCAACTGCCACTTGCGGAACAGTTGCGCTCGCTCCCTCATGGTAATGTTTTCTTTTACTGCGTAAGTACTCGTTAAATGTATAGAAAGATGCCACGAAAGAGTAACATTATGGATTACTCCCAATCTGAAAATCCCGTAAGTGTTTATTACGGCTCATTATGTCCCACGTATAATTTTGTAATTGGCAGTTACAATATATATCACCATAAAACCTGCCACGTAGAAGTCGTTATGTACCACTTAAGCATTTTTAGTTAGAATGTTGCCGATGTAAAATGACGTATGTGACTAATAATACATAAAATGAATGTTTTTTATAATATTTTTTGTTTTTTCTTAAAGGGACAATAAATAAAAACTTCATGCCAAATTTCATTACTCTATATGCAGTAGAACTTGAATTAGACGCGTTTGAAACTTCAAACCACTCTCCTGTAAAATTTGGCATTTGCAGTTATGTTATTTTACGTAGGGACCGTCGTTCTTATCTTATCTTATCTTACCCCTAAATTAAAAATGTTACCTACTACGTATACATCATCGGCTAGGTGACGTTTCGGTAATTTATGTCCTCACTGCAGGGGCCTTCATGGATGGAAAGGGAGAACGGGCCATAAATCAGTACGCGGGCCCAGTGCGGATTGGTGGTTGTTAACGACTGCTAATGCAGCCGGGGCCACCGGCTTTACGTTTCTTCCGAAGCACGGATACGTTGCACCTTTTACGTATACGTTAAACCTAAATTTGAAAGACTAATTAAAACTTTGTACAGTGTCTTCTGAATCTTTATATATAAAAATCTTCTGTGCGTGTGTATGTTATTAAACTCCTACTAAACAGCTTGACCGATTTGAATGAAATTTTTTGTGTGTATTCAAGTGGATTCGAGAATGGTTTAGATTTACAATTGGACCCGGTAGCCATGGCGCTGCTATAGGGGTCCATCATAGGATACGGGTGTTCTTAAGCGGACGAATGATTTGTTTGTTTTGTTGTCATGGAAACGTTAACTGTCAAAGCGGTACGAAGTCCGCCGGTCATCTAGTTATGTATAAAAGCTATATATAAAAAAACACTAGCCGAAAAAACAAAGTTGAAAACCACCTTGACATGATAAAAAGAAAATTGGGTTCTGACGTTTACCATCATAGATACAATATTAGCAACGCAGAATAGTAATTAAGGTCACATCTCGCAATATGCTTCAAGGTTAAAATTGTCTTCTTCCAGGGAATTTATTCAGCTCAACGTAATTCCTCTTGGTGTGGAACGATGGAAGGACAGAGTGTTCGTGAGCACACCTAGGTGGAAGAGTGGAGTTCCAGCAACTCTTTCCTCCCTGCCCACTGTCGTGCAGTCGGAGTCCGCGCCTTTGAGACCTTACCCTAGTTGGGCCTGGCACAATGCAGGTACAAGTACTGATAGCTAATCATCATCATCATCATCACCAGCTCATTTTAAGTACCCACTGATGCGGTATGCCTGCCTTTCGTATGGATGGTTAGAGAGAACGGGCTATAAACCATCAGGCGGGCCCAGTGCGGATTGGTGGTTGTTAAGGACCGCTAATGCAGCCGGAACCAACGGCTTTACGTGCTTTCCGAAGCGTGGAGGAGCTCGAGATGATACATTTTTGGTTAACATCCGAAGACAGGCCTTTGCGAAAGTTGCTAAACCATAGCAATTGCAGACCGTTAACCACTGACCACTGTTCCATCGAGCTCCTCAAGGAAAGGTACAAGTATTACTAGGTAGACAATATTTGTAAGGTTTGATTGACAAGGAAGTTAATCAACAAAAGACGCATATTATGCAAATTATTTGAAAAGCTAATATCGTTTCTTTGAACTAGAAACATGTTCTTCTAGAGTATGTGTTGATGCGAGGCGTCGGCTTCTTACAAGTGCTATTTTCAGATTACTTATATATAATCATATATAATCAGTTATAATCATAACCAATCTAAATATTTTTATGAAATATTTTTTTCGGAAATGTAATACGTAAACATTGATAAAATAACGCTATCCAATAGGCGCTTGACCAAAAGGCATTCTACGAGTACTTCGATGTAGCTCAGTTGGATTAGCTGTTGCTAAGATTGCAAAAGTCATGGGTTCGACTTCCACTTGACTTAAGTCGTTTTTTTTTCAAGTGCTATTTTCAGTTTTTATACATATAAAGAAATTGTGAATGCAAATTTACAATTTTAATATATTTCTTTATACCTATTTATATTTTTTTCTAGATAACTGCACCGGGTTTACGTCCGTGTTCCGCATGAACATCGACCACTGCGGCGTTATGTGGGTCCTCGACTCCGGTCAAGTGGAAGCATTCGAGACGCCGCGCCAGCTCTGCCCGCCGACACTGTTCGCCATAGACTTAGAGACAGACACCGTGCTGGCCCGCTACCCCATACCCCAAGAGTTTGTTCTACAAAACTCACTCATAACCAATATCTTAGCCGACTCCAGAAACGCAAACTGCAATGACCTTCACATTTACATCGCAGACGCATGGCGTTTTGGATTGATCGTATTCAGAGCTGCTGATGCTGCTTTCTGGAGATTCAGCCACTACTCATTTTACCCTGAACCGTTGCTATCGAACTACACGTTACATGGACTAAACTATCAATGGTCAGACGGTTTATTCGGTATGTCGTTAGGGAAATTTCAGAATGGTGACCGCCCATTATACTACCATGCAATGTCAAGTTCCATCGAGTTTGTAGTTAACACTTCGATTATAAGGGATCCTACACGTGTGTCTGATTCTGTGAGCGAATTTAAACTCCTCGGTGAGAAACGTGGCGCCGACGGACAAGTCTCTGCCGCAGCTATTGACCGCAACGGTGTCATGTTCTATAACCTCATTTCGCAGGACAGTATCGGATGTTGGAACACACGCAAACCATACCGAGAGGACAACTTAAGTGTCGTCGCAAGAAACAACGTAACATTAGTATTCCCAAATGATATGCGCATCGACCACGAGGTACCACAAACCATATGGATAATTACTAACAGGCTACCGTTTTACCAATTCAACTTGATTAATCCGAACGAGTACAATTACCGAGTGATGTTCTTAGATCCAGTCAAAGCAGTCACACAAACCGTCTGCAAGTTATAAAAGAAGAAAAAAGTAGATTTAACATGATCTATAATGCGATTCAAAATTTCGATACACTGATCTTAAAGATGCGTATGCGTATTTAATGCCAGCCGTCTTTGAAATGGTACGCTAAATAGAGATGAACTTAAAATGCTCAGTATAAGAGAGATCGTGGTAAATAGGTTGATTGATACCGTATTTAGAGTTATTATACCCTTTCAAATACTATAAATACTGGTACTTATATTACAAAATAGTTGTAAACCAAAAATATTTGTAACTTACTGGTTTATATAAGCTAACCTGATCAGTAGAGTAAGAAAACGTTCAAAATATAAATAATAAAAAACCTTGTTATGATTTATTGTTACGTGTTTTTTTATGATTCCTTCTGTTTTCTTTACGGTGGTGTGTAGAAGAAGCCTTTTCTGCAGTAGTATTTTTACTTCCTTCATCACTTTCATCTGTAGACATTATTGATGATACTGTTATTACAGATTCGTTTAATGTTTGACTTGAATTAGAGGTACCCGTCTCATTTTTTATTTCATCTTTCTTCAAAGATTTATCGTTAAGAGACCGTCGTCGTTTATTTATATCGTCAATTACTGATTGCAAAGTACCTTCTTTATTTGAGGAATCATTACTTTCTCGTTTTTTTGTTTTAGAATCACTTTCCGATCTATAAGGTGCCCATTCTCTTCGCGTGAATGTGACAATTTTTTCACTTGATTTAACTTGAAGCATTTTCTTTTGTTTCGTTTCATTTGCACGTAGCTTTTTTGAACTGATAGGTGTATCTGTATCAGCCGGTAATGATCCCTGTGATGACATAGAATTAGACAATTTACGATATATTGTTTCATTGTCCTCTTCGTGAGCTTTATTTCGTGTCGATGGACGACCATTGCTATCGCGAACAAGAGACAAAGATAATTCAAGTTTCTTTTGAAATATTTGTGGATAGTCACGCAAGTAAGATGCAGTCCTTGCACTGCTACTTCCCACGATAGGTGGGGTATCAGCGTTATCTGGAGGTAGTGCAGTACAATCCATAGGATTTAATTGTAATTCCGCGAAAGCAGGATGTGACCTGAATATCTCCGAATTTTTTGCATCAATTCCTTCTTTTGTTATGAACGCGCTTATTCTCAGCATCATGACACCAAATTGCTCAAGTATGCGATCTTGGTCGCGTGGGACAGTCACTTCGCTTCCTAACCAATCTTCGTAACAGAGTGGAGTATCTGACATAATGCGGTTCGAATGAATGGACAACGGCTGTATAATATTGGCTTCTTCTTTTAAATCTTCTGCACTCGTATCAGTCCCATGGCTCATTCTCGATGAGTAATCTATTTTGGAACGAACGACGTTTGTCTTTGTGATTGAAGTGTCACGGTAGCTGCAAGTTTTAATTTTTATTACCATTAACAATAAATGAAATACCTTGTAATAATGAAGTAAACACATTCCACTTACAAGTTTGAAAGCAACCTTCTGCGTAATTGTTCCTCGTCAAGTAATGATTTAGCTCGTCTTCTTCTTACAGCTAATTCTAGACCATAATCATATTCATCAGGAGCTAAGTTTGCGGGGAATGTTTTGAACACCGACGCCACTTTCAAGGCATGAAAATAGCTAATGAATAGAAAATGATTAAATGATTAAGAAACTAAACATTAACCCCCTTATTCATAAAAACTATTTAAGCATTATTTAATTAAATATTGTTTTGTCAACGTCACACAAACGTCATTTTGTATTTGAGAAAAAGAGACAAAACAATGATTAACTAATAAATGCTTAAATAGTTTTTATGAATAAGGGGGTTTATAAGCAAAGTTGTAGACTAGATCGCAATTTACCTGTAAACGAGCATCCACATGTAGAAAGAAGGCATGATTGAAATTACTTTGATTACAACAAATTTGATACATGGTGTTCTAGCTGGACCTAGAAGGACACAGGTGCCCAGACCGATTGCCAAGCTAGTCAGTTCACATAACAGTTTTCTTATTGCCGCCAATAGAAGCCAGGGTAGAACTAGCGTGGGACGTTCCTCCTAAAAAATAATACAGATATCATTCGTCGTCATCAGCCTATACTAGTCCACTGCTGGACATAGGCCTCTCCAAGTGCACGCCACCGAGCACGATCCGCAATCCGAGATATCATTTACTCATCAGTAATAATTAGTCAATTATGAAATATTTTGACTGGGAAAGGTCTGTAAACAGATGATTTCAGGGCAAAGTTTCAGGGATAATAGATACAATAAGATTAAGTAATAACCCACCACTGTGAACTAATGAGATTTGTTTGTTGATATTCATAGTAGTTAAATATTAAACAATCTTCAAATCTTCTGACAACTGGGGCCAGAACCTAAGCGTGCCTTATAAAGTACAAAAGAGGTTTGTATTTGAGATCTGGGTATCCGGCATGCCGATGGTAACTTGAAGGTACTATCCGAAGTGTCTACTTAAGCGTCGATAGCTATACAGGGAGATGAAGTGGTTCAATAATAGCTTTACGTTAGAATGCTGACGTAATTCATCCTCAACATAAGCTTTCTGAAGACAGGACTATTATGAATGTGTTGAAAGCATATTCGTAACAATCATTACAAAAAAAATATTTTTTACCAAGAACGCGGGGTAAAGAAGGACTATGTAGGAGGCGAGGTAGACGTAGACCGTGAAGCACTGCACCAGCATTATCCCTGAGATCATGGTGCGCAGCACGCGCTGCACCGGCAGCGTCAGCTCCTCCGGCATGCTCATCTGCCATACCTAAATAGATACAATTGGAGATTACAATATCTTGATAAAGAGTTTTTGATAGATGAATACTACAACCTAAATAAGAGCGTTTATTACATTTCGATGTTTGGATGCCTTTACTAACTTCGGAATACTAAACTTTCTATGATTAAGGTTAATTACACAGATCTAAATAGAGAGTAGAAAATATAAAAAAGTGAATTAAATTTTCGTTATCGTTAGTGAAAGGTTCAAATAAATTCAGTTGATTTTTTTATGTTGTTTTTTATGTCTTCTACAAATACTACCATACTACTACTACTACAACTATTTACATATAAGTATTTTCATTAACATTGGTTTAACAAAATTGGAACTTTAAAGTGTGGTATATCAAAATGTGTAAAGCCTTTATGGGTATGCACTTATAATGCTAAATATTAATAGTTTTCATTATTATCATCGTAAGTCTTTTTTATTTGGTCACTTACAAGATCACTACTCAAACGCCATCAAGTTATTTAACCTTAAATATGTTTTAATATAAACATATTAATAATTGCTGCTGCTATGCTATGATCTATATTCATTTGTCAGATATTTATACTTCTTACTTACAAATTTTTATCCCAAAATTCAACCATCTTATCTATGAATGTTTTACATAAATAATCTAAGCATAAAAGTTACTAACATATTATGAAATGTGCACTACAAAGTGTGGTTGAGGATTCTGGGCGAAGTGTAAAAAACCTTGTATTCATATTATAAAATTTACAAGAAAAAACGGTTCAATGTATATTATTGTTATGTATAATAAATAATGCTAAATTCAACCTGCTTTAAATTGGCATTCATTTTGAAGAGGGTCGCGTCGAAAATGGTTCTCACAAGCCCCAGGAGCGTCCACAGACACACCTCGCTTTGCAACCCCATCCCAACATACGACAGAACGTTAATCATTTTTCCAGCTTTTAAGTACTAAATATAAATGTTTCTTGTTTTGTTTCTTGTACGTCTGCTCCTTCATAACTGAGATAATTTGTTATTTAATTCAATCACATTTTGAGGCCTATACGGACTGTTTATTTTGTTTACAAATTTTGAAGGCTACGTAAAGTCACAATGAAGTTAATTGTCAATGCTGTTGTAGTTTTTAAAATACAATTGCAAAGACGTTCACAAATGATGAAATGAAACTACGCGAGTTCTAAGTATATTTACCTTATCATCCAAAAAGTTTGGACTAAAGTTAAAATTGGTCTCAAGTTGATGTTATCTCTTTTTTGTTTATAATCAGAATCAGTTTTAAACCAAGTTTAGTTTATTCTGTGTGTGTAAGAATAACAGGGATTTGGTTTTAACCATATGTATGTACTCTCTTATGGATCTTAGCTCCACTTATCAGCTACGTACGAGTATAAATATAATATTTTATATTCCAACTTTGGTTGCTCATTAGGAGATATATTTACATTTACCGAGTTCAAGGCCAACACATCACTATCATTTAAGTCACTTTGAGAGCAAGGTCAAATTACTTGACAAGCTAAATGCTGACTTTTCTGTATCTAAGAAGTTTTACACATTATTCCTTATCGCCATATAATTGTTTATATATTTTTTGCAAACTCACTCATGAGCTGCGCTTTTTAATATTAGGTACCTACATTTTTAACAAAATACGCAACAATGTCTACTTATTTCTCTTAGGTCTCTGTGTACAGTCAATACCAAGGTAGTTAGTACACACGATAGTAAATAAATTAGTCATATTATATTGTTACTCAACACATTGTTAATGGTTTAAGAAAAGGCTGCTCAAAGCCTCAGTCACCGTAATCGTCATCGCTGGATCGTGTTCGTAGCGTTTGAGAATTATAATTGTGAGTTGAGTGAGACAGACGAGAGCAGCTAGCGCGACGGACGGACGCTCGTTTAGTGTGGCCCGCGCACACACGGTATAACATTAGTGACGACGATCGAGATTCAAATCGTTTTTTGTTTTAATAAGTGACATCAAAGACTTGTGCGTTTTGTTACACAGTGATAATTACTTGTAAGTTAGAAGACAAGTTTTGTGCTTTCCTTTAACGCGTAAGTATTAATTAAAAATTAATGTTTAACGTGTGTAAAATTGAACGTTCGGAAAACTGTTTAGATTTTAACCTTGATTTAGTTTCAAAATAATATATTTGGGTAGCGTCCTCACCTTGGAGCGGTTTATTTTTAATACACATATGTAAAGACTTGCGATCTGTACGTGTTTTGCGGAAAATCTTGAATAAACACCTACGCTATCATCACCTCTCTATGAATTTTAATGTTTAAATAAGATAACTTCGTAAGACATGTCAATGATTAAAGGTTATAGGCGCTTATAGCAATTGACAGTAGTTTATTTACTCCCCATTATATGTTCATTACAGACATGGTCATTTTATTTTATTTACATGACAATATACACCTTAATGTATATTAGTGTTATTCAATGTTTTCAACGCATAAAGCTATTGAATTCAGGTTATTTACTCATCGTTACAATGTTCCTATTATCACATGTCCATTTGTTTTAATAAGCACATGGGAATAGACCTTAATGTATATGCGCCTACTATATTCCGATTTTTTCAACGCATATAGCAATTGGATTCAGTCTATTTAACTACTTATCATTACATTTATAAAACACGCATGTTCATTTGTTTTAATAAGCACATGGTAACAGACCTTAACGTATATTAATGTGATTCAATTGTTTACTTGTCGCTTTAACAGGATGGGATAGCAAAAGCTGTATTTTGTTTATGTTGTTCGAATCGCTTTTAATTTCTACTTTAAATCATTCTTGATACAATTTATGTATGCACAAACAATCGCGTGTACTGGCTACAAAGAAAAGAATGATGTCATTCGCGATATGCAACTCCGGATTTATTGCTCACTGCGAAGCTGGGATTGGCGGCACTATTTTTAAATAGTATGTATGTATAAGGTCACTATCGTATGCGATAAGACCTCATTTGTGTTTTATTTGTATTAAGGTGTTATTAGCTACATACTTAAGTAAACACAACAAAAAACTACTCATCACAATAACCCTTTATTGTAATAATTTAAGTTTTTTAAGCTAAAATACTAAAAGAGGTGGACTTAATGCATGAGCAATTCTTTACCGGTCGACTAAAGAAAAACTAATCGCGTAAAGAACGAAACCAAGTAAACTAAATGGATTATAAACAAAATATCAACAGATGTTGAATTTCTCATATAAATATCTTAACAAAAAATATATGCAAATTATGTATGGTACAAAATATAGAACCACTTTACTTAACTTATCTTTTGGAAAATAAAGCTTTAAAGGAAGACATTTCGTCCGCCCCATAGACTATTGTTTGACGTAGTCTATTGTTTTTGCTTTACCAATGGGGGTCATGGACATGTCATAGGGGTCTTTGACTTTTCGATGAAATATTTATGGCGATATGCTGAAAAAAAGTTGCACAGATTATAGATAGTGATATGAGTAGACAAAACCTCCTAACTGTAGAAACGCTTTGAGCGAGATATTGCCATAAAATAACTCATAGAAAGATACTTTTAAAGATAGTTACAAGTTTTACAAACTAAAAAAAGCCTTTTTAAATAAGAACTATTCTTATTAAAAAAATGGATCAATGTAAAATTTAATTTTAAGTCCATTGCAATGAAAACGATAGTTTTCATAAAACAATGTAATAGCTTAAAGTTTCACTGCACGGCACTTCATCGACTTTACGTGGCATTTCTATGGTATACTATAAACCGAAATGTAGGAAATAACTGTATCATAAATATTATGATAATTTTATATGATCCGTAACACCACCTTCCTTAGTATGAGAACCTACATTATGTCCCCATATTGGAACAGTGTGTGGGTACCGTTGTCGTGGGCTGTGGGCCCAGCGGGGTCCCACATCGCGGGTCTCTGCATTGTATGTTATGCATAACATTTAAAATATATTTTAATCAAGTATGTTACCAAAAAGGCGTGTAGGAAACAAATATCTTAATTCTTGTCACATTATTCTTGTAAAGATGTTGCGATAAAATTTCCATTTTTATAATTATTATATTTGCTTGATAGATAGTCATGTAGAGTGTTCAAATAAAAATATGTGTGTGATTTTAGTATATTTATACGTCTACTGCAATAAATACATACTGATTTAAGCTTCTAACCTGCAAGTAAATCTCTAGCTACAATATGATCAAATGGTATACTCGTATATTATTAAGTAGATAGACGTTAGTATCTCTATTAAATCTGTGATCTACTGCTATAAATTTTATATGAAACAAATGAGATAAGGTTTTTTTTTTAATTATTCATGACCATGGATACTAGTCCTTCAGTCGAAAACTTAATTTATAAACAATATTTCTGTCCTGTATGATGATGAAGAAAGATAAGAGAAATGAGAAGTGAGAAATGATATACCCCCCAACCCCTCGAGTATCTCAGTAAAGATGTGGGGCTTTACTAAGTCCTCGGGCAGACTTCTTGAGGGAATTTGAAAAGTGACGTTGCATTGTTTTATTCATTTACCAACGCTCCATGCATACTCACGAACACTTAACGGTTAATGGTGGATCATTATTTCACATAAATTTTCGACATAACACAAATTTCAGAAAATAAAACAAAACCGCAGACATGACTCTTCATTTTTCCGCCAAGAAGTTCATGAAATAAGGTTTCAGATAAACGAAAAAATCTGTCAAATGTCAGTATCATTGTCACCGCTTAATTTTGTTTATGATTTTTTCTTTCCTCAAAATTTTACTATCTACAGCTTCATGGATTTTACTGATATTCTTTTGTTAAGTGTTCCAATCTTAAATCGGAAAGTAAAAGGAGCACCGTTTAAAACCGAACAAGAGCTTTAGTTCTTTTGCTGAGGTTCAAAAGCAGATGTTTTCTTCTTTTTATAACATTGTAACATCTAACGGTTACAGTTTTTCACGCGGCCGCATACGACGGAAACACGTGTAATAACACCAGCGATGCGGAATTCCGAGCTGATGATAGTTCAGATGCTTGAAGACGGGTAGGATTGTCGCATCCGGAAAAATATCAAAGACATTTCAAACATATTTTTGTTCTACGGATGAAGCAATATGTTTGGCCAGCTCAAATGGAACCTAGCAGTCGGCATGCAGTGATGTTTTATTTTTTAAATATTATACAACATCACATACATTGTTCTGATTCCAAGTAAGTAGTTTAAGCACTCGTATTGTGGGTTATGCGTATATATGCTTATAAATTATTTCTTTTGTGTTATAGTCTGCAGTTGATAAGCTTTTGAATACAAACCCTCGTGATATATGTGTTTGTAAGAAAAATAGAGAAAGAAACGGCCTTTCTTAGTTTTATTCTTAGTACAAAATCTCTCGCTGTAGAATCACGAACCGAAGACGTTGTGACTAGAAGTCCAATTGTAGCCTAATGTGAACAAGGAATTTTAAATTAAACTTCGCCTTATGTCGTGTCCAACACTAAATAACACCAATTAATGTTACTGACGATGAATGACAATTATAATTATGGTACATGTAGTTGTTCTGTTGTCGTTAAACGTAAACCACTTTTTTACAAGATTTTCAAGTGCGAGTTTTATTCGCCATCCGTAAACGAACATTTTATAGCAAAATTTTAACTATCCTAGTATGGTAATGAAACAGCGCTTTTTGGTGACAAACGCACCAAAAAGCGCTGCTTCATTCATTACCATACTCGATTGCGAATACCAAATAATACTTGCAGTAGGCACACTGCTTCCTGATAGTTTTTACAGTATATTGAACAGATTTTTTCATATATTTTTTTTTCATATATAATTTGGATTACTTACCTTAGCTTTATTTCTTTTCTATGAATGACATTAGCAGTAGTACAGCAGTTAAATACTACGAGTATAACATGAAACTGCCAAATGTAATTATTACTTAACGGTAGCCTCCGCATGCATCGAATAAAATTAGTTTTATACTTAACAAATTAAATCTAAAAGATAAATTTACTTTATTTATTAGTTAAACAGTGATATCGCTGACATGAAGGCAAAAATCCTAGATAAAATTTTACCATGTTTGCTGATAATCCAGTCAGGTAATTGTCTATCAAGTTTTCATGTCTCCAGTTCCGATAGAAAATCGCAGAAGCGTTGTCAGTAGCTGGCTTGTCGTCGCACACGCGTGAGAGCACGCTGCCAAAGTAAACGTTAACGTGCAGAAGGATTGCTTCGTAACAAAAGCTTCGGTCTCTTAACAAAAAAGTTTGGGTGTGAAGTAGCCTCTATTTTAGTTCGAGTGTTTATAATATTTTCGTTACTAAATTAATACGTTGCAAAATATTATTATACTTACTCTACATTATAAAAATTTAAAAAGGTTTTCTAATAATAAGCTTTTTATTTTTTAAAGACTGGTACAGCAGAATTACTTCCTTTCCAACATCAGATTTTCAATACAGCAATTAATGCTCCTCCGCCGATAGTTCTTTCACAAACAAACATCATGCAATACCTAGTCCTATTTAACGCTAAACACAAAGACATTTAAATATTAAATCTCTTTGGCTAAACATCATCAAAAAAGTCTGTCGGTATTATGACACATCAGACTATCAGAAACTGTCTTTTTATTATTTTTCCGTAATGGACTTTAAACTTTACGTTTATGGTAATATGGTTTAACATTTATTTAAATTTAGTATTTTTCTTTTTGTTTGGCAATTTTGGGTAGGTTGATGTGCGTCTGTATGTACCTTGTTTTTCTTTTTAAGTTTTCATGTCAAACGCTCCTTCTGCAATATTGTTATTTTACGGTGCCCTTTCCCTGGTCCATACACGGCGGAGCTCAATATGGCAGTCCCACATGCCTAGACCTAGACTGAGCCCGTTCATTTATCCCATCTCCAGCGCTTTCTAACTCCGTTAAACAACTTGTCTATCCGTTTTGAAACTACTCACAGCAACTGTGTCGTGGTCGTGCGCAATGGAATCTGCAATCAATTCTTTAATACTTTTATGGTTTTATTAAAAATTGTTAAATTGAAATAGTTAAATTTAAACTAAAATTACATCACTAATGTAGTTCGAAAAAAACAAAATTCATGAATCCTTTTTTTTCTTTAGTTGATGGCTTAAGCCAGTGTCAAAGTATTACTTCTTACAAGTAATACATAAACAAACAATTTTTCTTCCCTGTATTCTTCACCTTCCCGCCAAGAAGTTATGAATCCTTATTAGTAAGCTATAAAATTACCACTCCTGCATTTACCCTAGCCTATATACTAGTCCACTGCTGGACATAGGCCTCTCCCCTCCTGCTTTTAAAACGAAATATCAATTATACATGGCGAAAATGTCATAACCATATCCCATCACGCTGGCCAAAATATTTGTTGGTATGTCTGAAGCACAAAGATATTTTTAATTTGATTACTCAACAGGTGACTCGGCCCTCTCGGCATAACTTATATTGCTGGAAGTGGATTAAATTGCCGAAAGTTGCTAGCGGCTGCGCTATGTAGCTTCTCTATACTCAAACTACAAATTTACTCGTAAGTGTTATAATTTATTGCCAACAATACTGTGTACAAATTGTGCAGATAATAATGCATTAAAAAACATTAGAATCAACACAATGCCCATAACGGATATCCAACTTAAAAAAGGAGATGTAATTTTATTTACAAAAACAAATGTAAGGGTAACAATTGGGTATATTAAAACACAAAATTAAATCATAATATAATAATACTAATATGACAGTCAAGTATAGTAATAAAAAATAAAATTTAAATTTAAAAAAAATCTAGCTGTACTAGTAATCAGTAGTGATATTGACTGATAATTACTATACTCTGTGTATAGTAATTATCAGTCAATATCACTACTGAATGCGGTCTTTCATCGATATGGGTACGGTGCATGACCTTTCGTTTAGAATTTTAATTACCAAGTGTTAAATGAAAAGCAAGCCGGCTATTAAGGCCACTGTAACGAAGATTCCCGTACCGGTGTTCCTCTAATTACAGAGTTCATTAAAATTGTTAGCGTTCATCTTGCGGGTACCGTCATCGCGTAACGGAACGGTAAAACTATTGTTCTCTATTTAGTGAGAACTTAACTACTGTAAATTAGTAAACAATAATAACTTTTACTTCATTCCATTTACATCGAGGGATAGGTGAATATTTTAAAAAAATACGAAAATTATATTTTTTCTTTTTTAATTTAGCATTTAACGATGTTCCATAAATACACATTTATTTATTTTACTAGCAAACCAGGATATAGCTATACATTGCGAATTTTAGATATTTCATAACTGCTAAATAGTAACCTTTATAACCTTTTAATAATATGTGACTTAACTTGACTTAACTATAATGTTCATTTGCCAAAGGATTTTTAAAATAATACGTTACGATTATTGTAAAAAAATATACTTAAAGTCGTACTTTATAGATTCTTCTATCACTATCTGCTAAAAAGAATTGCCATATTACAATAAAAGATAATGATTTAACGGAATTCAATAAACATTCCATAGCGAACTTGGAAGAATGTATAATGTAAGGGAAGACCCTTACATTATACATTCTTCCAAGGAGAATTAAGAAATTCTCCTTTTAAAATAAAAAGAGAATTAAAATTATTCTAAATTCTAAACTTACTGAGATCTTAATAGTGGTTCATACACCAGAGTGAATACTGAGTATTGTTTATTGTTTTAAGCTCCCGTTGGATGAGTCGTAGCTGAGTGTGCTCGGTGACTCACTTCGTGGGATTGTTGATTACAAATTACAACATTACATCTTCGGACAACGATGACGTTATTCAACCTCTAAATAATATAGAATACACTCACGAGAAGGGCATAAGCTTTTACCTACAACTATAATAAGCTCCCCGTTTATTGATGAAAAGGTAGCCAGATCCGCTCCAATCGTTCAATGAAGAATTTTTATTGATCTAAATAAACATAAATTATTATAAACTAGTAGTGCATGGTGTAGGTAGACTAAAAATATCGTACCACGTAAACTTTTGGCATTCCTCGCTTTCACGTTTGATGTTGTAACATTATCATCATAACATGTTTACAGTTTGAAAAGTTAACAAAACTTTTTTCAGATACTCACGTATAACAACAAATTTTGATGCACATTTCTGCGATATCTAAGACTTATTAGGTGGCTGGTATGAAAGGTAATCCGTTAATGAAAATGAAAATGAAACTGTCACTTATCGTTCTTATTTTTTACAATTCCTCATTATTATTTTTTAATTACTAACTGTCCGTTCTGCCTGCAATGATGATGTTTTGAGTGACAATACTTTGTGCTATTAGTAGAGAGATACTCAAAATGTACAATGCACTTGCCCGTTTATATCGGATGTTTCACCAGTTACAGTAGTAATAAGATACTCTCACTGTAATTTTCATGCTCTTTTTGTCTTTACCACAACAATATGAAGTTAATTGGTATTTTAATTGGTAATTATAAGCTTTTGTGTCAGCTTTGCGGTACAAACATGCTTACAAGGACCCTGATGGCCTTGCAATTGAAATGTTATTTGTTTATATTATTTCAGTAATGTGTATTAAATCGGAGACTTATATATTTAATACTACAACATGTATAATGTGGCTGGCTTAGTCAACAGAAACACTTTGCTAGCACTTGTCAGAACGATATACTTTCGTTAGCATTGCATGGATGGGAATAGCGAAGTATGACGTCACTATTATGGTTCATCAATTGTTTAGGTCAAGTCAAAAACTTTTACGTGAATTCATTTGTCCTTTTAGGGTCTATATACACGGGCTGCTCGAGCAGTTAGCCAGTGATCAAAATACAAGGACCGCTTTAGTAGTCGTAGTGAAACTGCCATTTCACCGAGCTGCTGGTCAGCAGCGGGCAGTCAGCCGGAGTAGTCGCATTTGCTGGAGCGGTTCCATATATATGTTTACAGTCTTCTATTTGTAAATAGAATACTAGTTCACTATCCAGTCGCAGCTTGAAGCATTCGGTGCTTTAGTAGTCGTAGTGAAGCTGCCATTTCACCGAGCTGCTGGTCAGCAGCGGGCAGTCGGCCGGAGTAGTCGCAACTGCTTGAGCGGTTCCATATACATATATGTTTACAGTCTTCTATTTGTAAATAGAAGACTCTAGTTCACTATCCAGTCGCAGCTTGAAGCATTCGATCCTGACTGTTTCAAGCTGCTCGTGTTTGCCCGATCTTAATGTTATGGAATCATCGTTGTTATCGTCAACATCCAAGTCGTGTAAAGTTTTTTTGCAAGAAAAGTGGTAAAGTCAAGTCAAGTGTAAAGTTTTTTACACCATCAACGATCGACGATCACGATTCAATTGTAACTAATATTTGAATCAAAATCATGCTACGATCGTAATGAAGAGCTTTAAATCTCTCCTTAACACGTCTACCGTGAGCAATTATTAATAGCCGTTAGCCTTGGCGACCGCCGATCAGGTCCATGACCATATTTAGTTTTTGCTTCGGCTCTCTCGTTACCGGGAACTCGCTGTGACTTATTCGGAGCTGTGACATTGACATTGCGGCTTCACGATAACGAGGAGGGAGGTTGCAGCTCTGTGTGATGTCATTCCATTGTTGCGGTTAACCTGAGCTGCCTGACATATGCTGTTTTGCCTTGGCGTTAATGAATGAGTGTAAAATAACGCCGAAATGACCTTTGAAATTCCCTATTACGGTTCATGTGTATCATAGTTTGACATTGAAATTGTGTTTAATTAAGTCATTTTATATGTCTAGACTTGTATAAAAATATTTTACAGTCCATGTCAAGCAATAGTTTTCACAACTACCTAGCTAATTATTGATACTATGTAATGTTTCGATTTGCTACTTAAGAAATAAAAATGTATGAAGTACCATTAATCTAAGACCCATGTGAATTCTCAATATAAAACGAAATCTTAATAAGTCATTAATTCCGAGAAGACGAACGCAAACCAACTTTATCTTACAAGAATACCATTTTAAAATTTTGTTCGTTTTCCCTATATTTACGTACTTTGTAAGATCAACACCGACCCGGCTATTTTTAAATCATCTTGTGTTCTGCTGATAACTCTTGGGTAGGTACACTTATGTATGTACATATCCAAAATGCTGGTAGCTAATACCTACATCATCACGGGCCAAATCTATACATATAATAAGAACGTAGGGATAAAAAAATCTGTAATTGCAAGATATAAAAAAAAATTACACAGGGTGCCTTAAAATCACTTACGGGACACGATAGAATAGTTTAAAAAGAAGTTGTTTGTTTGTTTGTTTATTTGTTTGTTTGTTTGAACACGATAAACTCGAGAACTACTAAACGGATTTTGATCCGGTTTTTACCAAAATGCTAAGAAAATTCCTGAGAGTAAGATAGGCTCCAAAAATACTCGAAAATTGTTAATTTTTTATATGGTCTAAACCGGGCTTTAATCCTTGGTTGCTTGGCAACTGTTGTTTATTATGTAACAAGGGATTTTTTTTAATGAGTTTTACGGCTCTGGCATCTGAGGCTCTGGCTCTCTATTGCTATCGTATTTTACGACTCTGGGTTCTTTGCTCTTTTGAGCCTGTCATTGATAGTTGTTGCCATAAGAATACCGATTTTGATGCGGTTATCACCAAAATGCTTAGAAAATTATGGAGAATAACATACAAATTGAAAAATGTTAAACAAATTTTGATACGTATGTACGTACGTATTTACGCGACCAACTGTTAGATACGTTCGTTAAGTTATTATTTTAGAAAAGTTTTGTTACTCTCTAAGGTTACCTACCCTTTATAAATCTTCACCAATTTTGGAAAATAAAAACAAGCTCGAAATCACGCACATCATTAAACTTGGCTGTACATACACCTTTTGTTTCATTTTCCAAAATAACCAATAATAATATGTCTATTTAGTCGCGCCTGCGCGCGGCGCTTATTCCATTTTTCTAATACACAGAAATGTTAAAAGTTAAAACATTACCTATATTTGGCGGTATAAACCTCTGTATCGTTGCCCAAAATGATGTCTCTCTTTTTTTAGTTATGCATAGAAATGTTACCTACTCATTAAATTTGGCTGTATAAAACTTTTTATCATTGCCCAAAATCATGTCTCTATTTTTTTAGTTATGCATAGAAGTGTTACTCACTAAATTTGGCTGTAAAAAACTTTGTATCATTGCCCAAAATTATGTCTCTATTTTTTAAATATAGCACATAGAAGATATCTTGAATTACATAACTTGCTGTATAAACCTTTGGGTCGTTGCCCAAAATACTTAATGTTGTTTTTTTAAATCTATTTGGTGAAAAAACGCGGAAGAGGAAAATTATTTAAAGTAAAGTTGTCTTGGCGGGTGAGTGAAGAGTCATCGGTTTTGTTTTATTTTCTAAATTTTGTGTTATGTCGAATATTAATGTGAAATAATCAGTTGCCGAGCAACCGATTTGAGCCTTAGATTGTTCTGAGACTTGAATACCACAGACCAAATCTATCTATACTTACATATAATATAGCTAAAGAGGGTCGAAAGTCTGTACATGGAAAATGTTCGAAAAAAAGTTGGATGTGGATACTTAAAATCAATAACAGAACACCTTCCAACAGTTTTTAGAATTTTTGTCTGTTTGTCTGTTTATCTGTTTGTTTGTTTGTTTATTTGACCGCCGCTCATCACGTGAAAATGGCTGAACAGATTTATATGAAACTTTACACATAGACAGACCCGGACTAGGATATAGGATACTTTTTATCCCGGTAACAGGTTCCTGTGGGATAGTATAGTCATCGCGAACGAAGTCGCGGGCGACAACTAGTTAATAATAAATCGATGGTTCATACATACCTTATTATTATCATATATTACGAACTATTTAGCTTTATGTTTGTTTATATTATTATTTTTTTAAATCTTCATCATCATCATTATCAGTTTATTTTATGTCCCCACTGCTGGGGCACGAGCTTTCCCTATGGATGGGTAGGTAACGGGCCATAAACCACCAAGCGGGCCCAGTGCGAATTGGTGGTTGTAAACGACTGCTAATGCAGCCGGGACCAACGGCTTTACGTGCCTTCCGAAGCACGGAGGAGCTCGAGATGATAAAATTTTGGTCACCCATCTGATGACCGGCCTTTCCGAAAGTTGCTTAACCTCAGCACTCGCAGACCGGGCGCGTTAACCACTGCGCCACCGATGGCGCAAGCCCGAAGCCCGAGCTTCTCAAAAAAATCGTAGTGCAGTCATTTTTAGGTTATCTATATAGAAACTATTTATATTGTGCACAAGCTACGGTGTATGATTTATGAGACACTAATGATGACGCTTCTGCGCTACTTTATGGCGTTATTTTAAAATATTTCAAACATCAACGATGAAAAAGCTATTTTTATTATTTGGTTAATTAGCTTGCTACGTGGTGCAGCGTAGCGTAAATTAGAGTAAAGTTTTTTTTATAAAAAACTTACATTACTTAACTTTTATAAGAAGCTAACTGTATTAATTTATTTTAATTTCTTTTAGTAAACCCATTCACCATTGTCAGTTTGTTCTTACGTTTTCTTTTAACTTTTAATACAAAATAACTGAAAGGTACTATTACTACGACTTACTTATATGAACACACTACTTATATACACGTTTACTAAGAAAAGGTCACATTCAGGGTTCCGACATGAGATTTTTGAACCAGTAGTGATGGTTCTTACACTATGATATCACTTATTCTATGACGGGACGGTGCTAGGCCTTTTAAAGGGATTTTAATGTTCAATAAATTTAAATTCTACCAACAAGGACTCGATTATAATTTGAAAGATCTTATTGACAACAATTTCTGAAATTAAATTAAATTGTTTATTTGTATGTGACAAGTTTCACAAATTCTTATACGTATATCTTCTCTTCTCTTGTCTCAATTTACCCTATATCTTTATATACTACGTTCACTCGGTTGGTACTCGATACCTAAGTAAAATTGTAAGTATCTAAATCAGATTCGATCATTCGACAGATTACCGCCTGCCAGTACGAACGGTAGTACTATTAGTTATTCTGTGGCACGTCTCAATAATCTCACGCAAATTATCATAAAAGAAACCCGTCTAATCAATTTGTTGGTGCGGGCACTTCGGGTATGCACGAATAACACGGCCAGAGTCATAGACTATGGCCAGAGTTTTGGAGAGGGCATTGTTTACAATACACACAATCGCAGGCGCGCGTGTGCGGCCAGTGACGTAATCTTCCGCGCTGCGCGTGCGCCGCGCAGCCGGCCGGCCTTCGCGACTGTCGTGGGTGAACCGTAGTGATGAGCTCATGCGCCTGTATTTATTTATAGTAGGTTAACGGATTATCATAAAATGTATCCATTGAGAATTATAAATCTTTAGCGACAGTCATATGAACATATGTCTTAGTTTTTTGTAAAATCCCTGACTTCAAGATACGCTATGTTATTTCAGTGAATTCACAGTAATGTAATTAATGCAGCTTATCCTGAGAAATACGGATAACACGGTCGGATACAGGTGACCGCCATAAAAATATATATACTAATTGCTAAAACACGCAAATCTTATGGTGTTCTAGTTCTTAGAACGAAATGGTATTTTTAAACAATTAGGTATACTTTAATATATTTAAAAAAATCGTGATGATGATTCGTCAGAATCATGACTCACTCACTGACTGACTCATTAACATCGAGCCCAAACCATCTGAAAGCTAAAATGTTGAACAGAGAATCCCCTACAATACAAATGTTTATACAAAAGTTGAGCGTCGATCGACCACCAGGTGGCCGATAACAATTAAAACTCTATTGTGTTGTGTGTGTAATTCTAGTCTATTGTGTTTTGTTGTGGTATTCGCGCGCTCGAGCTCTTAAGCAGAAGAAGTCGCAGGCGTTCGCTAGTTATGATATAAAAAATACTTATTTACTTAAAATCCGTCGGAAATCCGTTCGAAATGTACATTATTTAAGTGTTCTCCATCACTATCGCATAACTACGCGTCGACACCACACCACAGATTAAGTAATAGTTCTACCAAATGCCGTGCCTTATCTTTATTGTATTAGAGTTATCTGGAAATTCTTAATTTCTTTCAAAGTTCATTGCTACTTCCTATTTTACTGTTAACGATTCAGCTGTTATCTGTGTGAAATTTCTTCTCACTGATATTTTATACCCCCTTTTTTGTACGTCCGACTCGAACCTAGAATCTAATAAGGTACCTACTCGACACTAGCGACCCTGGGAATACTCCGGAGTTTGTTTGGCCATTACTGCTTCAGGATCTATAAGATTCCCGTAGCCGGAAAACTCTGTGAAGGTCAAACCGCAAATACTTGTCTAGAAGTCCTAAATCTAAATTAAACTAATTTCACATGAGGCCGTATCTGGTTATCATCTGGGTATCATGCTACGTTTTTGTGCTGAATTTCACGTCTTATTTGTAAAAAACTGCGTGTCAAAGAAGTAACCTTAAAAGGTTTTCCATCAGATTTTAGGTAATGTCTAAATTGTAATGATTAGTAAGTAATTGAATAAAGACTTGAGAGAAGAGATAATCGTTAAATTACCAATTTTCAACTACATTTAAAATAGAATAGAACTACAAATTGCGTAACGAAACAAGGTCTATAGTTAGTTAATGACAATGACTTTGCTCCGGCGCACATAGCTACGTGTGCTATGTACCAGACTACCACAAACTGCCAAATTTCCTCAACAGACTTTGAACTTTATGTGTATGGCATAGGGCTAAACATTCGTTGAAGAAATTTGACATTTTTGGATAGTTAGATGTGCAGGCGTCTGTACTAGCTCTACCGATTACCTTGAGTTAAATGAAGTTTGATTACAGAGTCTTACTATTCTTCCTCATTAGGAATGAACTAAATTGATACGATTCTGCTGTTCCATGAACCATGGCCTCTAATAATTTCCTACTAGCTGACCTGGCGGCCTTCGTACCGCTTTGACAGTTTCTATGACAACAAAACAAACGTGAACGCGTAACAAACAAACTCACATTCACATTTATAATTAGTAGGGATTTGCACAAACTTTCAATTTGAATGCCGTGATGATAAAAGTACTATACTATAGTAATATTACTTATCTTGTTACTAAAAATGTTAAATATACTTTTTTTCTGCAAAAAACTTTCCCTGCCATATACGCAATACTTTTATCTGATGTTTGTGTATTCACAAGATTATCAAAGTTTCGCTAATTAGCAATAAGTAAGGAATATTATTACGCAATATAAAATTCAAAAATATATCTTGAAGCAGTACAATTTTCAGGTATTCGTAGCACCTACCAACAATAACTAGTTGAATAGTTTCGTCATGTCTTTTTGTCTGTCCACAAACTTTGAAATATAGAAAGCTAAATCTCGCCATTTTTGCATGAAATGCTGAATAAATACGTTTTATGTAAAATATGTTCCTTTATGCCGATTTAAAAGTGCTTTTTTACTATGTAAATTTAACAATAAATAATGGCTGTTGCGTATTTTAATCAGGGCCTGGTATCTCGAAAGCATGTGGGAACCGGCGGCGTGGGTGCCCAGAATCGCCCGCACCAATTGAGAACAGATGGGATGCCTTCCGACTCCAAGTGTAACTCACTGTTTGAGACACGCTTTATAACAAATTGGTGTTCAACATGTGGTGTAACTATAAAGCGATTGCATTATGAAACCTTAACTAAGGTTTTCGTTTCATATAAGCATATGTGCAGTGTGCCATTGCATCTTCCTCTCCGGAAGATATTCAGCAACAATCAGGTTGGGTGCCTAGTTTTTCATCACTATTCTAACTACAACTTGCGTGGGTTTATAGCGGCACCACTATATAATCCATACACAATCCACGTGATCTACATCTACATTATAAAAAGTTTTAAGAAATAAAGCGTCTTTTAGATATTATCAATACTACGAGCATAGCGTAAAAGAAGTTCGAGATCTCTAAATGAGTAGGTTTGGAAACATTTTACAAGTATTTAAAAAGGATTGTAGCTATTGTTAAATTGGTATTTCAACGTACACAAATCACCTGCTGCATAACATTTTGAGTTCATATTTCATATGCAATGAGTTGCGTAAAGTTGCGACCTTCGTTTGTTTAATGACCGCAGGCGGGCTCGCTGCCAAGTTGACCGTCGCCGTCGTCCATTGACAAAAGTATATATAAATAAAGTAGTGATCTTGAACCGCATCAGTCTTCATTTCATTTCCAAAAGATATGGTTTGGTTATCAGGATCGTTTTAATGGAACAGTAATATCTGTTGAATTGAATATATGTACAACATGTAACAAAACAAACGTATACTTACCTACCCTGCATGTAGTTTCTTAAGAATCGGTTTTTGAATCGATTGCAGGCATTTTTACACAGCTTTATTTTACTGTATTAAATATTTTTTTTATAAAGAAGTAAAATACAGTTACTTCTTCGTTTGCAACAAACTTAATTAAAATGTAAGCCATATTATTTATCATGAATACACATACTTATATTTTATAAAGGATTAAGTATATGCTGTTCAAGAAAAATGGAAGAAAGAAAGCATGTTGCGCCGACCCGAAATAAGATTGGGAACGGTGTGCAACAAATGATGATAGTAATAAGGGTTGCCACCCGTACTCTAAAATAAAGTATTGTCCTCTTTTTCATGTAAGCGTACTTTATAATCTACGACACCAATAAAGTACGCTAAAATACTCTATTTACGTAAAACTGATTGTTACTGGCTCGTTACTGGTTATGAGTACTTATGAGACTAAATAAACTGTTACAAAATATATGTTAAATGTCGCAAAGAGCAACAAAAAATACGTTTTTAAGGACAAATAAATAAATACTCTTTTTTATGCTATGTACTTTATTTTGTTCCAACATAATGAAAAAATACTTTATTCGTCCTGAAAAAAGGTGAGAACCCTAATAGTAATACAGATGACTTGGCTATCAAGAATTCAAAGAATCTGTAATGAAATCGCGGGATGTTTATCTGTAAAAGCTTTTGGCTATGACGCAAGTAACTATCAGTTATCTTATGTCCATCTCTGTAAAAAACTGCAACTGATAAATGTCCCATCGCTTAGTATATAGTACGTTCATTTGCATTAACTATGTACTATTTACTGTACGCAAAGGCCGGTCATCGGATGGGCGACCAAAAATTTATCATCTCGAGCTCCTCCGTGCTTCGGAAGGCACGTTAAGCCGTTGGACCCGGCTGCATTAGCAGTCGTGAACAACCACCAATCCGCACTGGGCCCGCGTGGTGGTTCATGGCCCGTTCTCCCTATCCATCCATAAGGAAGGCTCGTGCTCCAGCAGTGGGGACATAAATGAGCTGATGATGATGATAATGATGTACTATTTTAGGTTCTAAATAGAGTAAGGTTTCGCATAAATTAATTGTAACAACAATTTCAAACATATCACTCATTAATTTTAGTTCATGTTAATCCTGACGTTTCGAACCGTTCGCAGTGTCCTTGGTCACAGAGAGACTGACACTATTGTCACAGACACTTGGTGACCACGGACCCTGTAAAGGGTCGCTGAATGTATACAATAATGTATAGATTGTAGTGTGACTCTCCACAGCGTAGAAAAAAGAAGAATTACTTCTTAGTGTCACTGACACTCCTTAGTGTACAAGATCATGGACTGAATCCACTTCAAAGAAAATAAAAATGATTTTTTTATACATACACACTTACTATACTTGAATCAGCGTCTCTAAGTAGGCCATGAATCGTGACTTGTTCTTAATTTAATGAAAACAACGTTGTAATTATTAGAAGTTCATTGCCCTAAAAGTGTAGAGCCGTGAGCAGAGAGAGCAGAACAGTCGCAATCTATGAGTGTATGAGTAAATAAAAGCCTCTTTATAACAGTTGCAGTGTCTTGGACTAATATTATATTAGTTCATGGTAATGTGAAGTGTAAAGACTCTTCAAACTTCCTAATTATTACTAAAAAACAGTAATAATATAAAGTTTCAGCGTTGAATATGTGAGATGTGTTATTCGAATGGTCATGTGGATTTGAATAACCACAAACACTAGTATAATAGTAATAAATTTAATCCACACTGGCATATAAAATGGAGGCGAGCGCGGCCCCCGCAGGCTATCAGACGCATTCTGTCGCATCAAGCGTTGTGATCGCTATCATTAGTGGGGCACTCCCGCTCTTGACACGTCTTTCGATACAAATCCAAATCAAAATGAAATCAAAAATGCTTATTATTCTCATGTTGTAAAATTGGTTAGTGGATGTATCAGTTATGAACCCTGAACGGGCGCAGCAATTTAAAACTTACTTTTTTTACTTACTTACTTAGTTTGAAGTCATTAAGCGAAGGTCGTTTTGTCCTGCCGTTTTTTTAACTAACTAAGCCAGTCGCTTCGTTAACTACACAAAATCTAACTTAGGTATACGTAAGGCAAAAAAAACTAATGAGATGTGTCTTTGTTTTCATGTTCTATTTTGGATTTTAACTATGCACTTTTTTTGGAACTATCTACGAACAATATTTTTTTTAAATATCCTATGTTACTCGCAAGAAATGTAGTACTCTATCACTGAAAGAATTTTTGGAATTGGGCCAGTAGTTCCAGAGATTACCCTCCGCAAACAAACAAACAAACAAAGTCACAAACTTTACCTCTTTATTAATAGTATAGATATATACTTAACAAGTTTTTATATGTTTTTATATATATAATATTTAGAAGTTAGAAACTTTTAGAAACTGATAGAATACTACATTTCATGCGAGTAACATAGACTATTTAAAAAAAAAATCTCAAATCCACGCGGACGAAGTCGCGAGGAAAGTGCTAGTTTACTAATAAATGAAGATAAAACTTCGTGGAGTGTAAAGTCAAAGTTTATATGGAGAAAGAGTTGCGATAGATAAACTTTATGTAAAATATAATTGTTACAATACATTACATTGTATAAACATTGTATATTTCGGATGAATTTCGACCGCTGAGCGGCCACTAAAGTACTTTAAATACTTACCTACATAGAGTTCTAGTTTGTAGGTACTACGAGATAAGCAAGGTCTAGATGCTAATGTATGTAAATGGATAGCATCGTAAACATTGACATTAACAGTAGCGGACTACCGCATGACATCTGCTACAGTCATTATCAACGTTGCGTAATGTCTCCACAAAGGGGCTTCGCTGGTTGTAACCAGCAACATCACTTTGCATCATTCAATTTAGAACTCTATTTGTATCAAAATAGGAGCACAGATTTTTTGTAGAGCTCGAGCGGCGTACGCGCTTGTAATGATAACTACGCTCACTGATTTAGTAGTCGTGCCTTAGTCGAGTAATCTGAATGGACGCGGCATGCATGGCTGATATAGATCGACCACCGATGTTGGGCAACGTTGTAACTTAATACGGGATTTGTAACTGCAGTGCCTACGTTGGTTAAGGAAGATATTGCTAAAGAGCCTAGATGAAAAATGAATATGGAATTATTCAGCTGAACATTAGAACTTTGGATATTTAAAAATATTTTTGCATTTAGATTCAAACGAATCGTAAAATAGTAAGTTTACATGGGCACTGAAAGAAGAATGATTCGAAAAAATCAAATATTCAGCATTTTTAACTACAAAACTGTTTTTACCTATAATGTTACATGTATGAGAGATGAATAGCGTTCTAATTATATGTATAGTACACTAGCACCTGAACAATCCCTTTACCACGTCATGTACAGAAAATCCGCGCGATTTAGAATACAGGCAGCGCCATCTCTGCTTAGAAAGAAGAACTTACTAACATAACATTACAGCAAAATACTTAGAAATATAATTTGCACACAGACTTAAAACACCATTAACGATGTTTTTGCTTTACACTGTAACAAATTAACCTAGACGCGATCATGTGTTTCAATTCATTTGTTTAATGGCGAGCCTCAGTTTACATAAGGTAAAAGCTTTCCACGGCCGTTGTGCCAAGTTTGTGATGATGAGTTATAAAGCTGCGCACTTTAGACAGGCCTGTTGGTTCTAATGGGGCCGTACCTAGGCCATACGGTTCGGGTATTGGGGGCAGGAAGAACTGGGTCAGGCCAATGTCAAATGATAGTGAGGGTTATCAAAGCACAGCCCTTTCCGAACTGATTAAACTTCGCTGACGGAGCTGGTAGACGTCCGTAACCTTGCAGTAGCTTGATGTGTACATTATTGTCTAATAAACAGACATTGAAAGGCCTTTATGCATTTCCGTTTTCTTTGTACATAATAGCTTCAAAGTTTCCAACTGTAATTTAACTTTCTTAGCTTTAGGAAAATACATAGGTCAAAATAGTTAAATCGGAAACATTATAAAAAACGTTTGTTTAACAGAATTATTCTGATTTGAATTTTAGTGGATTTTAAACAAAATTATTTGATAAGAAAAAACGTCAATAATTTTAATTAATAAATAATAAATTTAAATGTAAAATCCAAGGTTTCAGAAGGCCGAAGGATGTGCATTTAAAGTAGAATTCTTCATAATGTTTTTTATTTTACCACACACAAGATTTAATGAAACGCGGACAAGGTTCCATACGCACGTCATCATCGACATCAGCCAAATAAACGTAATATTACTGGAGTCAGAGACGGTAGCTTGAGCCTTAATGTTGAGCTAGCTCAACTACTTTACTAGTAAAATACGGCAACAAATGTGTGTTGTTAAAATCGCTCACTATACCCAGGCAGCCAGCCAAGCAGCTAACCAATCAACCTGGCTATAAGTTGTTGTCCGAGTTGCTGGGTGATTACAAAATGGACTGACTCCATAATTGTTACATGCAGCAGTGTAATGCTACGGTTTCAGGTGTTTCCATGTGGACAATAGCACATTGAACCGCTTTTCTAATGTGCTTTTGTCCACGTAAGATAAGAAAAGAGCCCACCAGTGGGACGTTTAAAGACTGACGATGACTATTATTTAAATAGCTCACTAATAATAATTCACTTGATGAAATATTTACATCATTGTAAATCAAAGAACATTTTATTACGCATGCGTGCAGTAAAGTTACGCATCATATTTCTTCGTAATAGTAAATGTTTCATAATGGCCACCGCAAAAGGGCCACGCCACCCATAACCCTCAGTCGGCATTAGCTAACGCGGTTAATTCTGGACCATTACTGACGCATTCGATCATCTGGATTGCTGTTGCGAAATACTAAACCGAGAGTCGAGTCAATAAACTTCACACACGAACTAACAAAAAAAGATCAATCGATTTACCGAAGAGAATAAACTATGGTCACAAAAAAACAATAGCTTGTTTACAGCTGTAACATAAAGCTTTACGAAACGCAAACGTAATGTAGGACGTTGGATACTTAATGTAAAAGTATAAGAGTAAAATACATCCTCTTTTATTTTTATGCTCAATAACTGGATTATATTTTTCCGATATTATCATACATATATATACACCGTTGGCCTGAATAACCCGAAAGATTTAAACCACGTATTCTTAACGACAGTACGAGTAAATAACGTTATATTAACATGGGTCGAAATGTGTGTTTTAATTGACCCACTTTTTCAATACAAATTAAATCATAGTAATAGCGTGTTTCTTTATGGTCAAGCTTTTACTTCAGAGAGTAAGCGAATCATATTAATCTCAAGTTGAGAAACAGGGAGCGAGCATGACACTTCACGAATCCGTACACATAATGTATTTCCGCTAAATGTTCCGGCGGATAAGACGGCATAACGAATATTATTTATTAAATTATAACAGTGTAATTCTTACGTGACAATCAGTAATAATTTGAAATCAGTTTGTTTGAAATATGTCACATGTATCAATCATGTTCAACTTTCAAACTATGAATCAGCTAGTTGTCAGTGAAGGCAAATAGGTTGCACTTTGCTGATTGAGAGCGGAATTAATCTAGTCTTATCAGTCTTACTGATAAGAGAATAACTACTTGTTATTAAAGTGTAATAAGAAGGATAAAGTTATAATTATTACATACTCTGTATATCAGTTGCATGTTACATCTTTTTATCCACAATGAAAAATAATTATTTTCGGTAGTAAAACCTTTTTGTCGACAGGTACCAAACTTACTTAGGTAAAACTGGTTGACACCGATGCACCTAGGTAAGTGCGTCTGCGTGAAAGTAGTAGGTGTCTACGTCATACCTTAGGGTGTGTTATACTTGATATTTTTTTTATTATTATTTGTTTTAAATAATGAATATCTCCTTTATTATGGGGTTTAGGTCTATGTGTTACATAACTTTATATACTCTAATTAGGCTGTAGAATCGTTAAGTTAAATCTTTCGGGTTATTCAGGCCAACGGTGTATATTTTAAAATTGTCTGCGATTCGAACATTCCAAACAACTCCCAAGTCGTTGTTTAAAAAACGTTTAAAGGACAAGGACTACTAGCCTAGTAGACAGATTACGAGATCTGACAAGTTAAGTCTGTCGTCATTGTTATATATTCAACTTTAAATTTTAGTCAGTTATTTGTACGTTAGTATGTATAATGTAGATCTAATTATGTATTTTTGTAAACAGTATTAAATAAGTAAGTGCACATTAATATTCTAAATAAAAATCTAGCTACATCCTAAAAACGTATCGCCCAATATTGGTACCTAACTATTTAGTTTAATTAAATTTTTTGTTGTGTAAACATAGTTATTATAATAAACTATATCGTACTAAAATTAAACACTTTTTACGAACTTTCTGGTTTTTAATTTATATATAATTATATCCTGATATTTCAAACCCTTTACGGAGTCTCTAATCACAGAGGGACTAAAGGGTTAAAACGTAAGGTAAGTCGTCCACGGTTAAAAAACTCAGAATTAAAAAAAAATGAAACGCGATTAAGTTTGCAAAAAAGGTTTCATTTCAATGTGTGGTGTTCGCATCAACTTTAGAAAACAATAGGTAAAATCGTATCCAAAACACATCTACCGTTAAAGTGCGATTACTTTGTTAGCTCCGTGACTATGGGTGGGACGAAGGAACAGGTATAGCCCTACAAAATTAGGTCAGCCATCAAGCTTTAACGTGCACGGCTTTGTCGGGCTGCCACGGCCCATGAAACAATGGTGTTGCTAGTCTATAGCTACTTCCATCGATGTAAACTCCTCATTTACCAGTAAAAGTGTTGTGTAAGAGAATGTAGACTGTACTTTTCATTTGAGTAGGTTATTTCTAATGTGTAACATCTTTCCGCTCGCTTCAATAAGCAATTTGTGGGAGTGATTTCGTGAAATGGGACGGAAGTATGTTTAACAATGTGACAGGAACGGGGACGCGCTATTTCGTCAATTTAAAATCGATATTACGAACGAACATGACATATTACTATTTTTTTTCCTTTAGTTGATGGCTTCGTGCGATTAGTACATTTAGCCAGTGTTAAAGTAATTTTTCTTACAAGTAATACATAATTAAACAATATTTTTTTCCTGTATCATGATGATGAATGATAATAGAAATGAGAAGTGAGAATTGATATACCCCCCAACCCCTCGAGTACTTATCTCAGTGAAGATCACACTAAGTCCTCGGGCGGACTTCTTTAGATAATTTGAAAAGTAACGTTGCACTGTTTTGTTTCATTTGCCAACACTCATGCACACTCACGAACACTTAACGGTTAATAATCCACCACTATTTCACATTAATCTTAGACATAACACAAATTTTTGAAAATAAAACAAAATCGCAGACATGACTCTTCACTTTCCCGCCAAGAAGTCCTATTGTATAGTTATAAAATGATGTAGACCCATTTTTTTTCAGAATATAATGTTAAAATTGCTTATTACTCCTTAGTAATAAGCAATTTTAACATTATATTCTGAAAAAAAATGGGTCTACATCATTTTATAACTATACAATAGGACTTCTTGGCGGGAAAGTGAAGAGTCATGTCTGCGATTTTGAGATGTCAAACTCTCACCTTTGAGATGTCAAATGTTACACATCATTATGCGACTACTGTAAGGCTCGCTCGTTTTTTTTATTTTATTAAATTACTACTTACTTTTTTATTTTGTTATGTAAACTTTTTGTTGTAATGTCTGTTATGGGTATGGCTTCAAAACATAACTATACAAGGTTTTAGGTGCATCGCTTGTCAAACTAAATTGGCCGAAAAGAGGGAGCCGAATTCTGGACGGTTTCAATTTTAAATTTGGAAATTTTTCAAAGCATTTTTTTTTAATTTGTCTAAAAAACGCTGTAGGGACAAGAATCAGTTATTGGGACTGAGAGAGCAAGTGAACTCTCATTGCGGCTAATTTCATTTAGCTAATGATGCACCAAATACTCAGTATTAGCCAGATGTACCAGTAATCATTTTATATCGGCAGTCCTATATTGCAGACTATACTTAGTTCTATATTTACTCATGTGGTTTTGTGTAGAACTATAGTCTGTAGAAGTTTAAAACTATGGTCGACAATGTTGTCGACTATAGTTTTATACTGGCGACTTGTTCTATATTTAATTTAAAAAATACGTTACACCAACATATGTCTATAGCTGACAGACAAGTTTAAAAATAAACAGTTCCTTGTTGACACGGGCCGCAATGAGGTGTCTCATGGCGATGGCGATGGTGATGCCGAAATAGCCAGCCGTGAGCGATGTCTTAACACCTTGCAGTTTCGGGCTGCGCGGATGTTGGCTCAGCGTTCGACGCTGGAGTATTTTCGTAGTTCCTTCATACCTATGCTCGTTTGCCGGTTCAGCGCTGGCTTCCTAGCGCGGGCTTTATTAGCCATTCGATCACGTTACCAAAACTAGTGAGAATAGCCGACGATCGGGCTCAGTGGCACGTATTAGGAAAGTCCTATGACCAGCAGTGGACTGGGTGCCAAGTGCGAGTTTCATTCGCTATTCAATCACGTTAACGAAAACGAGAATTTGTATGGCAACATGTTAATTTTTCTCGTACGCCGCCAGGAGGCGCTGCTTCAATGCCATACAAATTTTCGTTTTCGTAAACGTAATCGAAAGAATACGGATAGTAAAAAAACTCACACTAGGCACTCTGATGTGACTGATTATGATGAACGAAAACGAAAATTTTGTTTGGCAATATTTTAGTTCAACTCGTTTGTCACCCAGTGGCGCTGCTTTGTCATACAAACCTCGTTTTCGTTAGTCATCATCGAGTGGCAAATAAAATTAGCGCTTGGCACCCTGGATGCAAGTTTTATTTACCAATAGAGTAAACGAAAACGAAAATTTGTATGTCATAAATAATAGCACCTCCCGGTGACAAACGGGGTAAGTTGCAATTTTACCAAACAAATTCTCGTTTTTGTTAACGAGATCAAATTATATGTGGGGAGTGAATAAAACTCAGCACTAAGTATCAAAAGAAACAGAAGTGAAAATCGAAAAAAGGGTAGGTATCAAAAATAACAAAAGGTGACGATGGAATAGAGAACAAGTAACATAACACAGGCATATTTTTCTTTTGTTTAAAGGTCGTATCTCAAACTCGCTTCGCTGAAGGTTAAAACAAAACAAAACAAAAATCTAGACTTAAAGCGACAAGGCATTTATTTTGAACCAGATTTAACTTTAGCGTACGTATAATTTTCGGTGGGTTGGACAGAGCCACGATAGCATAGATGGTAAAGCACCTGACCCAGTATGTCATCTTGGGTTGCGAGTTAGACTCCCATTCGTGTAAATTTTTTCAACAGTTTTAATATAATTTAGTGTACGTTTCGTAAAAGGACGCTTCGTAAAGAGGAACGCATATAATGAAAACATGCACTTATATCTGTTTATTTGTAAATGCTAGATTATAGCACACTATCCCGCAAACTAATACTGTATCTTGTTGATAAAGGTTAAGATAAACCACATTAGTTTTAGAAGAGGTTCAAGTCTATGTTTTAAAATAAGAGCGTAAACGAGTATGTAGGCTTAAGTGGCCCAGGCAAGTCAGACCACAGATTTTCGTTTATTATATAGTCCGTTTCTTCAGATTAACTTAATTTTTTTTAATAGTAATTACTTCCAATTACAATCTTACTAGGCAAATATACAATCACACGTGAACGCCAACCGCGTCAAGACTGGAAACAAACTTGCTTAACGAGATAGTGTTTCCGACTAAGATTTCTCACGACCGTGTCGTGTGAATAGCAAACGAATGGTTGTCCAAAGCTAAAGCACATAACGGGTGGACCGAATTTCGACCGCCCACGTCACACTTGACCGCCTAATCCGAACGAAGAGTCATGTGGGCGTCTAACTTCAAAAATTCTTCAAATATATTTCGCTCTTGAAAATAAAGATTTGAACTTACGACCTTTGCCAATCTGGGCGACTTCTCTTCAAAGCATGCAGAACGTTTCATTTGAGCTCAGGCCTTTCTTAATGAACAAAATAGCAAAATAAGTCATCAAGTCATAAGTCATAAGTCATCTGTCTGGCCCAATGTGATGGTCACTTTACCACCACAACTTGAACTAACAGATTAACGCACCATTGGAAGCACGAAATAACACCAGATATCAATGATGACCCGGCATTTCGCTGTTACAGTAGTACTCAAGTACTCAGTAGCTACTCAAGTGTAATCAACCTTCAGAGTCATACCATACGTTTATATGTAGAAGGCCACTTTAAAGAACAGGAGCATGATTACTATTCCACTTGACTCCAAAGTAACCCCGTTTTGCTCTACATTATTAAAACACCAAACTTAATTGCATTTCAATTGTTTCAGTTGACATGAACCGGTGAAACCTCGACTGTTCTTCTCGTCTTTCAAGTAAAGCTCTCACCATGAAGCGACTCCAGAAATGTTGCTGTTGTGCCTCCACCAGGACTGGTACCTTGGTGACCGCGGTACTGGGCATCATACTGTCCATCGCTACCATTATAACAGTGTGGGTGGTTGAGAGGCACACGGTCTCCTTCAAGACATTCATATTCGGCGAAGACTTCGACAGAAAACTCTTAGCGTTAGACAGTAAGTTGCAGTTACTATTTTTGGAACGAAGAGATGATTGAATGTGAGAAATCGTGGTCAGATTCCCTTAGCTCCGTTAGACGAGTTTATTAGCTTTAAGATGGGTTAACATGACTCTTCTTGATAGTGATGATCGCGCAAACAACATAACTACATTTAGGGTGGGAAAGAAATTTCATGGTCGACACTTACCTATATCCTATATCCCTTTCAGGACGGCCGGTAAGCTAAGAAAGATAGTGCATATTCGTTTTAAAAATTCCCACATCTCGCCGAATCATTTTAAAGGGACTAGAACGACGCGATACGATCGTGTATAAAATATGCTACGCACTAAATACTAACCCCCTTATTCATTTTAGATAATCATTGTTTTGTCTCTTTTTCTCAAATTCAAAATGACGTTTGTGTGACGTTGACAAAACAATATTTGACTAAATAATGCGGTAATTATCGTGCTTCGGTCGGTCATTGTGTGTTGATGAGGTCCAAAATATGGCTGCAATTTTTATCGATGGAAATGGGGATCGTTAGCAATTATTTCTTGTAAACTACATTTTTCTATATAAATACTTAGCAATTGATATTATTTTAATAAAAGATCCCTTTATCATGTTTTTACTGTTACTTCGATTTTTTTTAAATATGCATTTAGGCTTCTTTTCTCTTTCCCGTTCAAAAAAAATGTATATCTAAAACAAAAATTTTAAACTTGAAAGCGATGTAGTTAGTAGGGCCTATAAAATAAGTTTAAATATATTTGAACCTTGCTCTAATAGCCTTTTTTTACTTTCAGTTCCGAGAATTATTCTTACTGTGAACTTATGTTTCACAATATTGATATGCATTCTTCTCATCGTCGCAGTACAAAAGGTAAATACAAATTGAATTATTAACATAGAACCTTAAACTAACACAATTAACGAACAAGTTCATTTCGGACCAGTGCAGTAAAGTGTCCCGTAGACTAAAGTTATACGTTTAGTTACGTTAATAAATACTCTTTTTTTAATTTTATTGTTATTTTTGTTACAAAACATTTTCATGTACCTAACTATTGTAACTATTGTAACATGTAACTATACCAAGCCCGATATTAGTATGAATTATTTCAGCCTTTTTGTCTTGCTTTCCAAATTTCGAATATATGTAAATGGTCAGGTTGCAAAAAAAACTCCCAAGTAAGGGTCCATGTCTTAATAACATTTCTACGGTGCGCCTGACAAAATTGTTATAGCAATTGTGACGCTGCGCATCCTTATATTGAATTAATAAGTTATTTATTCATATTTAGAGAAAAATTTATACAAACTAAAATGTTTTGCTTGTCTAAATTTTCTTATTTTCTTTCAATGCTGCCTAGACTTCGTACTCGGTAAGTTTCGTGTGTACCTAGGTGGTGGGAATGTTTTAGAGTAATTACTTGTCACCATATTTCCACCTGCACCTTCTACCTATCCTTGCTAGTACGTTATAACTCAATAAAGTGACGTTGCATTTGATATTTCTGATAATAAAAACCTTTGTTTCTCATCATAAAGCATTCATTGTAGTAAAATTCCAGTAAGGCAATTCAAAGAATAATAATTCGTAGTTTTGCTGTACTCATAAATCTGTTCATGAATCATCGTTTAGAAACTTACTTTTATTACCATTGTTGTCAAAGCTTAATGCCTAGTACCTAAAATAACATAAAACGATCTGTTATTTTTTTTTATTTGTGATTAAAACCTTTTTATTCAACAGAAAAAATCCCAATTACTAACGAACATGCATTGAGCACCGTGATGGTTCCTTATCTTTTCAATGACCCAGCAGACGGATATTTATCTTTAGGCTGATGATAATGATTAAAATTTAAAAAGGTCCTGATTTCCCAGGTCGGAGAAAGTGTGTTTCGGATCTCGTGGTCGATTCCCAACCAGCATTTGGCAAAGCATGGAGATCAGCCAATAGAGCGAACCCACCCATTAAAGCGATGACTTGATATCATGATATCAAGTCATCGCTCTAGTGGGTGGGTATAATAATGTAGACCTTTGACCAAAAGAGCTACAGTATAACATAGGCTATTTACTTTATTTTACTTTAGGAGAACGCAGCAGCGCGTTAAGTTATGTTTAACCCAATCCCCTTATGACCCTGCTGTTTATAGACTGAAGACGATGATGATTAAAATACTTATTAGTATGATAATAAATTGTGTTTCGTTGAATTTCCAGAGGAGGTCATGGCTGATGCTACCCTGGGTGGTGCTCGGGATCGTGCTGGCGATCGGGCTCCTCATCAGCGTGCTGCACACCTCCATCTCCTTCTACATCCACGACACCAACAATGAAGAGGAGAAGTACAACTACAACATACTGGCCACCATCATACTTGTTGGAGGCCTTATTTATTTAGGTAAGTAATATCTGACTATGTTCATCTACTAAAGTGGTCCGAATTACACCAAGAACCTTCTTGATCCGTCAGAACTGGAATAACTTAAAGGCCAAAAAAACACGTGCTTATGGGCCTGACGATCAGAGAAAAAATATAATTTTTCCTACAATTTTCCAAAGAGGTGTAAGATAGAGTTCAAAGTGTGCGCCTTGCTCAGTTTTCGAACGAATATTTACAGTTAAAATTAATATTAGCAAAACATGATTTTATTGTATATCATCATCATCATCAGCTCATTTTATATCCCCACTGCTGGGGCACGAGCCTTCCCTGTGGATGGATAGGGAGAACGGGCCATAAACCACCACGCTAGATTTTTGGTCACTCATCCGCCGAAAGTTACTTACGTCAGCAATCGCAGACTGGGCATTGTCTTACTCGTACAATACTTTTTTATTGCAGCTGTCTACTTATACCTCTGGGTCGTGGTGTTCAGCCACTACTTGGACGTTCGTGACGAAGAGGAGCGAGGAAGGTACAGAAAAGCACCGTACAGGCGATAGAAGACCACTGGAACAATCTTGTGAACGGATGACATTCAAAAGTAAACTGTTGATAAATACAATTTAAAAAACTGCCATTATTGTGAATAATAAACAAGTTGGTTTTGATACTCAATAAAATACTACTGTTATAATTATAATGCATGTGAAATTTAATTATAATAATAACAATGCAATTTGATATCTACGTTTCTCATGCACCTAACGAAATCTTTGATAATGGTACATAAGTAATATAATTTAATTTTGAAGGAAATTGAACACCACTAAAGCTGAGGACAGTTCAAATTGACTCCTGGGAGTAATACGAAAATTTGGGACTAGACCCTGGTGCCTAGTGTAAGTTTCATTTGAAATTAGATCACGTAAACGAAAATTAGTATGAAATTGAATCAGTGCCTCGTGGCGACATACGAGAAGAGCTACAATTTTGCTCTACAAATTTTCGTTTCCGTAAACGTAATCAAATGTATACGGATAGTAAACAAAACTCACACTAGGCACTCTGGAGCATAGCGACAGCGGCAGGATGTGTCAATTTCGATTTTTGTAGCCATTCGGGCTATGTGTGTTACACAGCTGAGATGATGGTGTTATCATTAATACTCCGATAGAAATACAAGGGCCTACCTATACATTTTCTTTGTAATTATAGAAAACCTCATCGACATCATTGCCTATTATTACTTCTAAGATAACCCGCCATCGGGTAAACTTGCCGCACCAACTCCCAATCGGACGAAATGCGCATGCGCATGTCCTATCCGACTGTACATAGTATATTTTATATAAAAGTTTGAAGGCCGTCGTTTCGAAAGCTAAGTGATACTGTGACTTCTCAATATACAGGTCTTTGAAACATAATCATTTGGAAATATATATTATAGGTTGATGTGAACAGTGCCTTACGTTGTACAATGAGAAATGTATACCTAAGTTTAAGTTTAATAATAATCTGAACTATTAAATAGGTAGTTTATAATAATAATCTTAATGTTTATGTATAACAATGAGGAATTATCAAAACTTTAAAATTTAAGCTTGAAACCAGTGAAAACTAGCGCCACCATAATGTTCTCTGTTCTTGGAACAATGTATTTCTTTTAGCAGGTAAACCTGAACAATTACATCCGAATAATAGTAAAGGAACATTTACATAATCATTAAAAATATTAACCGTTTAAATAACGATGACTGTAACTGTCATAAATATAAATAGACGTAATGCGATTATGAATAACAACGAATGTTTGGATCCCAAGTTCAATAATCACATTTATTTATTGTGTACCTTTGTAGTGGCACCCGTGTTCGACAGGAATCAATAATCGACATTTTCTATTCTTTAATCATCAAAAATAGATGTCAAAAACCCTTGCCGATCAGACCCAAACCCTTCGAAAAATCTAGCAGGGCACGGGGACACGAGCTAGTCCGTGATGCCTATCCCTTTAGAAAACCTCCGAAGGTGATTCGTTTCACACAGCTTGAGGAGCCCTTTAAGTTTCTCGCCGCCCCCATAAAAGGCCGGTGAAGCTGAAAATACCGTCTGAGGCAATCAGCAAACTCACCAAAAAAAGGATCAACAACCGAATTTAGTCTTTAGCGACAATTAAATACAGACCACCTACCTACTTCCTAACTGTCATGACGTAAAACTTCAACGAAAATCTATGTTTGGACTTCTTGGCGGGAAAGTGAAGAGTCATGTCTGCGGTTTTGTTTTATTTTGTAAAATTTGTGTTATGTCGAATATTAATGTCAAATAATGGTGGATTATTAACCGTTAAAGTGTTCGTGAGTGTGCATGAGCGTTGGCAAATGAAACAAAACAGTGCACCGTCACTTTTCAAATTCTCTCAAGATGTCCGCCCGAGGACTTGGTAAAGGCTCACATCTTTACTGAGATACTCGATGGCTTGGGGGGTATATCATTTCTCACTTCTCATTTCTATTATCATTCATCATCATCATCATCATCATCATCATCATCATCATCATCATCATCATACAGGAAGGAAATATTGTATATTTATGTATTACTTGTAAAAAAAATTACTTTGACACTGGCTAAATGTGCAAATTGCACGAAGCCATCAACTAAAGGAAAAAAACCATGTCGAACATTGGGCTTAAAGTGTCGAACACTGGTACTACTACAATACTCTATTTATTAATTGTTATTAACTTATTTTTTTACTTTAATGTTATAAATGGAGATAGAATAAAATTTTAAAAAGTATAACTCTCTTTTATTTTTATTAATAGAATAAGTAATTAATTACCTAATTAATTATCAAATTAATCGCAACAGTAATTTCTCAAGAAATTTGCAAAAAAAAATAAAAACCATGAGCGTCGCGGCCAAGCGCCTCGCGGAACGAGGGCGTAGCGGCCGGACCCGCATTAATCAAATTAATTTACCAAAAACGTCGTATAAAATAATAAAAATACTCTATGCATTCAAAAAACATTTATTGTTTGTTAGAATATTTGACATCGGTAGCACACATTGGACAAAAAATCGTAAAATAACTATACTACTATTCATCATCATTATCATCATCACCTTATACTGCTGGACATGGCCTCTCGATAGGTCATTGCTGACTGCTGAGTTACCGATAACAGCCCCCCGATTCCCAAAACAAAAACCGTAACGACATCTTAGCGACTTACCATTTTCATACAAACATCTGACTTTAATACGGTCGATTAAAATCGGATCGATTAACGGATGTGAATATGAATTTGCGTCTAGCGGCTCGGCTTACCGTACTACTAGTTTGGTGTGAGTTTCATTCGCTAGTCGATAAGGGGGTGCCGCGCGGAATCTCGAAAATTGTGCTATTGTCACTAGTGCTAGCACCAGTACCAGTGACTTAAAAACAGGTAAATAACCGCGCCTAGGCGCTGAATAGGTCATATACATTAAAAGAACTAGTGTAGGTTAGCTTGATCCTTTCACAAGGCCATGGTTGTCTTGGAATTTGAAACAAATACCCAGAAACTGCATAAACAATACGTAAAAGTAATGATATCTAAAAACTTATTTCTTCAGAAACTTTGTAAATATAGCACAAATGAAACAATGATCCGACATCAAAATGTTTGTATTGATATTCAATTAAAAAAATATGAATATGAAAATATTAAGACTTTCATTATTTTTTACCCAAACGCCTATGATTTTACATACTAATAAACATTGCTCTAATTAAATCACCAGCCTACTGTGTTCAGATATTAGTGTGCGTGCGTATTCGTAGTCACACACACCACTGCCACGCGCCGCTCGCTCGTTATCATAAAGAAACTTGAAACTCGCAGTTTTGCGTCCGCGCTGCACCCCCTTTGTTTGTATGGGCATATTTTTACACATCCTTCGCTTCCAGGAGGCGCTGCTTCGCAAATGTAATCGAATGAATACTGATAGTGAACAAAATTCACACTCACACCCTGACCATGCATGCATGAATCATCATCGAACATGTTACGTTACAGTTCAGTCATAAAACAATTATCGACTTATTAATAAGTATTTTTTTAAGATGAGACGTACTTCATGGTATCATTTCTAAAAAAAAATCTTTTTAGTGGTGACGGCGTGCCTAATAGCGTGTCCTAATACTGCCGTGAGGAGAGCAGTCGCATGATCGTCGCAATCCCTGGACAGAAATTTACATTTTGTTTCCCGTAGCTTACGCTTTTGTTTTGCAGTACCTTCTTCTTTCATATAGTATTTCGTGAAGTTTAACATCAAATTTCTATTCTCTGGCATGCATCCCTCTTTGGTCAACCAGCTTGCTGCTTTTTTAAACCAATTGCGACGATAGAATTCTTCGTACCCGAGCAAGCCGCAAAGAGTAACTGTAATGTTATGATTTTTAATAGTAATGCCTAAGGTTTTGTTTTGGAAAAGTGTTCCATGATCGGGATTTCAACCCGCGCCCTCTCATATACTGGGTCAGGCGCGTTTCCAATTACGCTATCGTGGCTTTGTTCAACCTGTTTAAATTTATCCACTCATACTTTGTAAGCCAAATGAGCCTTATTTAATGTAAACAACTAAGTAGCTAACAAACATACGAACTTAAAATTATAGTTGAGGATCCCGGGTGAAATGCACTTCCATCATTGGCCTTATCATCACTTAACATCAGGTAAGATCAAGGCACTGTGCTTACCCGTAAAATACATTAAATATCAAATCAAATTTATCTATCTAAATTGAATCTCACCGGTGCGGTGATCTCGAAATTAAAAGTGACATGAAATACTTTCACTATGAAATATAGTATTTTTTGCAATATTTACAATTTGATTATTATGATACTCGTACATACCTACAGACCGAGAATTTTCGGTTGCAAAAATAAATTAATAAACAGTGACTTTGGATAAGAGAAAAACGTGCTCGCGTAATTGATATCACAGCGTGAGAATTAGTCACCGGTTCATAAATCGCTCCCTATGCAACAGTTTCGAAAAAGATACTGTCATTCATAAAAAATAGGCCTACTTTAAAAAACAATGTAATGTTCTTCAACTTACTGTGTTCCAAAAATAAATCCCTCGAAAAGAAGCCACGACGTGCTATGTACACCGCTTCCCGGTACATATTTGCACAGAGTTGATCCATGAGCTGAATATCTTCGTTTTCCGACCTCAAATAACATCGTTTGAGGGTTACGCGAATATAAACGTTTAGGAGTCTGTAAAATTGCAAAGAAATCAACAGCTATTCAATTATGTAGTAGTTAAGTATAGGGTGTAGATGGAATATTATTTTTTCTTTATTTAGAAACAGAAGACTTCTTTTTAAAAATGGATTGCTGTTTGACGTATGTGTATTATTATACCTTTTTTTTAAACTAAGTAAAACACTTTTCGCATAGACCGAGGCTAGGGGCTAAGTCAACCATACGTATGAATGACAATCCCATACAATAATCATTCTATTTAATTTCTATTCTATACAACGTGTAACAGAAAGGTGTGGTCAAAATGAAAAGATCTAAAGTGTATCCGATCTTGATCTTGTATGTGTTGTTACTGAGACATATTAACTTTAATTTGTCATGCAATTATAAATTAAATATTTATTAGTGAAGTCGTGCACGTCAGGCGCGTGACAGCCCTGCTTAGATTTTTAAGTTTTGATAGCCCTAATTCTATAAATACATTCTAAGATAAGAAACGCTAGGTGTAAGACAAATTATGTTTAGTAAGTAAGGCGAGGAACGTAAAGGGTCCCTCAAGCCGTGTGAAACGAATCACCTTTGGAGGTTTTCTAGAGGGAACGGCATCGCGCACTAGTGCGCGTCCCCGTGCCCTACTAGATTCTCCGAAGGGTTCGGATCGGATCGGGGGGCGGAACCACCCGAGGACGCCTCTAAAGGCTCGGACCTCGGCTCGGGTAGACCGGGCCGTGGAGGAGGAGAGAAGCGCCCAGGTACATGTCTGTACCTGGTATAGAGCGCGTGTGAACCGGTTCTTCGTACCCTTGTTCTACGAGTACGGTGTCTTGGGCCTAAGCTAGTGTGCATGTTTGGTGTATTCTGTAAATGTGTAGTGACATTTAGAGGTTTTGTCACGCGCATAAGCAAACAGTAGTGCTTATAAATGTAAGTACACAGAGGTTACTAAACCACTAGGGCTGTGACTTGTTTAGTTTATAGTGACGTCACAATATAAATATTTAATGAAATTATGTTTATATTTATAGTATATTATTATTTTATGTTTATAGTATTATACATATGTATGGTAACTGAATATCTTATTTTTATTATTGATAATGCGTAATTACTACAAAAAAAATAATACAGTCTTATTATAATAATCCGTCCAAATTTTCTTTTTTTTATTTATTTAAACTTTTGCAACATAATTATTACATGGCGGACTTAATGCCTAAGGCATTCTCTACCAGTCAACCTTAGGGTGGTGCAGAGATAACATTGGCAGGTGCAATTAAAATGTATAATAAATTAAGTGTTAGTGTAAGTAAGTATATAATACATGCATAAATATTATTTATACATAAACATATAATATGTGTATTGTAAATACATAAACTACAATAAATAAAAATATATAAAATACATAACTCTATATAATAAGAAGTTATTGAGATGATTCTGCCGTGATTCTATCAAACAAGAGCTCGCGGACTTTCTTTTTAAAAGCGTCACGACTCGTAGCCATTCTGATTTCGAGAGGCAACGCGTTCCACAGGAGAATGGATTGGATGTGAAAGGAAGAATGAACAAAGCCAGAAGTATGAGAGGGACAGAGAAGGAGAAGATTATTTGAGGACCGGAGATTTTTACTATGAGAGGAGCAAAGGTACTGAAAATGGGGAGCAAGATAGAAGGAGCATTAAAGGAATTTAGTAGCGAAAACAGTGTGGTTAGGGCCCGTAAACATCTTCGCTGGCGAATAGGTAACCATTTCAGCTCCGACCTGAACTGCGAGAAGTGGTCGTAATTCTTCAGATTGAAAATTAATCGGATACTGTTGTTGAGTAGTCTGTCAAGCTTGTCAAGCAAGTCAGCATTAAGATCATAATAACACACGTCACCATAGTCGATCAACGGAAATATTAAGGTTTGCACAAGCATTATCTTCGTCTTATGTGGTAAAAAATCCCTTAAACGATTCAAGGAGCGCAAAGTCCAGGTAACTTTTTGACTCACACTAGCCACCTGCGAGTGCCAGCTGAAAGTTGCATCGAGATGTAAACCAAGATACAGCTTTTTAAAGTTTTTTTAAATATTTTACGGATAAGCACAGTGCCTGATAAGGCCAATGGTTGATAGCGCACTTCACCCTGAAACCTCAACTGTTGAGGCACTGGCTATGTTATCTCTAGCTGCTGGACCACAATAATGCTACAAAAATGATTTTATGACATATTTAGATGAGACGGTGGTAGCTAGCCAGACGGACAAACAAGCCCTACCACCAACCATGTACACCAAACATGTACCCCCCGCTGGGAATCAAACCCGGGACCCCTGGGTCTGAGAGGTATGGGTTCGATACTTTAATTTATTTAAATACATACCCATTTACTTAATTTAGGACATCATTAGTTATTTGCAACTTACCTGTGACTCAAAGTATATCCAATCGACGGGTTTGTGTATACATTCTTCTCACAATGTTCATCATTCGAGCATTTTTGGAACTGCTGCGTCACATCCTGGTCCGCGAAATACGCCAAACGACCCATGCATATATCTAAGCATTATTAAATTATTATAATCATATTATCTATGAGCCGAAACGTGGACACTCACGGTAGGGCTGGTTCACAAATTTAAAGTCGCTCAGCGAACTATGCTCGGAGTTTCTCTGAAGGACCGATTTCGGAATGAGGTGATCCAACAGAGAACGAAAGTAATCGACATAGCCCATCGGATCAGCAAGCTGAAGTGGGCCGGTCATATTAGTCACAGAACCGACCACCGTTGGGGTAAACGAGTTCTCGAGTTGAGACCGCGCATCGGCAAACGTAGTGTAGGACGCCCTCAGACTAGATGGAGCGACGATCTTCGCAAGGTGGCTGGCAAGAGCTGGATGAAGTAGCCGCGGATCGTGCTCGGTGGCGTGCACTTGGAGAGGCTTATTTCCAGCAGTGGACTAGTATAGGCTGATGATGATGATTATGATGTTATTATCTATGTTCTAATTCATCACATCATCACCAGCTCATTTTTATGTTCCTTCTGCTGGGGCACGAGCCTTACCGTGGATGGAAAAGCGCCGACCCTAGAGCACAAAATAAGAAGTAGGTAAACTTCTTACAAACGCTTCTTAATAACTAATACTCAAACTGTCAGCTTCCATGGAGGGTCCGTTATGGTTTGGGGCGGGATCAGTTCCGAGGCACGTACAGAGTTAGTGGTGGTGGAGGGTCGTCTAAATTCAGTGCGATACATCGAAGACATCCTTCAAGAACATGTTTTGCTATACGTAGGGTTCATTGCTCATGAAGAATTTATTCTAATGCAGGATAATGCTCGACCTCACACAGCTCGCTACCTCAAAGATTATCTTTTAGATGTCGGAATTCAAAAAATTCAGTGGCCAGCAAGAAGCCCAGACATGAATCCTATAGAACATGTCTGGGATATGCTAAAAAGAAAAGTTAATGGTAAAAGTTCAAAGGTAGTTCGGGAAGCAAAACTATCTTCTATATTTAAACATAAATATCACAGCACTAACGAAATAAATGGATTGATGACTTAGAAAAAAACTTCATATCTTACGTATTTAACAAAACGTTTAAAAAAATTAGAGCGGTCCCCTGACGTGACAACATTTAATCAAAAAATTTCATACGTACTTACGTAGGGTCATATTTTCAAGGTAATTTTTTCTTTTTATAGGGTTACATGTTTATTGTTTTGTGGATATTTTTTCATATTTTTTTAATTGTCTTAGGCTTTTTACGGACTATTTTTATTATTTTGTGTCGGGGGTTTTTAAAATTTTTAATGTAATTTTTTATTTCATGCTTTTTGCAGGCACTCCTTAATTTTTTTTGAGAGGACAATGTTTCAGATTATTTTAAGTTGGGCTGTTACTGTACATAAGTTGCAAGAAACCACATTTGAAAAGGCTGTAGTACATTTGGGCAATAAATCTTTTACAAAAGGCCAAGCCTACGTGGCTTTAAGCCGCGTAAAATGTTTAAATGGTGTCGCTATTTGTGAGCTCGACCAAAGGAAGCTGTTTAATAATCCTCATCACAAATTGGCTTTGGCAGAATTGCACAGACTGAGAAGAAGTAAGGATTAAACATTGGTCATATCCATTTCCCCCCACAAAAAAATAATTTTCTACTAGTGAAGCTCTTTCCTTTGATACTTATTACTTATTGAAGGAGTTGTAAAAAAATATATAATTCGCCATTTTGTGGTGGCGGTCATTTTGGAATTAAAATTTGTCATAGTTTATAGCATTGTACTAGTCAAGCCCTTTAATTTGATACCCATATTGAGGGAGTTGTGAAAAAATATGCAATCCGCCATTTTGTGGCGGCGGCCATCTTGGACCGTTTTTCATTCAAAATCGGATCATCCGTTCGGAGGCTACGATGCCACACACACACATACTCACCCGCCAACACACACACCCCCCCTCCACACACACACACACACCCTCACACACACGCCCGCGCGTCAAACTTATAACTTTTAATAATAAACTTTGATGAATTTGCCTTAGTTGCTCCCAGGAGAGACTAGGTAAAGTCCGAAACAGATTATTTTTATTTTAACGTTTGACTAAAAAGCTAGGTACTTCTATCTTTGCCCCAGACATTGGAATTTATTTTGGAATTCGTCAACCAGTCATTCTGAGAAGAGGCATCGATCTTTGACTATAACAAATAAACGAAATCAAAGTACCTACCGGAATTTTTAACATTAATGTAAAATTCTTCCATGTTTTGAGATAGCTTTCCAAATTCATCTCTTGATAAAGTAGCCGCATCCATGTCTTCTAGGTACTTATTGACATTATTCTCGTTTGAAAGAATCCATTTCGTAAGTCGATTTCTGTTGAATTTGCTCAAGGAATGTGTAAGCAAAGTGTCCGATTTAAATAGCAAACTTACTAGAACAATAGCTATGGTTATTAAAATGTTTTTTTTAATTTATGGCTAAGCACTTGGCCTTTCATCTAACCTGATGTTAGGTTATGATAAGGCTGAAGGCACTTCACCCGGAATCCTCAACTACGTTAACAAGCTATCTTATATCTAGCTGACGGAACACAACAATGCTAGTAACATTGATTACCCTACCCAGTTGTCAGCCCCCAGAAAACATCAAGGATTTTCAACCATTCGGCTTTCGCCATCAATGTTTTATCAACCAAAGTTTTCGGTTTTTTTCTGAAAAGTGATTAATGTAATTTAACATCCTTTACTCACCTCTATATTCCATGTCTTTCCAACCATACGGCTTATTGTCGTAAATATAGTGAGACAAAATATTGTCACCAATGTTTAGAAATTGTCGTATCCCTTTGATTTGTTCTGTTTGCAGTTTAGCCTCAGAATCCAGAAGGGTTCTCTTCAGAAGTGCTATAAAATGCACAAAATTTAGTTGAATTCTCCAGAAGCGTCTTTTAAGATCTGGGGCCTTACCATAATGTTCTTCTAGTTGTGAAAACGATACGCGTGTATACGCTCTGAGTACGTCTCGTTTTTGCTCCTTCTCAAAATTATCCTTCCGATCCTCAAAATGCCACTGCACGTTACACTACTCCCGATAGAAGCCCAAGACACCGTACTCGTACAAGAGTACGAAGACCCGATACACCTGCGGCGCTATATTCCAGGTACCTACCTATTTTATTTTTTATTTTTTATTTTACCAAGGGGGCAGTTTTTGGACCGGTAATTAGATGTCAGCAGAGAACTTTGATCTCACCTGGTAGGATGATATGGCCAATTGGCATTAGCATCAGCATTAGCTGTCAAAAAATGAACTATACCTTGTCCATCAAAATAAATTATGATTGCGGTTCTAGCCGGCTAAACTTAAGTGGGTAGTGTTTGTCTACTTTGGGCTTTTAGCTTTAACTTTAACATAATTACATTTAATATACCTACTATGCACATATATACCTAGTAGGTACTCATATTTATATTACTATTTTATAAGTGTTAAAAAAAGTTTTTTGCTTACTAACTTATTTCTGGAACAACTAAATTGGATCTAAAAATTATTTCTCCTTTATTCCCGAGTAATCAAAATAAAGGCCTTACTCTTTTCCGAGTAGAATTCATTTCCTTAGTTCACGGATAGATTCAATTTTACACGGGCGGACGGTAACTTTAGCGGCGCAATAGACAATAAAAGTACTTACATTTCGTTACATATACAGTAAATGCAGTATTAACATTTGTATCGTTGGGTTCAACATTAAAATAGTTGACAATCATTTTCAAACAATCAATATAATAATCTATATCAGATGCAGAAACATCACTCCCTTCTATTGCCAAATATTTGGTTGGGAAACTTCCTCCACTGTAATCAAGCTCAATTTTCGAATCATTAGAGCTACATGAAATTTGCTCTACCAATAATACAACTATGAATATAATAATGTACTGCATTTTAAAAAGCCGCACTATTGCTATTGATCGTCAAAAGCAAGTGTTGTGTGTGATTTGCCATTAGACGCGCGTGCCGTGCCAAATAGCAATAATCAGATTAACTTGTTTCTTATTAATTTTTAATTGGGTCTTGATTTAGGTTACTACATAAGGTTCAGAGATAAGTATAAACATTAAAGCATATTATTTCATAATTCGAATAGGTTGTGCAATTTACGGTCAATGACCTCAATCATTATCGTTAACAATGTTAACTTAACATGGATATGACCTCGGATCGCATGAAATCCCATGACAAACCCGGGAATCGGAAATCGCATGAAATCTCATGACAAACCCGGGGTCTGGTGAATTTAAAATTTATGTTATCGTTATCTATTATCCATATATTCACAAAACTATAATTTAAAGACTAGGTTGGTAGGTATGTGGTGAAAATGTTTCAGGTTACGAGAAAAAGATTTGGTTATATTTTTATTTTTAGCTTGTTGACATTTCTTTTTCTAACAACAATGAATTGAAATGTAATTGATTAATCCATGTTTTTCATCAATATATCGCACCCAGCCCGGTACAACACTGTCACATTAGCGAAAATTCATTTTTGCAGGTTCTCCTGCAAAAATTTGAAAATCCTGAAAAACGTTTCTGCGTTTTTTAAAGACTGGTAACGTACTGCCTATACAATTATGACACTTATTATTTTTTTTAATATATTTATATAAACACCTCTGGTAAATACCCATGTAAAAACAATAAATGTAAACAAAATTTATTAATCAATAATGAACCACAAACAAGTTTACAATACAGATTTACAATATTATTCTGAACCTAAAACTAAAAACCTTAAAAATATAATAAAATAACTTAAATAAATTATTAAAAGGAGTCCATTTAGGCAAGGTTCCGAAGATACTGGCAGCGTTCCCCCTTTGAATAGCTAGACTAATTCTTTGTCCGAGGTAGCTGCCAGCTCTTCGGTATCCTGTGATGTCGACTAACCTTTTTGCTATTTCCTTAAAAAGTCTTATAGCGCTAGAACCCCACGGACCAAGGGTCTCGACACCGAATTTGACAAAATCATATTCGGAGCCTAGACCCCTGTATTTGCATGCTTTAGCTTTTTCAGCCGCTTCACAAGCCGCAACAGCTTTGTTGTTGGTTCCATGTAGATGGGAAGGGGCCAGCGTGTCTGAACAGGTTGCATCCCATACCAGCACCCGGCCTATCTTCCATGGAAACAAACTCATACCGTCCGGTCTCTTGCCATCGTCTCTTGCAATACCAGTCGGCTCAAGTAGACTTGGCACGTTGACGGTGGCAAGGGACCGGAGTATGATATCGTTAAGTGCGGCATGTCTCGAGAAACGGCACTTTTTTGGCATGACAGTCCGTGATGTCCTAGCTTGTCGACATCACTGCCACAGGGACATTTATGAGGAGCGCAGACCGGAACCCCAAACCGTAGACAGGTTGCGATCCGGAGCGTGTCAGGCTCAAGAAATGTTCCTGTATTTGACGAAGGGAAGGTAGGCTTTTGGCCGTGGGTACGTGAAGCCAGTAGCCGGCCTCATGCGTAGCCACGGCCAAAAGCCTAGCACGCGCCGACCCAGTACTACAGCTCAAAAGATTGTTAAAAGTTAATTTGCAGTTTATGTCATCCCAGCTCTTCTGTAACTATATTGCTAAATATCTATATTATTTCTGCTCCAAAATGCGACCAATGACAACCCCATAAAAAGGTGTTACAATTATTTATGTTCAACATTAAGCTGTAGATATATTTCATGATGTTCAATCGATCGAATTTCGACCAGTGGGCGACCACTAGTATAAAATTATTTCTTCGCCTTTTCTAGGAAGGTATTGTCATATCCATATTAAAATAGCGCCATGACAGCCCGTGAAATCTTGTAAAATTGGCGCTGCCTATTTGTAGTACCTAATACGAGTTTTATTGAACAACCATTCGATCGTGTTAGGTTAATCGAATTTGTATGGCATCGATCGCAGCAGCTTTACAAGTTGGTGTGCCGTGCGGCGTGCCGTGTGACCAATTTTGACTGTTCAGTTCAAGCTCGTTATTATGTAGGTGGCGATGCATATGCGTTCCGCAGACAGCAACTTTGATTTTCGAATTGCGGCAACAGGCAACTCGCAACTAGCTGTTTCCATATTATACTAATAACTATAAGACCCAGGTAGCACAAACTGGTCGAGTAAAAGCCAGGGAAACGTTTTTTAAGTAGGTTTCGTTGCCGTATAAGAGCATTGTAAACGTTTATACATCTTCTACATAGCCGAATCAGGCGCAGTTTTAAATAGTCATTCTGATGTATAGAGGCTTTAAAACAGCAATATAAAACGCTTTTTAATTAGCGAACAAAGGCTTCATATATGAAGCCTTTGTTCGCCTTTGTTCGTTTGACGTGTTCGTGAGTATGCATGAGTGTTGGCAAATGAAACAAAACAGTGCAACGTCACCTTTCAAATTCTCTCAAGAAGTCCGCCCGAGGACTTAGTAAAGCCCCACATCTTTACTAGATACTCGAGGTTTGGGTGGTATATCATTTCTCATTTCTATTATCATTCATCATCATCATACAGAAAAGAAATATTGTTTATTTATGTATTACTAGTTAGAAAAATTACTTTGACACTGGCTAAATGTGCTAATCGCACAAAGCCATCAATAAAATGAAAAAAAGCCTGCCAGCGAAAGCCAGCCTGCGAATCAGCGATGATAAATTAGCGTCTTGACAATCCGTAACTATCAAGCAATTCTACGGCAGGGGGCATCACGTTGGATCAACAAGAAAAACAATAAACCTGGTTTTGTAAAATAAGCAAACACATCAGTTCCTGTTTCATGACTTTCTACAGTCAACAAATCTCCCCCGCTAATTTCTTTGTTTGTAGATTAATATATATACCCTTAGATTAATTATTCTAAGTATATACCTGTATTTTTAGTTGTTAAACTAGTCAGAAATTATACTCCAATACATTAACCAGTTGTGTTATTTTTTAACTACGGAGCATAATCTTAGAGCATTAGGTCACACTAAAAGTTTCCGGAATTGGCCACTTACATAAACAATATTTAAAAAGTTATTACTACATTTGAAAATGGAACTCTTTAGCCGTGGAATACAATTTGTTTCATTTGATTGTTAGTGGTTTTCACATTGTGGCGTCATTTTAAACTCGGGAAAATTTTCGTTGCATGATTTTTTACGATTTTAAGTGTAAATGTTAAAATAATTTTTAACGCAAATTTTGTTGCGAACAAATTACAAAAACACAAATGTTGAAAAAATTTCCACGAGCAGTCAGAAGGGTGCAGGTTCAAATCCTAAAACCACGATAGCTCAATTGGAAGAGCACCTGACCCGGAATGTCAGAAGGATGCAGGTTCAAATCCTGCTTGTGGAAATTTTTTCAACATTTGTGTTTCTGAATTTGTTCGCAACAAAATTTGCGTTAAAATTTATTTGAACATTTATAGGTTTTTATTTCTTAAACTAAAGAGGCACTAATTATTTGGTGTTTGCACTAGTTACGCTCTAATTACGCTCTAAAAGATGGCTTAACAAGAAACATGAAATCGACCATGTCTACGCTAGCTTAACGGACACCTGATTTCTGAAGGAAGGCACTGACCTCGGTCAGACCGGTAGTTTAACTAGCATTTTATGATATTTAGTATTAAGCAATTTTGAAAAGTATATTCGTCCTTCGCCTATTTCATATTATCATAAGAAAGTTTTTTGTGTAATCAAGTGCCATAGATTTAAAAATAATAGTTAATGCACAGACGTATTGTTACTTTTCCCGTGAAAATGTTACTTTTTGAACCGACTCTTGTTACTTTTTTGACTATCGGCCACTGGCAACACTGGTCTGTGCTCTCGTCTGATCGTCTCTGGTCTCTACCAGCGTTGCCGTTTGTACGGCTATTGCCGTTTTGTACGGCACTTAGGCTCTTTTAAGACGAATTGTATGGTATACGGCAGAGTGGTCATTGCCGTACGCTAAAATACGGCAATCAGGCAATCATAGCTTAGGGACATTTGCAAATGCCGATACAGAAGGAATCTTCAGCGCTGTGAACTTAATTAAAACAAAACAAAGATACCGCCTAAAATGTTCAAATAATTTTTAACGCGAATTTTGTTGCGAACAAATTACAAAAACACAAATGTTGAAAAAAGAAGAGTGCAGGTTCAAATCCTGCTCGTGGATTTTTTTTTCAAAATTTGTGTTTTTGTAAAGAAACCTCTACTATAAATGCAACATTATTAGCCAAACGGCATTACCAGAAAACATTCCAATTGTACGAGGTTCAAGCCAACTCCCGAAATGATAGCGAAAATTTTAAAAAAACCGTCTGATTATGAAAATAATGCCACTGAAGATGTCTTATTAAGTGATTTGATGGGAGGAGAGGAGTGATCTGTGGTGCCTTTTTCTATCAAATCTATAGGTTCAGTGGCATCTTTTTCATAAACAGAAGGTTTTTTATTTGTTTGACTTGTGTTTCATGTCTATATTTTTCTTTTTCATGTAAATAAAAAAATGTACGGCAATTTTTGTTTCAATACGGTAATTTCATATCTTGCGTACGGTAACCCTACAAATGAACAGGCGGTAACACAGTAACACTACTCTCTACTAATCTACTAATAAGTCTGTGGTCGTATCGTACGTACGTACGTTTAGGGATGTGTTCTGTGGTTTAGGGTCGTGTCAGAATAAATTTCATAGACCTCATTAAATTCAATTTTATGTACAGATTGAATGCGCTGCGACGAAATTAACATTGGCAATTTTATTTATATTTCAAAGAAAAATAGAACATCTTGATTGACGCAGCGCAATTTCGCCTTCAGGTTATTATGTTACTCAACAAAACCAGGTTTATTGTTTTTCTTGTTGATCCAACGTGATGCCCCCTGCCGTAGAATTGTTTGTTAGTTACGGATTGTCAAGACGCTAATTTATTATCGCTGATTCGCAGGCTGGTGGGGTTTCCCAATCGATCTCGAAAGGGCAACATGGAAGGCAATTCCACGTCGGATATCGTCATTTTGAGCGGCAATTCTCACCCAGAATTGGCCGATTTGATTGCGAAGTTAGTACATGCTTTATTATTATTACATTCAGTTTGACAAACTTCAACATCCATATCAATAGCAAGGTTAAATGGTTTGACCTCATTTATTTGAGTTATGCTCAGGTAATGTATTGATGTACACTAACATCAAATTGTTTTTTGTATTTGTGAATGCACAATCTAAATTTAAAAATAATCAAAGTACATAATCATGTTGTACCATGTTGTACCTACATTGCATAAATTGGATGAGCTGCTTTTGTAGACTTCATTTAATTTCAATATTTCCATTAGTTTTAATGTAAGCATCTTTTTATAGATTTTATAATTCTCCACAGTCGACTAGGAGTCCACTCAGGAGGATGTTCAGTTTACCACAAAACAAACAGAGAGACAATGGTAGAAATTGGAGACTCAATCCGTGGGAAGAATACTTACATTGTCCAAACTGGAACTAAGTATGAAAATGTCTTAACATCCTTTTTAAAATCAAACAAAGTTTAATTTACTTTAATTTCCTTTTTTATCCACTCATTGGATATATAAATATCTATTCTGTTCAACGGGAAACAAGGCTGCATGTATTTAACCCTTAACACCGTAAGCACCATGTGACTGACAAGCAATTGAATTTCTATTATGTCTGGGTTTTGTGGTGGTTAATGTGTTAACTTTATTCATAGGATAGAAGGGTACCTCACATACATTTTAGGGATTAGTTCTGACCATGTCATGCTTGAGTTTATGTGAACCCCAGGGCTAGGATATCATAAATAAATCATAAGTTACGAGTCTTTATGGGAATGGGTTCTTATGGAAGTTACATACCACACTTCCAGGGTATACCCTCATATATACCACGTTATGTGACTTCCTTTTATGGTTATCCTCAATAAAACAATAATAATTTAGTACTTAAATATAAAGCATAGCCTTTGTCTAACAATAACAATTAAACTTCTATTTTTTTTAAACATTTATTTTAGTATAACATTAAAGACTATAATATAATCTACAAAAAACTGTTATAGTAACACCACTAACATTATCGCTCTACTTATATTATGGATAGTAGGTATATTACATGGCATTGTTGATAATAATGAGTTTCATAGTAGTCTATTCTGCAACTTATCAATTACTAAGCACTTTACCTGTGACTTTGTCCCCGTGAATTTAAGATTTTAAAAAGAGATCTTTTTATATCACAATTAAATATAGTCTAGATATAGTATAGGGCATATAGAATTCTATCAGTAAAATAATTTTTGTAATTTGACCAATAGTTAAAGAGAATAGCCCCAATATACAAACAAACAAAGTCACAAATGTTACCTCTTTATTTTTTTTACCATATGTGTAAGCAATAAAGAATTATTATTGTTATCTCTTTTATTTATTTTCTTTCTTAGAACTAGATTTTTACAATATTTTAATATAAAAACAATAAAACATTTTAAAAACCTAATCCTAGAGTACCACCAGCAGCGGGGCAGGGCCCAAGCTACCGGTGGTCAGGGCTGCAGAGTGAGGAACCTAATAATAATAATTATTATTATTATTAATAAATAGTATTGATTATACATAATCATATTATCAATAGATATATTTGAAAAGCCTGATGTGTAAATACATATTATCCAAATGTAAAGCATATATAAACAATTTTTGCAGAGATGTAAACAATAACATAATGGAGTTATTAATTATGGCGTATGCATGCAAGACTTCATCTGCCCGTTCAATTGTTGGGGTCATTCCATACCTGCCATACAGCAAACAGTGCAAAATGAGGAAAAGAGGGTGCATTGTCACAAAGCTTCTGGCGAAGATGATGTGTAAATCAGGCCTCACTCATATCATCACAATGGACCTACATCAGAAAGAGATCCAGGGCTTCTATGACTGTCCAGTGGACAATCTAAGAGCTTCGCCCTTCTTACTGCAGTATATTCAAGAAAGTGTAAGTAGACTGTTAATGAGTTTCCAATTGTTATGACCACTGTCTTTTTTTATCTCAGATTTACAAATCCAGAATCAATATAAAACAACATCTATTATTTAGATCTCCAGAACTGTGACTTACAAGACTCAATTTTCATCTCCAAATCCAGATTTAACTAGTCTTGTTAAGTATAAGTAACTTTTATCACTAATTTACTTTTATATATTTTTTTTTTTATTTAATTTCTAATGTTTGTATATGTTATTTAGATTCCAGATTATCGTAATTCCGTTATCGTTGCACGCAATCCTGGGTCAGCTAAGAAGGCGACTTCTTATGCGGAGCGTCTGCGACTTGCCATAGCTGTCATTCACGGTGAACAGAAAGAAGCTGAGAGTGACGAAGTAGATGGACGTTACTCTCCACCTTGCATACCAAGGTAATGACAATTTTATTATTATTATTATCATTATTTCATCTTTGTTTAAACGTCCCATAAAAAGGTTTTTCATTACAAAATATCAGACAAGCAGTTGAAACATAACCAGTTATTATATTTGTTGAATCGGTTTTAAAGTGATTAGAATTATGGTTAAGGCTTAGCTACTGCTTCTATATTAATGTGAGATAATGTTTTAGAAACTGGCAAATTGGTACAAAATTTAAGGTGGTGGCCTCTTAAATGAATATTGTTATGAATAAATAATTTGTATTAATTAATTCTGAAGTCATATCAGGGCTATGTCACTCCGTGCGCAGGCATGGATGGGATAGAAATCCCGGAGTTACGCGTACGGCCGGCAATCGCGGCGCAGTAGGTAGTACGTTTCCCGCGCTCGTAATTTTTTTAAATAAGTTCGTTCGCGTTTATTTTTTTTGTTAGGTACGTTCATATTTTATAATCTTAATAATGAAAAGTGGGATTGTTGTGTATGGATGTTTAAATAGAAGAATGAAATCAAAATTATCCTTTTTACGTGGTTAAAACTTATGATAGATTGCATTAAAACAAATATAATGTAATATTATAGTGATCAGTAGTCGATACAATCACTCGCATATAATGCAAGTTTTATAAAAAGAATATTATTTATTATTAATCTAAGTGAATTCGAAAAAAGATACGTATGTCCTCCCTCGAATGTGTGAAGGAACTGCAATTTCTTATCTCAAATTCAAGGACAAATTGATTGCTTGTATTAGTAGGTCTTATTACCTATATGGCGCTCATTGGGGGAGGCCTATGTCCAGCAGTGGACTAAGATAGGCCGATGATGATGATGATGATGATGATGGTGGTGGCGGTGGTGGTGATAATGATGATGGTGATGATGAATATGAATATATTGCGATTACTAACTAATAATAATTGATTTTATTAACCCCAGAAGCCTGAAGTTCTAGGGCCAGGGCATTGGACCGGTTATCCAAAGGTGGGTTCGATTCCCACTTGAGCTTCCTGAGGCTGGTTTTTTCTAGTAAAATTGCAAAATTCAAAATTAAAATTAAAAAAGGAATTAGAATAGAATAGATTTATTCATTTCAGGCAACAAAACATGGTGAAACAAGATGATAAAATACAAAGAGGCCCATAGAATAGAATACCTTACAGACTAACATACATACAAATAATATAATGACGGCTTTATCGATTGTTAAATAATTGCAAAAGTGTTCTTCTGACTGTGAGGGTAGTAACTTCACAGTGACGTAATACCACATAAGTAAATACCCGAACAGAGTCCAAGCTTCTTTATAGCGCGCTGCGACAGGTACAACTACTACATGCACGGTTATGTGCGCGTGACCTCTCACCGACGACGGGTTTACGTACGCGCCGCGAGAGGACAAACCGGTTTACACCGGCACAACCAGCGGACAATTTCACACGCGTTGTTTCGTGTTGTGAACTGTCATCGCTCGTAAAATATTGTAATGTTTCGATGTTTTGTTAAATTTAAATTATTTGGTTTGAGGATTTAAATTAGATTGGTTTACTGTAGAATATGGTTAATTATTGTACAGTGTGTATGAACAATGCTAGAAATATAAAACTATTGCCCATTTCACGCACTGAAATCTTAGAACGTGTAATGACTGTACATTTGATCTGACATTTGAGTGTTTTCCAGTTCAGTATTTAACAAAAAACTTTGTCAGATTAGAATTTATCTAAATCAATCAACATCGTTGTTGAATAAACGTAAATACAATAAATGTTCCCAATAATTTTGTAGGTATTTTATTTTATTTTACTTGACAACCCTAATGTTCGAAAACGGTTGTGTTTATAAATTCTGAAAACAAACTGATTGCGCTCTAGTGCGAGTGGCTGAATGGTATTATTTAGAATGAACGTTGTGCTCTGCAAATTGTGTAGGCTAATTGGCGGCATTCCGTCAAAGAGTGCAACTTCTGCTAGTGTCTTTCTTCTGTGGTCATATGTCCATTACAAATGTTTTAGGTCTCAATTAGTTCTCCATAGTCTCTACATTTCATAAAATGTTTGCAAATAGCGACTTATTATTAAGTCTTATTCTTAACGTAACTTGACCACAAATTGAATATACTCTCTGGTATTTAGTGTTGACAGATCTCGTACCATGGACGTGTCTGTAGGAGTTCCAGTCCATCCCGCTAAGGAGAAGCCGCCAATCAATGTTGTCGGTGACGTTGGCGGCAAAATAGCCATCATGGTGGTAAGTATTTATCCTTTAACTTGATATTGATAAACTGGTTTTAGCTGATTTTAGCATCTTACAGTTACAGTTAAAATAAAATTATCTTAACGTGTTCCCTTTAATTGCACCAGGTTACTTGTCATTGTATTCATTTTATTGTAAAGTCGTAATAAAGAATTTAGGCCTCTTCCTTACCGGATCGGTACGTATTCGTTTCGGTACCGCCTCTGCACGGAATCGGTACAGATTTTCTGCTGAAAAACATTTCCTGACAGGCTCTGGATGTTTTCGGTACGGTATATTATGGTACAGTCGCGTCAATATTACTGGTGTTGTGAGTGAGGCGCGCGGCGGAGCTGGCGGGGTTGAGACGGGGGAGGCCGGCCGCTCGGTACAGATTCTGTGCAGAGGTGCGCGATGCGCTCGGTAAAAAATCTGTACCGAAACGACTCGGTGTGAAAGCTCTCATTTGATTACATGCGCTCGGTAAACAATCTGTACTGATTCGCTGCAGAGGCGTTACCGAAACGAAAACGTACCGAGCCGGTGAGGAAGAGGCCTTAATCATATTCTGTTAGAAAACCATCCCGCTTTGTTAGAAAGTGTGGTTTCAAATCTCACTTGGGGAATAATTTACAACACCATTTCTGAATAAGCATTTTTCAATTTAAATATTTATTTATAACTCATATGTATGCTTATATGTATGTTAACGCGCCAGGTCTGCGAGTGCTGAGGTTAAGCAACTTCCGCAAAGGTCAGTCATCGGATGGGTGACCAAAAAATTATCATCGCGAGCTTATCCGTGCTTCGGAAGGCACGTTAAGCCGTTGGTCCCGGCTGCATTAGCAGTCGTTGACAACTACCAATCCGCTGGGCCCGCGTGGTGGTTTATGGCCCGTTCTCCCTATCCATCCATAGGTAAGGCTCGTGTCCCAGCAGTGGAGACATAAATTGAGCTGATGATGATGTTGTATTTATAATATCATCTTTTTCATTAGGATGACATGATTGACGACGTACAATCGTTCGTCGCCGCTGCGGAAGTCCTCAAAGAGTGCGGGGCGTACAAAATCTATGTGCTAGCAACACACGGCCTCCTGTCTTCCGACGCCCCTCGCCTCATCGAAGACTCGCCCATCGACGAAGTAGTTGTCACAAACACCGTGCCCCACGAGCTCCAGAAAATGCAATGCAACAAGATCAAAACAATCGACATATCAGTCTTACTAAGCGAAGCCATAAGGCGCATTCACAATAAAGAATCCATGTCCTACCTCTTCAAAAACGTTACCCTGGAAGATTAACTTCGGTTAATCATTATTTTTTAATATGTATTATTTTAAGTATTACATTATATCCTTATTAGATTTTAATTCTATGAGACAACATACACTTATATGTTACACTAACAATAACATCGTCTCTGTATGAAGATATATTTCTAATTAAGGATAGTTTTATGATTCCCTTGCATTATTCCTTGTGTTAATAAGTTGGTGGTTTTTATGTAGTTAACATTTAAGCCGTGCACGAATCTCGAGATCCTAATTACATGATGAGCTCAAAGAAATCTGCTGCTTAGTTTGTTCTGTGACGCGGGCGCACATGGTAAGTTTCATACCAAGCTATTTATTTTAGCCTATGAATATTATTTAGCGTACGCAAAGTTAGTTGTATTGTATTATCATTATTAAATACTTTATACTCCCAAAATTATTCACTTAGATTTAATTCTGGAAACTACAGACATTGCAAATGCGCAGTAAGCAAATGATCAAAACCTTCACAGTGCTTGTCGATCTAAGATCTAATGGCTTTGGCCGGCTGAGAATACTTTACTACTGTGATGTATAAGACGCTTGTGTGCTCGCCTTACGAATTTATGACCGCATTGCATTTAATTCGTTTATTTAGGGCGGTATTTAAAGGGTTAAAATTTTTAAAAAGGATCTAACTAACGTTTTACATTGGTTTACTTAATAAATAAGCTGCTTTATAACTATGCAAATAAATAACTTCAAGGGACCTTGCATTTATTATAAGCATCTGAAATGGCCTTTACTGATAATTGTTATAAATTTTAAGTTAATTAAATTATAAAATTTTGTTGCTTAGTTTCAAGTGATAAGCAAAATGTATCTTGCATTTTAAACGATCAACTGTTTCTCGTCCAATAACTTTCCCTTAGGTAACTAATGTATATGTATATGTGTAGCGACAAAGGGAAATGGTAATCTTTCTTAATCATACTTCATACTCGTACATTTACTCTTACAAACATTTTAAGTAACTTATTAATTTTAGTTCCTATAAATTTTCATTAAATTAATAAAATGCCTTTTTTATGACAAGAACAACACAACATTATCATCGTTTACATAGCCTTTTGTAATATAATATTGAGAGTCACTGAAAATATTATTTGTTAAGAGAATCTGTATTTTATTATAAAAATTGTTTATTGATATTGTCCACAGCTTTTGTGAGTAACAAGTATTGTATATATTATAAACTTGAATATTTACACAAAGTTAATAATGTATTTGTATAGTGTCTTAGTAAAGTCATAAAATGTATGTCATAAATTAAAGCATTATGTGGCATTTTGTCTTTTAATTAAAGACATGTTTTGGTTGTTTGCTTGGCCCTCGGAAAAATATATAGTGTTTTTTTATTCCTTTATTATTATTTATTATTTGTATAAGAACATGAGGAGAGGGGCTCGATGGCGCAGTGATTAACGCGCATGGTCTGCGATTGGTCTGCGATTGCTGTGGTTAAGCAACTTTCGCAAAGGCCAGTCATCGGATGGGTGACCGAAAATTTTCCATGTCGAGCTCCTCCGTGCTTCGGAAGGCACGTAAAGCCGTTGGCCCCGACTGCATTTGCAGTCGTTAACAACCACCAATCCGCACTGGGCCCACGTGGTGGTTTATGGCCCATTCTCCCTGTCCATCATCCATACTTCCACTTCACCCGTCATCCTTATGTACAGGCGCTGGCTATCTTCTTTTTCTGCCTTAAAGCATGTACAGACGCCTGCACAACAGATCGACTTATCGAATGCTGTTTCCATCATAACCTTATGCCATAGATATAAAGTTCAAAGTCTATGGAGGAAATTAGATAGTTTGTGGAAGTCTGATGTGCTGGCGTGTGTACATACACCCCGCTGGAAATTGAACCCGGGAATTTTGAGTCAGCCTGGTGGTCTTCAACACTAGCCACAGAGACCTAACGATATTTTTGTTCTAAGATTAGACCAAACTGTGCTGTAAGGCGTGCCAAAGAAACAGACATACATACATCTCAGACCAAATAAAAAGTTTTTGGTCTGAGACATACATACATACACTCGAAAAACGTAACCCTCCTGACGCAATCGGGTAAAAATAAAAATAAACGACGGGTTGCACTCTGGGAGTGCCGGCAGAAGTGAAAACTTGAATATTAACGTCGTGCATTTTTGATATTTTGGAATGGTTAGGGAATAATTTTGCACGAATTGCTTTAATTATCAGTATAAAAGTACTCTCATTTATGTGGTAGAATACAATATTTATTTATTGGGCTATCGTACACAAACATGACAATTTATATTACATTAAAAATTTATATTACGCCGGGCCAGCTGTCTACTCTCCATCCGTCTTACGAATTTTCGATCAGGTCACGTGTCCTGACGCGAGTTAAACATTTTTTACCCATTCCAAAAAAAGTGCACAACGCCGCTAAAGAAGTTTTCACTTCAAAAATAGTTGGGCATAAACTTACGTTTGATTTATTTCCATTTAATGTAGAAAACGCAGAAGGAACTAACCCATCCACCCAAAGAGTAGAGTTATTTATTACTGGTTGGATGTAATAACCGTTGGTTTAATGCTCTAAGTAATAACCACAAAGTACTTTTTTTTGCATCCACCTTTCTAAAATCTTCTGAGCCAAAATTTCAGTTTCCTGAATAATGTTGATTATTATAGTGGGGTCACGCACGAGTCACGCCCAGTCTGCGATTGCTAAAGTTAAACAACATTCGCAAAGGCCGGTCATCGGATGAGTGACCAAAAATGTATCTTCATACAGAAAATAAATTAAACACTGGCTAAATGTGTTAGTCGCGCAAAGCCATCAACAAAAGGAAAAAAAATACAGTTGTCAGCTCATCAGCTGTCGATCATGAATTGTTGCATAGGTTAAGTCGAAGGGTTATGTTTAATTTTAAACTAAATTATTTCAGAGAAAACTGAAAGAATACGTATTGCATCATTCAACCTAATGTTAAATTGAATACAATTAAAACAACATATAATCATTTGAATATTTTATCTTACACATACAAAACTTTTAATTGCAGTAAATAAACATTAAAATTGAAACAGCAGTTTATGACAGTTATATATCATAACTTACAAATCTTTAACCATGAAGTTGTTAAAACACATTCTATCTATCCCAAAAACGCATTGGTTTAGGACATGTAGACGGTCTCACAGTAGTAAAAATATATTGAAACTTAGTGAACGAGGAATGTATCAAGATATGTTTCCGAATAGCGCAGCGTAAGTAAATCAATATAGTACCTAATACATTATTTTAAAATAATATCCAGTGAAATGAGCTTATTGTGTAAAATAAATAAATAATAATTTTCTTTTCAGAAATGAAATAATAAATTTGGTATGCAAGTCTCCTCAGTGTGTGTATGCTGGCTTCGATCCTACAGCAGAAAGCTTACATGTAGGAAACCTCCTTGTCATAATTAACCTCCTGCACTGGCAAAGGGGAGGCCATAATGTTATTGCCTTGGTAAGGAAATATTTAAAAGTATTTAACTTTGGAAAATCAATGTACTTAATATTAATTTATAGCTCATACATAATACTTTAAACAAATATTAGAAATTTAAAGTTAGCAATAGAGATTGATGGCGTCCAATACATTCAAAAAGGTTAACCTTTTACAGAGCTCTGCCAATATATTAGACACTTTTACTTGAACTGTATTTTTTAAAACAAATATGAAAGCTATTAGCTTAAATATTTGTATAAATCTCAATACAAATTAATAACTTGTGATTGTATTTTTTAAAAGATAGGTGGGGCTACAGGACACATTGGTGATCCCAGTGGAAAATCTTCTGATAGAGTAGCCTTACAAAATGATGTCATACAGAAAAACATAGTTGGAATAAAGAAGAACTTGGAAGTAGTATTTGATAACCATAAAAAGTATATTTGGACTAAAGAAGAAAATAAGCTTCAACCTATTAGGTGCGTAGAGATAGAGTACATTCTATATTGCTGTTATTGGTATTATAAATCTTAGTGTTAGATCTCGAACGCTTCATAGCCAGATCAAAGCCTGCAGGACACTGCAACTTGGAAAGTGGTTTGAATTATACTATAGCTATTGAAATAGATTTTTTATTTGGTTGGTACAAAGGAAAAACTGCTTAAGCGCCAAAAAGGTGGAAAATTAATACTACCCCCTTACAAATAAACAGAGAATAAGCTCCGAATAGTTATTCCATGTTTTGTGTCTTTTACTCTAATTTGAAATGACATGACAGGAACATAACAGGGAATAACTATTCCGACCTTATTCTCTGTTTATTTGTAAGACCCCTAAAGTATAAAAGCAAAGCAAAATGAATTTTTAAAATTTTGAAATTAATTTCCCATCAATTGATTTTTGGTGCTTTGGCAGTTTTTCCTTTCCACTGACAATATGTTTGGAGTTCATATGGAATGTATCAGGAATACTTATTGTTTTTTCTCTCAAGTGAAGTCTTTGAGATCGACCAATTCTCATGCAGGCAAATACTAAGTATACAGTTTTGTGTTTTTCAGAATAGTGAATAACGAAACATGGTACAAAGATATAAACTCGATACAATTTGTTAGTGAAATAGGTCGCAATTTCCGAATGGGTACGATGCTGCTAAAACAGAGCGTGCAATCCAGGGTTAGCTCAGAAGTTGGAATGAGTTTTACTGAGTTTGCGTACCAAATATTCCAATCGTATGATTGGCTACACCTATTGAAAGAATACGATTGTAAATTTCAGGTAATGAACACTACCAATTTTTTTAACAAAATTTTAGTTAAGCTTGTTATATTTTGATTTACTTACATGGTGTTAAAAATGACAGTTTTTTTAATCTTCAACCTAAAATTTCAATCTTTTTACTCGAAATCACTAACTCCTTCCATCATGGGTGTAAAAATATACTTACAACATATTTTATAGTTATTATAATACCTACATAATTTTTCCCCCCCAACAGATAGGAGGCAGCGATCAAATGGGAAATATAACTGCAGGGCATGAACTTATTAGCAGAGCTGCCAAGAAAGAAGTTTATGGTTAGTTTCAGTTTTTTATGGCATTTGTGTAAAGATTGGATCTAACTTTGATTTGAATATGGTGTACTTAATTACTCACAAACTAAATCAAAATTTGTTTCTCAGGTTTAACATTACCTCTAGTCACTACAGAAGAAGGTGATAAGTTTGGAAAGTCAGCTGGTAATGCTATTTGGTTAGACCCACAGGAAACCAGCCCATTTAATATTTACCAGTTTTTTATAAGGACTAAAGATTCTGACATAGAGAGACTGTTGAAGTTGTTTTCATTCTATAGTTTGGGTGAAATAAAAGACATTATGTTTAAGCACAAAGAGCACCCAGACCAAAGGTACCCACAAACATGTCTGGCTGAGCAACTTACTACTTTGGTGCATGGGCGTAAGTTGTATTTTTTTATCTACCCTCTTCCAGTGCTATCTATAGTATGTTCCAATCTATGAAAATCTCATCTATTGGGCTTGGGCTATTGCTAACTACCTACTATCTTAAGTTGCTTATTTAATACTTCACTTTTGTTTTCATAAGTTCAAATATATTTATTTTCTGTAGAGAAGGGGTTGGAGCAAGCTCTGAAGGCGACGGAAGCAATCTACAGTAAGGATGTGAAATCTCTGATTGCTCTCAGCGCCAATGAATTGGAAGATGTATTCTCAGGGGCGCCCATCATGACACTGCTACTTTCACCTGGTATTACTGTATTAGAGCTGGGAATGAAAGCGAATTGTTTTCCAACAGAAAGTAAGTAAATGTTCATTATGATCAGCCTATAACTGTACCACTGCTGGGCTCAGCCTTTCTCACATAAGTGGCATATCATCATCACCTGCTCATTTTATGTTCCCTATGAATGGATAGGGAATACGGGGCATAAACCACCACGCGGATGGTGGTGCGGTGGTTTCCGAAGGTGCCTTCCGAAGTACGGAGGAGCTCGAGATGATAAATTTTTGGTCACCCATCCGATGACCGGCCTTTGTGAAAGTTGCTTAACTTTAGCAATCGCAGACAGGGCGCGTTAACCACTGTGCTATCCATCTTCTCATATGAGAAAGAACTATGAACCAGCAAGCTTGCTATTAGGAAAGTCTACATTAGTGGGTTTTAACGACAATTACCGGGATCAACGGCTTAGGCGCTTTGTAGACGGCGAGGCGGGGCAGTCTTTTTGACCGCAAAGCAATAAAGACCGCGTCTGCCCGTCGATGCCCGCGGCTGCCCTCGCCGCGAACACAATACTCGAGGGACGGAGGCAGTTAGTTCCATAGATAAGAATAGGTTTGACTGAGCTAGCCGCCCCGCGCCGCCGTCTGCGTTACTGCATACAAACTGGTGTGATCCATGGCGGGCAGCCACGGACATGCGGTCTTTTTGCCCTGTGTGTGCGTTGGTAGTATAGGGTTACTTTGCGCTATCGTTCGCGGTCAAATTGACCGGCCCGGCCCTCCCCGCCGTCTGCAAAGCGCCTTAACGTGCAAAGCACTGACGAATTTAAGACATATTCTATTGCTTAATCCATTCAATGCCGGACCCAGCACATGTGCGGGCGACAATAAAATTTCTATTGTGTCTGGCTTTAAGGCAGTCAACGTGTAACTTGTAAGATGCACAAACGCGCTAGCATGCTGTGCTATCTAGCTCTTCTGTTATAAAGAAGTAAACTAAGTTTATATTGAATATAATTTATTTTGCTCCTCCAGGTGATGCCATAAGAATTATACAAGCTGGTGGCTTCTATATAAACCATCATCGGATAAAGAAAATAGATGAAGTTATTACAGAATCAGCTCACATACTGCCCAATTTGACGTCTTTACTAAGGGTGGGCAAGAGAAATTACTTCATAGTAAAATGGCAGACTTAATAAAGATTTTTCTGACATAAAAAGGTTTATAAATTGAATATTCCTTAAATTAAAAATGGTAAGAGATTGTAAACAAAAAGAAACTCGCATGGTGTGTGGGTATAATTGTTATTATTTACAACAGAAGCTTGTATACTTGCAGTATAATAATAATAATAAAATGCATATCACATAAAACATCATAAATACTACATAACATACTTAAGCCTAAAATAATTACATTATTCACTGAAACAGCAGCGTTAGCTACAACTACGGCGCCGTAGAGTCGATAAATATCAAAAATATGGCTCATCCTCATACAACAAGTTACGTTTGTGCACCCAGCGGATCGCACTCCGCGCCTTCCGTGATTAAGTTTTCTAATATCACAAACATTAATTGCAATTTTTTATTTCATATTGTACAAGTTCTTCATGTAGCATGACACATTCAATTCAAATGCATATTGAGCTAAATCGACTGTACTCATAAACGATATGTCTTTTTAGAATGCAGTTGAATATAAACACTGCCATCCTTACCCCGAATACGTTGCGATGATATAGCACTATGTATACGTTTGGTAAATTATGACTTATCACAAAATGCAGTTGATAATAATAATTATGTAACATTAATAGCGATTTACAAAAATAAAAGTCAATTCAAAATAATCAATTCTCACGCAAATAAAAACTAAACTATTGAAAGATACAACTTAGTTCGAGCTCGGAGCGATTTACAGCCGAGCGGGGCTAGCGTACATATAAAATAAAGCGTCAGTCTCTTTTTGAATACTAGACATCGCGGTTACGTCTTCTAGCAGCGGGCCGCGGGGCGCCGCCCGAATGCGCCTGCTAGAGGTCAGTGCTCTCGTGGTGGGGTTGGACGGCCACGGGCGGCGGGGGCGCGGGGACCAACGGCCGCGGGGGCCGCGACGGCTGCGGCCGGGGAGACTGCGGCGGCTCGGTAATACTGCCTTCCGATTGGGACAGCTGGCGAGTCGCACCACATAACCCCTTCGGCTCGTCTAAAACAGCGTCCTTGCCGCCCGAGCTGTGGGTGCGTTGGACGGTCGCGCGGGGCCCCTCCTCCTCCTCCGGCGCGCCCACTTGGATCATAGTCGGGTGTTGTTTGTCCACAGTGTAAATGTGCGTACGTTCTAGAACCGTCGGTGTAACTTCGGCATCGGAGCCGGAGCCGCGGGGCGCGCGGAAGCTCTGCGGTCGGAGCGTGGCCGGCCGCTCGGGCACCGCTGGTTTATGTCTCAGTTGCACCTCTGCCTCGCTGTCGATAGCAGGAGGAACAAGAGCCGCGGAAGGGGACGAAGTAACGGTAGCGGGTACGATGGTTCGCGGCGCGGCGACCGGTCGCGGCGGCGGTTGCCCTACAGGCTTGGCGAGTTGCCGCGGCACTGAGCCCAGAGACGCAGGCCCGCTTATTGTATCCCCGACCTTCATCCGGCTAACGATGCCAGTTTGCGCGGTCACAGTCTTCGCGATCACCGTGTCTGCCGCTTTCAGGCTCTCAAGTTTGTCTTTCTCGAACTCGAAGCTCTGTCGACGCACGTCGGTTAGGTTCTCGCGGCTCCCGCTCCGCGCGGCCTCCTCCTTCAACGCTTTGTTCTGTCTGTAAGTGGACCGGTTAATAGTTTGGACGCCCGATATCACTTTGCCGGTGTCCGAGATGACCGGTCGTGGCGGCTTCGCGGGTTTCTCCACCTCCTTTACCGACTCCTTTACAGTCTCTTTCACAGGCTCGGGCGCGGCACTAGTTTGTATCTGCGCTTCGGATTTCTTATTTTTATCGGGCGTGAAATTCGGCGGCACCGGCGCTAGAGGCTTATTCTTCCGCCTCAATATCGGCTTCGGGCTACCGTGTGGTGGACTAGACTGATCGGACAGGGAGCTATTGGATTGAGCCTTTTTGATTTCGTTCTCTATTAGTATTAAGCTAGTGTCGTGGCTGTTGCTTCGCGAGTGGCGGCCGGGCCCGTCCAGGTTGTTTCTGTTCTGGTTGCCTTGGAATCCGTAGTCACATAAAGATTTGCTCATGCTGCTGTAGTCACCGTTGGCGTCGTTTGCCAGCGCTGCAGTCTGATTGTAGCCCGAATGCCCGAAGTTGGACGTAAACCCGTATTCGCAGTGGTCCGGCAACAAATCCTCTTTTGTAAAGGAAATGAAGAAATTCACGTCATCTTTGAAAAACCAGTCGGCATGTTTAATGAGCAACTCTACTACGCAATTAACAACCGTGGTGATATTCATGTCGAAGGTGTTCTCGTCGGCCGCCCAAAGCAAATTCGGAGCGATGACTATGGCTAAATTGGAGGGTGTCATTTTGTTGGTGCTTTGGTTTTGGGTTAAAGCGGACAAAAATTTGATAAGGTACCTAAGGTTTTGGAAGTTGGCATCGGGTAGGAGATGTATGGCTTCCCAGAGAGCGTTGAGCCGGGCCTGTTCGGTCGGGTGGCGGGAGGCGGCTATGAAGTGGTCGTAGAGCCGGTACGTGAGGAGAGGCTCTGGCAGTTCGCGAAGGTACGACTTGAGTACGGACGCGACTACATGCATATCGCGATAGTCGCGCGGCAGGGGTACGGTGAATAAACCAGCGTCTAGGGACAGCTTCATCCTTCGCACTTTTGATGTACCTGGAACAGAGATGAAAATTATATTATTCCCCGTTTTTACCCGACTGCAATGGAAGGGTATCGTTTTTCGCGTATCTTGTATGTAATATTCTTTATTACCTCATATCTCCAGAACCGCTGAACAGATTTACATATTTGAGGTATCGTTAGATTCGTCTTAGCTGCCCAAGTGTTCTTAGGCGCTGTCTCCACGGGCGAGAGAATCGCGACGAGTCCGCGCTTCTATCGTCGGGTAATCTCCACGAACGAGCGATTATTCCGCCAGCGTATCGTCACGACTCGTGACGGAATCACAGCGTGTCCGCGACGACTCGTAACGGAATCGCCGCATTTCCTTGACGGCGCGTTGTGCTATTATTTGTTGAAAGAGTTCAATTAGGTGCCAGACGAGAGCAAAATGACTTGCGTTTGACAGCGCGCCCGCCGCGCGCTCGCTGCGAGAGCGCCAAGTTTTGCGGCGCAGTAGCGACGATACCACGGCGACGTTACGCGCGAAAATTGCCACTCATCGCATCGCCGCGATAACATCGCCGTGTGGAGACGCATTCATAGAGTATATAGAAATACGTGGCACGACGATAATATCGACGACTTCGACATCTATAACCGACAGCTATACGCACTTACCACCGGCGATCCTGAAGAGCCCCTCCTCGCTGAGAGCCAGCTCGTGCAGCGTGCACACGCACAGCTCGATGGGGAAGGCGGTCGTGCGAGCCGTCATAGGCTTCACCGAGCTGTCATCTATAACCGACAGGTACATGCACTTACCACCGGCGATCCTGAAGAGCTCCTCTTCGCCGAGAACCAGATCGTGCAGCGTACATAAGCACAGCTCAATGGTGAAGGCGATCATGCGCGCCGTCATAGGCTTCACCGAGCTGTCGTCTATAATCGACAGCTACATGCACTTACCACCGGCAATCCTGAAGAGCCCCTCTTCGCTAAGAGCCAGTTCGTGCAGCGTGCACACGCACAGCTCGATGGGGAAGGCGATCGTGCGCGCCGTCACGCGCAAGTGCTCTTCTAATGGGTAGCCGAACACAGGCTTCACCGAACTGTCGTCTGTAACGAACAATTGGTTTATATCAGGTAAAGTAATAAGCCTATACAGGGTGTTTTGTAATACCTGTATAATCCCGAATATGGCAGATAGGGCACAGGTCGCAGAACCCCGGAAAGATATAAATATACCAGTAAAGCACCATATGGCCGAGATATTGAGGTTGTTTTTTACTAAGTAAAATTGTAAAGTGACAACCCTAAGTCCAGCTGATACATTGTTCTTGTTCGTCAACCTCGTGATCCAACAAAATAGAAGTCAAAACATGTCAGGGTTGAACATTTTTAACCATATTTTCAAGGGATAAAGTTCAAAGTCCATTGAGGAAATTTGACAGTTTGTTTTATAGGTTGATGTGCACACGACGCGTGTACCTAAAAGTAAAACAACTAGGTATCTCAAAATGGAACAAGCCACCGTTTGCACCACGGATTTTGCATAATAAGGTTCGTAGTTGCGTTGAAAACAATTGCAATTTCCATACAGCAAGAACTAATAGTCTCGTATAAGGAATAGGGACAATGATCGCTCAATTGGCTTGATTATAACAACAGTCAGTGACGATTATTTAGCGGACCGCAAATGACTAGACGTTGAGCAATTAATGATGGCACTACAAGCAAATTTTCGTAAATAGACATGTGCATAATATGCGAGCATTAGAATGAAATTGTAACTTTTAGCCAAGAGTATTTGGTTAGGAAAAACTACTAGTTTCGGACTATTGGATAGTTATACAGACACTATCATACTGTGTTACTGATTGATTTAAACAGAGATTGTTTATTTTTAACCCTTAACCACCTACCACCGGTCACATAGACCGTAACAAATTTTTGAATTAAAATTCTTCAATGTATGCGTGTCGTGGGAGAGTGTGCTTTTAGGTACCTTTTATACAAGTCAATCAGTATCACATAATCGCATTTGCGCTCGGCAACGGCAAGTTCATACGTGCACACGTTTGGTCTTGATAACTAAAAATATTAAGTCAGCGGTCTCGATGACCGTACGTAGGTGGTTGTGTGATTTTTTGTATTTAATAGCTTCGTTGTTTGAGTGTCCAAATGAATAAAAACGACGATAACATTCAAAGATGGCTACAGCAGGAGGACTCTAGATAGGGATTATTTACCAGATAAGGACTGTAGCGACATGGAAGCTGGTATATTTGAGGATGTTGAGTGGAACCATTAAAGATTTGCTACCTACCTACTAATGATGTAGAGAAACTTGAAGTATGCAAAACATGTGTTGTTCTAAAAGAAAAAGAAGACGTTTTATTGTATGTTTGATGTACCAAGTACCATTTTGTTTATGGTGTAGTGTACTCAAAAAAGTATTGTAACAGCCGCGACAAATTGTTAATGTTCAGGGATTGCAACTTTTGTAAAGTTTTACTTACTAAATTTATAAGAAACTAGCTGACCCGGCGGACTTCGTACCGCATTTTTTTATATTTTATTATAGCCTATGTTACTCAGCGCTAATGTAGCATTCTAATAATGGTGAAAGAATTTTTTAAATCGGTCCAGTAGCTTTTGAGTTTATTCGTTGCAAACATACATACAAAAATACAAAGGTTTCCTCTTTATAATATTAGTATGCTCAAAAGGTATATTTTTTGGTCCTAATGTTTACCCAAAGATTTTTTTAAATTAAATGTATATATGTAAAGACTTAGTTTTTGTAATGTTATTTGTGTTATAATAATACAATACAAGTCAAGAGTCAAGAGTATAAACAAGTATTTTATTTATTCTGATGTTTCTTACTATAGATTCCAAATAAAAAGCTATTAAATATGAACGGTCTCCATGACCGCACGTAGGTAGTTAAGGGACTGAAATACGTGGTAGGTGGTTAAGAGTTAATGAACTGAATTGGTTAATAAACAAACATCATGAAATGTTCAAATAATTTTTAACGCAAATTTTGTTGCGAACAAATTACAAAAACACAAATGTTGAAAAATATTCCACAAGCAGGATTTGAACCTGCACCCTTCTGACATACCGGGTCAGGTGCTCTTCCAATTGAGCTGTCGTGGTTCTAACCAGCCCGCCGAAATTATTCAACACTTTTTACTTTGAAAGCCAAAGGCGCCCTACTAAACTACAACATCATGAACTTTACATGTATTCCGAAAACTTTATTCTGGAATATTTGTTGTGGCAGTGGAATTTCACTTAGTATAATAAGAATTAATATAAAAGACCATGGGTTAGCTCTTCATATTTAGATAATATCGTGGAAGCTATCCAGGCGGACAAACAAGCCCTACCACACTGGGAATCGACCCCGGGACCTCTGGGTCTGAGACCGATAGCCTTAACCACTAGACCACAGATGCGGTTAAGCTTCCTTATTTAGGAGACACAACGAAGATTAAGTTCTTTTATATATCTTGGTATCAGAAACTAACTGAAAGTTAAAAAAAAAACCTTTAAGGTAAAGTTGTAAGGTAAGTAGTTCTAAGGAAACTTACCATGCTTAAGAAAATCCGAGAGACCTAGTAAGTTTATAGACCAAAATTCTATAAAAGCGCTTATTCTACTGAATTTATGTGACTTAGAGTCTAGTATAAAAAGTTTTAAGTCCTAAGGATACCAAAATGTAAAAAGGCTCTCATGAAAAATTTTGATGCAATGCGTTTTTTTTTCCAGCAATTTAGCATAATTTTATTATCTGGATTATAGTAGGGTATTCGATCTTATTTTAAATTTATGCAAAGAAACGCTACCCGTGTAGACCTACACATGCTACTACTAATTATTATTATTATTATCTCCTTTATTTATTTTCTTTCTTAAAACTAGATTTTTACAATATTTTAATATAAAAACAATAAAACATTATAAAAACCTAATCCTAGAGTACCACCAGCAGTGGGGCAGGGCCCAAGCTATTATTACAAAGTATGTAAAAAGATTAAAAATATATATTACAAAATACAACAACAAATACTGTTATTTGTTAGCTTTCCGCGAATGAATCATAAGCATAACTTTCCGAATACGTCGATAACCTCTATATTTAGATTACCACAATCCAAGCCGAGTGGGTGGTGTATCTAACTGTTATCTTATTTTACTATCGCGTCAACTAAACACTAACGCGACACTGTTACTTCCAGTAATATACCTACGTATAATTTAGAAGGAATAAAAAATATTTTTCTGTTTTTGGTTGTAGTATTTTGTTTTTTATTTAGGATAAGTACTTATATTGTTTTTTTTTTTAAATATAAAAGTTGTTGTCTGACAATATAATTTTATACTATTACAAAGTTTTATATTATAATAATAAATATACCTACGTATAATTAAGAAGGAATAAAAAAATATTTTTTCTGTCTTTTGCTGTAGTATTTTGTTTTTTATTTAGGATAAGTACTTATATTTGTTTTTTTTTTAAATATAAAAGTTGTCTGATAATGCAATTTTATACTATTATAAGGTTTTATATTATAAAAAATGTAAAATATACGGAGATTACTAAGCGCTATCACAGCTATTAAATTACTAGCGAACGCCCGGGACTCGTCTGCGCTAATTATCGAATCCCGTTGATTTGCGGGATTTAAGGAAAATCCCGTGATTTCTTGCCTACGTCACGAATGATGCCTAGTTGAAAGAAAAACATCAGCGGTCTAGTTGCAGCGGTTTGGGATGTGCTATATTAACAATTCTCGTGGTCAACTAAAAAGTTATCAATACAATAACAAAATTACGGAAGGATAAATATTATTATAGCTAGACCGCTTAACTCGGTTCTCGCCTGCGATAGGTACGCGGGGTGGGAGGTACGCCACGAGTACGAGCGTTTTGCGACGCGGCGAACGGATTTCTAGTTCATTGCGCGTGCGTTATACTACGGCAGTCACAGTCAGCAGTGATAGAAAAAACGCAATGAACTAGAAATCCGTTTGCCGCGTCGCAAGACGTCAGTAGTCGTGGTCGAGCGGTAAGGTGGTACACACGTGATAATTTTAACAAGATTCATCTGAAGATAAGCAATTATAAATAAAGGTGCCTGTCTACCATTCAAGTCAATTGTTTTAAAAAAACTTTTTTTTACTTCACTGCCGTTATTTATAGAAGATTTGATAAATGCAATGGTAATGAACTTGTGTACTATTTATTAAGCAAACTTTATCCAAATAATAAATTAATCACTTGTATCCATATCAATATCACTGGAACTTGATTCTTCACTTTCGAAGCAGCAATCACCAGAATCATCTGAATCGACCTGCATGTTAATAATAAAACCAACAACATAATGTATAACGCTGTCATGTTTGCAGTATTCGTCCTCGACTTTAATTATATGATTAATACAATGCTCCCACTTTTCTACGGAATATCCAGCAAATAATTCCTCCAATATATTTTTTTTGGTCCAGATTAGAGTCGATACTTTTTTGTGCTAACTGTCCTATAATATCACCCCAGACCAACTCAATTGGGTTCAGGTCTGGGTGGTATGGAGGCAAACGCAACACTTCATGTCCGTTTCTTTTTAAAAACTCGTCAATTTTATAAATATCTTCTGTGAAATGGTTTTTCATTAATTTGAACAAGTCATCCTTTCTAAGTTTTTCATCAAAAGGCACTTCATGCTGTCGTAGCCAAACTTGCATAGCTGGCTTGGTAGAAGCCAAAGTCGGCTTTTTCTCTTCTCAAACCGAATGATAAGCTGCGTTATCCATTACTATGACCGAATTTGGTGGTATATTAGGCATGAGTTTTACATTTATCCACTTACTAAATTCACGAAATTCATAGAATTGTGATAATCACCTGTTTTACATTTAGAATTAAATATCACAAGTGCTCTGTCTACAAATCCAGTTTGGCCTCCACAATGTAAGTACGATGATCAAACAGTCTCCTTTACCGATATGAGAAAGCACGCCGTGTTCATCCGTTGATTGTCAACATTTTGAAACGTTATGAGACGCATTAACATAAGTTTCGTCAAGATATAAAATATGTCTTCCTTCTCTACGATATTTTTTAATAGTATTTAGGTATTTCCACCTCCACGATGTTACATTTGGCCTGTTCGATAAGGAGTTTCCTATTAGATCCGCATTTCTTAAATTTTAAACCCAGATCATGTAATAATAGTCTTAAATATTCCCTGTAGCACCTATATTTATAATTGCATATCTTCAGATGAATCTTGTTAAAATTATTACGTGTGTACCACTATACCGCCCCCCGCCCCGCGTACCTACCACAGGCGAGGACTCAGTTACGCGGTCTAGCTATAGATAATTTTAGCAATAATATACATCTATCATTATTTAACATTTAATTTAAGCAAAGTTACATTTGTGAGTCAACAACAAATGAAGATTATAATTTAAAATTTATAATTTAATAAACGCACGGTACTAGATAATTTAAGCTCTGGTGGTAATCGACATTTGTGCCGCTTATAGTCTTAACAGCGTAACCAAGTTGACGGAAAAAAACTTAGAAACTCTTTTTTTATATCTTACGGTACTTGGCCTTCATCTTACCTGATGTTAAGTGATGATAAGGCCGAAGGTGGAAGCGCACTTCACCCAGAATCCTCAACTACTGAGGCACTGGTTATCTTACATCTAGCTACCGGGAGAATGCTAAAAACATTGATGTTATGGCGACATATTTAGATAAGATGATGGTCGCTAGCCAGGCGGACAAAGAAGCCCTACCACCAACCAAACCGAGTACACAAACATGTACCCCCCACTGGGAATCGAACCCGGGAGCTCTGGGTCCAAAGCGGTGGCCTTAACCACTAGACCACAGAGGCGGTTAAAAAGCGGCTCTTAAGCCAAATTAACTGAACATTCCCCAAATGTCTTCTAAGGGATGCAAGCATCACGGAAACGTATTCTAGTAGCTTAGTGGATTGTACGGGGCCCGAGCGAAAAACTCATAGACGCTTTAAGGGCTAGCACTTCGCGCTTCTATAGGCTAGGACCTTGGCTCGGGTTATCCATGTCATGTAGGTACTGAACGACAAATATAATAATAATAATAATAATAATAATAATAAACTTTTATTTGGACACTATAGACACACACACACATTATACAATCGTAAAATGTCAACAATTACACTAAAACAATTATAATTTCATAATAACAGTACCTAAACTATTTTATCTACTATATAACTATAACTATAAAAATACAAAAATGTGTGTGTGCCGCAGCATCTCAAAAGGGTCGTTGCTCAGCGTGGTATTCACTCGCATAGCAAGTGAATCGCTGATTTTCGGCAACAACCAGGAGTAACCACGAAGACGGTGCCCGTAACAATTGTCAATAATGTGCCCATGCGCTTAACCTTGACCAAGTAGTAGTAACAAATTATTCTATTATTTTAAAAAATTAATAAATAAAGATTTATTTATATAAAAGCTGTGCAGTGTTTTGTGTATTATTGACATTAAATTAGATAAGGATATAATAAATAACATATAAGTAACATGCAAAGTAAAATAAAATAAAAAATATAATAAGTGTGCTATGCTATCTGGTTCGCCCTTGTTGCCGCCACCTACAAAAATCGCTTAGGAATTCCCAACTTCTGTTCGGCGAGCAGATGAGACTTAAATTGTTTTTTAAAAGAGAACTTGGAATGCAATTGTCTTATTGGGGGAGGTATGTTGTTCCAACACTTAGTTGCATGATACCGAAAACTTCCAGTAAAGGCAACAGTCCGATGTTGTTGAACCCTGAGTGGCGGACGTGTAGACCTAGGCGCATGATCAAAATATTTTACAGAGGTGTTAAAATTCAATTTTGAAAATAAATATTCTGGACTTTTAAAGCGAGTAATATCAAACAACAGAGATGCTAAGTGTAGGTTCCTGCGCGCCTCCATGTTCAGTATTGACTCGTTATTAAGAAAGGGAGAAATATGACTACGTGGGGGAACATTAAAGCAAAACCTAAAACAGGCATTTTGTACACGTTGGATCAAACGTTGTGATTTATACAGTAGACGAAGCCCATAGACAAGATCTGCATAATTAAGCCTTGACAATACCATTGCCTCAACAACACTAATGCGCGCAGGTTGACTCAACAGATTGCGTATTTTGTAGAGCACCTTTAGCCTAAAAAAACATTGTTTCACCAGCTTCTCAATGTGGTCCACAAAACGCAATTCAATATCTAGATTAACACCCAGATTTTTTGCCATATCCACGCGATCAATATTTATCCCAAGAATAGAGACAACCGGAGACTTGGCAGCAATTTTCCGTATTTGGGTCTTTGTCCCAAGTACCATAAACTTTGATTTATTAGGATTAAGTACCAGACCACTCCGCCCACACCAATCAGTTACACCTTTCAAATCTTCATTAAGCAGTTCCACCGCTTGCGGAATTCTGTTAGGGTGTTCCGATATATATAACTGGAGGTCATCTGCGTACAGATGATATTGGCTATGTTTTGGAATCCTAGCAAGATCAGCACTGAAAATAATAAAAAGGAGAGGTCCGAGGATTGAACCCTGAGGCACGCCACGTTCAACCAGCCGTGGTAAAGAGACAAGAGTGGCACCATCCCGTCCCGTGAGCTGAACCATTTGGTATCGGTTACTTAGATAGCTACTAAACCACTTCAATGACTGGCTATCCAACCCATAGTAGGTCAGCTTCGAAAGCAGAAGAGGAATATCAATACAGTCGAACGCGCGAGAGAAGTCAAGAAGAGACAGAATGGTACCCCTTCCAGCATCCTGCTCCGCCAGTATATTGTCGGTGACAACAAGCAACGCCGTAACCGTTCCACGCCCTTTACGGAAACCGGATTGACGAGAAGGCAAAATACCGCTGTTTTCAACGTACGTGTTCAACTGACGGTACACCACCTTCTCCAGTATCTTGGACAAGAACGGCAGCACACTGATGGGTCTTAAATCCTTATACTCGCATGGGTGTTCCACCTCAGGTAAAGGTTTTACAAGCGCCTTTTTCCATTGACCAGGGACAACTCCCAAGCGCACCGACTCGTTAACGATACTGGTGATTACTGTCAGAGTTCTGGGTAGTGTAAGGATAACCATGTCTCTACTGATATTATCAATTCCTATAGCGTCAGACTTAACAGACATAATATGTTTCAAAACACTGATTTCATCAACAGGCTGTAATGAAAAAGTAGAACCACCAAACCTATCCCGTTGAAACGCAACGATCTCTGATGCAGGAATCGTGTCACCTCCGGGTATATCCAAAAAGAAATCATTAATACTATTGGGGTCTGAGAAGCAGTCTGGCAAACATAAACCTTTGCCTGGGTTAATTAAATATTTTTGTTTTAGATTGTGCCAAAACTTTTTACTGTTTTTTATGTTACAGTTCACATAATGGTTAAAGTACGCTTTTTTTTCGTTTTGAATACTTGATGATACTAATTTTTTCATGTCTTTGTAGTATTGCTTATGTACATCTGATTTAGTTCGCTGATATTTCGCATGAGCTTTATTACGCAAATCTGTCATAAACTGGAGATTGTCCGTGATCCACGGCAAGGTCTTATCAGTCCTAATACGCAACGATTTAACTGGCGCGTAAATATCAAAGAACCTTAATAGCAATGAATTAAAGCCACTCACCATTTCATCAACTGTTGGCAAGCCGATAACAGACTCCCAGTCCAGCGAATTCAGATCCCTTTCGAACCTTTCCATGTCAATGTCTTTCAAAGGTCTGAAAGTAATAAGCTTTGGAGATGGTCTAGCTCTCTTTAAAGCAACCGTTACATTGACCATAGAGTGTCCTATTGATCCCGTTATGTTTGAAACTAGTACCTCACGAACCTGGCAGTTAGTGCATACAACATCAATCAAGGACTCCGAGTCGGCTGTAGAATGGGTAGCTTCAGACACTACCTGCGTAAGGTCCATGCACCGCAGAAAATGATGTAGCTTATTAGTTTTGCTACCAGACACTTCAAGCATATTAATATTGAAATCTCCCATAACAACTAAGTAATCGAAGTATGAAAGTCTAGTGACCGAATCCGTTAGAGCGTCCAAAAACGTGTCGACATTCATCCATTGCGGCCTATAAGCCGTACCTATTGCTAAGCTAAAGCCATTAGTTCGTGTAGAAAGCCACATTTGTTCAATAGAAGCGCCCATATCTTTTATGTATCGAACTCGAATATCATCCTTTATGTAGAATCCCACGCCTCCGCCTCGTCCTCCACGCATGTACTGCGGGCGAGGAGCGCAACGCAGCCGGTAACCAGGTGGTGCCGGTGCGCGCGCTTCCTGGCCCGCAGCTAGCCATGTTTCGTTGATAGCGATAATGTCACTCTTAAAGCGATCCATCGCTAATAGAAAATCATCGTGCCCAGTGTTTAGTGATCCAGCATTGTAAAACCCTAAATTTAACATACATGCACAAAAGATGTGAAGATATAGCAAGTTCGGCGTAAACAACATAACACACACAAGGAGCAACAAATTACAGGTTGCTATACCACCATAGAAGCAAATTGTAATTAAGTATAGTAATTTTACTTCTGAACTATGTACCTATTTGCATAATAAGACTACCAGACATTAATAAATGTACTCACCTACTTATACAAGGTGTTTCTTATTTAATTGTTTAGAGTATAAATTATTAAAATCAATAAATAAAATAATTATAAATGTCACAAGTAGAGTAGACACTAGAGTAAACTAGAACTAGAGCTTTATCTCCACAGGCCAGTTATAATTCGAGAGCATAAGCTTTATAAGTAATCAATAATGATTACATAAATAGATTATACCATTTTTTGCACAATTCTCATAGTTTGGTACTTTGGTAATTATTAAACGACTTTGCCTTTAAGTAGACATGTCAGTCCTAATCAAAGACATTTCACTACTTACTCTTTGGTCCTAATATTTTTTATGGCGAAGGCATAAGGGCAGATAAAAACTACGATTAAATAATCGAATATGGTAGTGTTTATAGTTTAAGGCAAAATATTATATATTATTTATTCATAAAATGTTATCCACTTTGCATGCCGTGGCAGCCTCTAATTGAGACGACACATAGCTTTGAGTTTACAATATGTTCTACTTAGTTATTGCTTGTAATTTGTGTTTGTTGTCCTTTAAATAAATAAAAAAAAAATTACAACATAAATACCTATTAGTTCTTTAAAAAGTTTCTAACTTATGCTGAAGAACATACCTGTTACATAAATCATGCTTTTACAAAAAATTATGTTTATCATATTCTTATGTTTTCTGTCAGATGACTAACCGTTTACACATTACAATACATCTGATAAGTGCCTACAAAGTTTTATCTCAGTGGTCTTATAAGATCGACTTGATTTTAAGTAGTTCAAAATCTAAATTATAGTTGTCAAGACATTATTGTATCGTAACTACAGTCCAAATGGTCCAAATCACTTTATATAAATCTGTCCTACTGCATGGCATTGTTTTGTAGTTGGTCAAGATGTTGCTATGTATGCGCGGGCTACGCCTCTTTTATAGCTTGTTCATTTATTCACATTTATTTTGTAACATTCCTACTATGTATTTGGAATGAAATGAAAAATAATTTATTAAATTTAGGCACAAAGTGCACTTAAAATAGTAGAGTGTATTACTTGAAAATAAATATACATAATATAATATTATGAGTATGCATAATAATAGTTATGCATATGGTAATTTGATAAACAATGCATATATTTAATACTGTTCTACCTATACTACTATAATAGAAATATTTGAATCAAGAAGTCAAACATCATAACAACAGTAAAATCATCACCTAACATCAGCATTATACAGTTATTTAATAGAAATAAAGTGTTCTGTCATAATAAGTAAAAGTAAGGTAACACTCACTTATAAATCTCTCTAACTCAGGCACAGTGTCTTGCAAGGAATGCAGTGCTGACTCGTGGTACGCCCGTTGCAGTTTCACATACTGCAGCAGAGTATGGGCGAGCTGCGCCTCCTTTGCCACTAGTGCGAACATGTCTGCAGCGAGAGCGTCTCGCGCCGCCTCCACGCGGGTACCCGCTTCTTCCAACTCCTCTCTAGCCGCAGTCAACTTCGTAGGGTTCTCTTCCTTTTGACGTTCTAAATGCTACGCAAGTTTTAACATATATTAATCCTTGTATGTATAGTATATAATACTGTTTTCTTTGGATTACATTGTGAGAAACCACAAAGATCCACAAAATTAAAATTATTGGCATTCTTCTATTCATTCATGCTATTATAATGAAAGGTGTTATTATTAATTCAAATGCAAGTAATCCGAATAAAGTTTCTTAACATTGAAACCTACTTAATGCTGTAACAAAGTGAGCTTACATGATATCTACTGGCTGCAGACTCCTTTTCACTGATAAGCCTACCAAGCTGCTTTTTTGCCTTCATTATGGCAGGCAGGTCTTGGTCACTGATGGTTGCCAGTGGTGCACATACTAACTGCTCTACCTTTAACTCATGCTCAGCTATTTCATTTGCTAGAATCTTCTCTTGTTTGCCTATTGAGTAAAATATAAATATTATAGTCACTTAAAGTGTAGGAAGTGTTGATTTTTATTTATAATTAAGTAAAATAATTTCCTGAAGGACAGAAATTGTACTCTCAGGCCCTAAAACAATTTTTAATTTATTGCTCTGTTATATTATGTAAAGGAAGGAAAAACAAACAAATATTGTTTTGAAAACTAAGTTTTTCTACTTTACAATTTTTAGGGTACTATTGCAATAATGTATCTTTGTTACTTCTACTGGTGGTGCTACTTTACTTCTGACAAGCTATAAAAGCAATATTCATAAATTTACATTGACTTACCACACTCATATAGAATGTACTTCATAATGCTATCATCATCGTCAAAATTGCTAGCCTCAGTCATAGAGAGACCAAGTAGATATTCTGGAAGTTTCTTCAGCCGTTTCTCCCTAGCTGCTGGATCTTGACCTTGAGTGCTACCCGCACATGTGGCCAGTCTTTTGCTGATCAGCTGCAAAGCATTGCGAAGTTGTTCTACCTTTCTGTCTGCATTCTGTAGTTCATCAGTCAATGCTTCATTTTTACCTGATCTACAAACAAGAACAAATTCAGTAAAAGGCTCAAACTACAACATATTTTTATCTCAAAAAAAAGGCTCAAACTACAACATATTTTTATCTCAAAAACATTAGATAGCTTATAATGAAAACACAACTTGGACAAAGTAGTAAGTAATTTCACATTTAGCATCTATTGCTGAGCTAAAACAAACTTATCTTTATTAGAAAACATAAACATTTGAACTTAGCTATCTAACCTTTGTTAATTACTTTTACAACACAAAGCAAAACACAATCTAGTTATCAATGCTTGGATAGTTAGTGGCTCTTTGGAAATACCAAATTATGTGGTGATTAAATTATATTACAAGCAAATATTTATAATCACCACAAATCTTTGTGAATATTATGTGTTTACCTTATATAAACTTTTTTAACTACCTGTCATTACGTTTCGACGGATCGTTGAAGGGGTAGGTATTATGAATAAAGAAAGATCAGCTTAAGTTAATAATGATATGTAGCCAGCAGAAGTTTCATAGAAACAAAAGATCCTTATTAATAAATAATAGGATAATATTCTCATTTTATTGGGCTACAACCTAATGGAATCTTATCAGAACTAAAGATAAAAACATAATTCTATTGATAGGTACCTTGAAAATGTTTGATCCGCCAGTTGCTTCACTCTGTAAAATTGTTTCTTCATTTTGAATAATTGATTTAGATCGTTTTGTTGAAAACTACAAGGTCATTGGACTTAGTCAATAGCGAAATAATAAAACGATCAAGATCTCTCTAAAAAGAACGTAATGTCAGCAAGGCAATGAGATCATCCTCGGCAGGGATCTAAGAACACGATGAAATCATTATTGACCCAAAAATTACACTCAATAAGGCACTGTGTTTCCATAATTAAATTTATTTTTTATTAAAACAACACATATTCACAAAATATTTCACCAAAACACCAGGCAAAACTTAGAATACGATGAATCAGGTAAAATAAAATAACCACAGAGTTCGGCTCAAAAGAAGACAATTTAATGACACTTGACAGACACTGTCAGTACCGTACCAAAGACAACTTTATTTTCCATAATTTTTGTACCAACAGCTGGGGCACAGAACACATATTCGATCGCACTATTTGCCAACGTCCCAAACGTTCAAACGTTAACGATAATAGTTTTGGTTCGGTTTTGGTTTAGCCGATGTAAAAAATGGAATCGCACAAAATTTTCACCACGATTCGATCTATGACGTGGACTTCTTGGCGGTAAAGTGAAGAGACATGTCTGCGGTTTTGTTTTATTTTCTAAAATTTGTGTTATGTATTAATATATTAATGTGAAATAATGGTGGATTATTAACCGTTAAGTGTTCGTGAGTGTGCATGAGTGTTAGCAAATGAAACAAAACAGTGCAACGTCACTTTTAAGATTCTCTCAAGAAGTCCGCCCGAGGACTTACTAAAACCCCACATCTTTACTGAGATAACTGAGGGATTGGTGGGGGGGGGGGTATATCATCTCTCATTTCTCAATTCATTTCTATTAACATTCATCATCATGATACAGGAAAGAAATATTGTTTATTTATGTATTACTTGTAAGAAAAATTACTTTGACACTGGCTAAACGCACGAAGCCATCAACTAAAGGAAAAAAAAATCTATGACGTAGCGTTGATGTTAACCTTTTGAGCGCCAGAGACATAATTATAGAAGACAAACGACTTCGAGCTCCACACGCCACGTCTTTTAAAGAAGACAATGTCAAATCAGAACATTAACTAATAAATCATCATCATTGGCTTATTATATGTCCCGACTGTTGGGGCACGAGCCTTCCCTATGGATGGATAAGGAGAATGGGCCATAAACCACCACGCGGGTCTGGTGCAGATTAGTGATTGTTAACGACTGCTAATGCAGCCGGGACCAACAGCTTAACGAGCCTTCCGAAGCACGGAGGAGCTCCAGATGATACATTTTTGGTCACCCATCCGATGACCGGTCTTTGCGAAAGTTAAATAACTTCAGCAATCGCAAACCGAGCGCGTTAACCACTGCGCCATCGTGCTCCTCTACTAATATAACTATATTTATTTTACTAATCATCATCATCATCATCATCAGCTCATTTTTTGTCCCCACTGCTGGGGCACGAGCCTTCCCTATGGATGGATAGGGAGAACAGACCATTAACCACCACGCGGGCCCAGTGCGGATTGGCGGTTGTTAATGACTGCTAATGCAGCCGGGACCAACGGCTTTACGTGCCTTCCGAAGCACGGAGGAGCTCCAGATGATAAATTTTTGGTCATCCATCCGATGACCGGCCTTTGCGAAAGTTGCTTAACCTCAGCACTCGCAGACCGGGCGCGTTAACCACTGCGCCATCGAGCTAATCACTTTACTTCACATTTTACTAATAAATATACATAAACAATTGGTTTTTTTTTCTTTGTTCGTAAGACCTAAAACCCTAAACTTACATTTTTATTTCAACAGAGGCCTTTGTTTATTTTAAAAACAGCAAAATTATTCTGGCCACAAATTTTTACGTGTCCCAGACGTCAGCCGCCGTAGTCTTTATAGCAAGACGCCTAGTGATGTGACGTGATTCGATAATAATTCATAGACACTAACGTTTAATTAAAACAATAAAAAAAATATTGTTTATATGTTACAAAAACTATCTAATGTTCTCTAGATACAAAGTAGATAAATAAAAATATTATGTGACGTCATAACTATAATATGTTTTATTTATTTATGTGTATATTTATTTAAGAATTATTTAAACGTATGAAAAAAAAACGTATAGATAAAAACTATTAAAAACTAAGTTTCATTCAACCAAAGTATAATAGTATACCATAGTATAGTAAACCAGAGTATAGTAATATTAGTAATATTCAACATTAAAGTTGAAAAGAAGACGCAACTAAGAGCATTTTCTTTACTTTTATCCTTACGCAACGACTGACAATGCCAATGGAAAAATAGCTATAGAGGAACTTTTTCAAAAACGTTCATTTGACAGTGTTAAGGCGAAGGGTAAGGCACACTAGCGCTGCTAACGGATTTAATTTGATAACTGCTAAACTGGATTTTTTTTCAAACATTGCGGACCTACCGACACTAGGCAAACATCTATTATTTAATAATTGTGCACTACTTTTAGGTTTGTTTTTGTATTCATTCGCTAACACCAAAAGTGGCCATTGTTTGTGAATAAATGCGATAGCCCGTTTTGTGAATAAACCACGCAACAAAAAGTAGTGCACAATTATTAAATAAATACTATGGATGCTTTCCTGTTATCAGACGGCACGTAATGCTTAAAAAAAGATCCGGTCCGTTAGTAATTGTCAAATTATCAATTGTTGGCGCTAGTGTGCCTTACATAGGCCTTACATAGTGCCTTTAATAGGTTCCCAGCGTCACGCTGTTGATCGCCACCGCTGTCAAAACCTACCGCAATACGGATTTAAATGGAAAACTTCGATCGCTCGTTAGCTCCAAAGATCGATCGTCGCGCCAACGTATTGTTGGAATATAGGTAGAGGAATTTTATCTATGGTTGTTCTGGCTGACTTTTGGTTTTAATTAAAAGAAATATAGGTCTGGAACAATGATTTCTTTTTTTTCTTCTTTCTTCTTCATTTTTTTTTCATTTTGTTGATGGCTTTGTAAGATTAACACATTTTTTTCTGTATGATGATGATGAATGATAATAGAAGTGAGAAATAATATACCCCCCAACCCCTCGAGTATCTCAGTAAAGATGTGGGGCTTTACTAAGTCCTCGGGCGGACTTCTTGAGAGAATTTGTAAAGTGACGTTGCACTGTTTTGTTTTATTTGCCAACACTCATGCACACTCACGAAATATTGGTGGATTATTAACCGTTAAGTGTTTTAACGGTTAATAATCCACCAATATTTCACATAATTATTCGACATAACACAAATTTTAGAAAATAAAACAAAACTGCAGACATGACTCTTCACTTTCCCGCCAAAAAGTCGATATTATAAACTATAGATACCTGTTACGTTCATAGCAATTATATTTATCCTAAAAGCACAGTGTATGAGACTGATAAAAAAATAAAGTTCCTATATTTTTTAACGTTTGATTGTTGGTTTTATAAATCAATCATAAAAGTAATCAAGATTACGATTACAGATTTATAATCATTAATCACCGATATGATTACATTTTTGATTAATTTCTGTAATCTGTAATCGTGATTGAAGATTACAAATTGTAGTCGTAATCCTTAATCATTAATCTGATTACTTTTGCCCATCACTGGTTCCGAGCAATCCAAAACTGCACACATTGACAAGTTTCACTGATAAGTAAAACAAAATATACGAAATAGCACGCAAATGAAAGAGATAGGTATAATTTTAATGATTGCACTTCAAAATAATGTTTCTACTAGATTGCTTTCTTTCTTCACCTGAAAATGGCGTCTTCGCGTCAGTCATTAGATTGTTTGGAAAAATAATTGAAATATACTAAATAATCTAAGTATCTTTGCGTTACATGTGATAAGAGATCCCTTGTATTTTGTTTACTTTAAAGTCATAATTGGTACACTTCCGAAACACACATGATGGCATTTTAATTTTTTTGGTAAGGACACAGGAACCTACGGTGCGACACGCTTGTGACAGCGCTCGACGCAGACTAATTACAAGCAGTGTTACCGCTGTTCATTTGTAGGGTTACCGTACGCAAGATATGAAATTACCGTATGAAACACAAGTCAAACAAATAAAAAACCTTCTGTTTACGAAAAAGATGCCACTGAACCTATAGATTTGATAGAAAAAGGCACCACAGATCACTCCTCTCCTCCCATCAAATCACTTAATAAAACATCTTCAGTGTCATTAATTATTTTCAAAATCAGACGGTTTTTTTTTAATTTTCGCTATCATTTCGGGAGTTGGGCTGAACCTCGTACAATTCGAATGTTTTCTGGAAATGCTGTTTGGCTAATAATGTTGCATTTATAGTAGATGTTAAGAGGTGGTTTCTTTACAAAAACACAGATTTTGTAAAAAAATCCACGAGCAGGATTTGAACCTGCACCCTTCTTTTTTCAACATTTGTGTTTTTGTAATTTGTTCTCAACAAAATTTGCGTTAAAAATTATTTGAACATTTTAGGCGGTATCTTTGTTTTGTTTTAATTAAGTTCACAGCGCTGAAGATTCCTTCTGTATCGGCATTTGCGAATGTCCCTAAGTATGATTGTCTGATTGCCGTATTTTAGCGTACGGCAATGATCACTCTGCCGTATACCATACAATTCGTCTTAAAAGAGCCTGAGTGCCGTATGAAACGACAATTGCCGTACAAACAGCAACGCTGATTACAAGGCGTCCCAATTAGGGCGTATTTGAGACTTCACAACGCGCGCGCTTATGACATATCTGCTTCTTGTTTTATATAATATCTTTGGTCTGGAACGAATTTGAATTTCTTCAGAGAGCTATCAAGTAGTGAAAAATATTGAGTCTAAAAAGAAAGTATATTGCTTACTGTTGCTTTAATGTTTATTGCCTTGGTCTGTGTTTTGTATTAGTAATGTTTAAATTAAGCAACTGTAATAAATGCATGTGTGTATTACAATAAAATATGGTAATTTGAAGTTAAGTATGTATTTTATATATTGGATCCCAATCACAATTACAATTACAATTACCTTTGGCAATGCTATAGCAGTCCTTCAAAATTACTGTTTCGTAATCACCCCATAAATTCTGCAGTAGGCTGTCAGCAAGGTGATCCTTTTGGGCCAGCCATTTTCAGTCTCGCAATCCATCCCATTATTTCATCCCTCTTTTCGAAACTAAACCTGTGGTATTTGGATGATGGCACTCTTGGTGGGGATGTGAATTTTGTCCTGGAGGATCTCCGTTACCTCATCGCTAAGTTCAGAAACATAGGTTTAGATCTAAATTTCAGTAAATGCGAATTATATGTCTCTAACTTAAAATCGGAAGTGGAAAAAACAAATATTATTTCTAAATTTAATTCTTTGGCCCCAAACATCAAAATTCAGAATAAAGACACCCTTTCCTTATTAGGCGCTCCCATTTTCTCAGAATCCATTCCGCCTCTCATCGATTCAATCTCCCTCAAATTCAACGGCATCGTAGAGCGCCTTTTAAATATCCATCCTCATATAGCTTTTACCATCATCCGTTTTTGTTTGTTTGCTCCAAGGGCTATCTATCTGCTCTTACTGTTACTGCTATCTTACTGTTGTCCATTGTGGAAACATCCTAATCTTCTTCTATCACTCGACGCGTCCATTCAGAGTACTTTATCATCAGTTTTAAATTGTCATTTCGATAGCAAATCATGGACCCAGGCCTCCCTTCCCATCAGGTTTGGGGGCTTGGGTATTCGCAGTATAAAAGACCTATCACTACCGGCTTTTCTGTCTTCTGTACACAGCACGCTCACTTTAACATCTAAAATTATTCTTCCGTCCCTGGGCGGCGTTAAAGTGTCGTGCCAGCCGGAAGCCAGAAATGCCTGGTCTGCTATCTGCCAAAACTGCGACCTACCAACCTTCCTTAACTCCCAAAGACACTGGGACGAGCCGCTCTGTAAGATGACTTTCTCCGCGCTCATAGAGAGTGCTGTTAATGATAGGGAACGAGCTCGTCTTCTTGCCGTTTCGGAGAGGGAGGCCGGTTTTTGGCTACACGCCATACCTTCACCTAACACAGGCACCCTTTTAACCGGCCCTACACTCACTTTGTCAGTTTGCTAACGCCTGGGCATTAAAACAAATGAACCTCATCGTTGCCTTTGCGGGACTGAAGTGGATATTTTTGGGCACCATGGTCTTTCTTGCCTGCGAAGCGCTGGTCGTCTGTCGCGACACGCGAATCTAAACGACGTCATTCGCCGTGCGCTTTCTACCGTCAATGTGCCAGCTGTATTGGAACCCAATGGGCTGGCTCGTGACGATGGAAAAAGGCCCGATGGAATGACGCTCGTTGCCTGGTCGCAAGGTCGATCCCTGGTGTGGGATGCGACGTGCGTGGACACCCTAGCTCCATCCCACATTAGGGCAACTTCGGTTAGTGCTGGCGCGGCAGCTTCAGCGGCTGAGGACCTCAAACGGCGTAAATATAGTTCTCTAAGCCTTGGGCACATATTTGCGCCGTTTGGGGTTGAAACTTTGGGACCATGGGGACCGGCAGCTCGAAAGCTATTTCAAGAAATTTCCGCTCGCCTTATAGAGACCACTGGTGACCCTCGAGCTGGCGCGTATTTTGGCCAACGTTTAAGTTTGGTCATTCAAAGAGGCAACGCCGCCGCCAGCGTCCTGGGCACTCTCCCGCTTGGCAGCGATTTGGAGTCCCTTTTTTATTTGTAAAAATTATGTGTATATTTTTATTTCTATTTCCTTTTTTTAATTTATATCACAAAATTAATATGAAGAATACGCAACAAGGGTAAGAAAGAATATTTCTACAACACGTATTTCTCAAAACATTGTCGTTAAAATATTTAGCGCGATACGAAATGTGCTGAACTTAATGTTTTTGGTCGAGGTTTGGTATTGGTTATCGCGATCGAGGCCCTAGATTCTAGGCTTTTAAGGTCGGTTTTTTTTTAATTTTATTTTTAAATAAAAATAATCCACAATGTTCAATGCTTATAAGTATGTATATTTTATATAAATAAATCACAACGTCCTTCCCTCGTAAAACCTTCCGTCCATCCTTCTTTCTCATGAAACAAAGTCTTATTTATTATGTTTGTCTTATTTATTAAGTTATTCCTTTCTAAGTTTTCGTCAAACCCTCAGCCATCATTGATGTCCATGAAGCTGTAGATATATTATTATGAGCCCATGTGTGCTTCTACCACGAGGAAGCTTAGTTCTATGCATGGTTTCATTGCCATTTCTTGTATCAAATCCAAATCAAACCAAGCATGCAAGATGCAAGCAAGCGCATGCAAACAAACAAACGGCCGTAACCATTACGGCCTATAAAGTATTATTTATTTCGATTATAGATTTTGAAATATTTTGGTATAGCAGAATGAAATGCTTTGCCTTCTCCTAAAAAAAAAATCTGTCACTGTCACTGTCATTGTTGAAATATTTATTTACAACTTGCGTTGTTGTCTCGATAAAGATTTGTTTGCTTGGTTGTTACATGTTATTTGGTTAAAATACTACCTATCGAGAGGAGGGAGGGAGTACGGAGAATGGAATGCATTGTAGAGAGCGCGAAGTAATACTTAATTTAGTTTCATTTCAGTTGACTTAAACTGTCCAAGTAGAAGTGTCGCTGCGCGTATTCACTGAGTTTCACTAAATCGTAAAAAGTTTTTTAAAACATTGCATTGTAATTATTTGAACCAGAAAAACAACTGCATAAGCCTTCTAAAATATCAGTAAATCTTAATATTTAACAATGGAGCGGAAATTTGTAAATGTTATTCTTCTTGGGTTTGGCTTTATGTTTGTGTTTACTGCATTTCAAACTATGGGAAACATTGAGGTAAGTTTCATCTTATTATTGTTTTCTTCAATATTACGCGATTGATTGTACGCATTTTTTCAATTTGTGCTTTATTCAATTTATTTTATTTTATTTAAATAAATTACTTTTCTGTCCATCAACTACGATAAACTTTCCATTTAGTTATTGTGTAAGATCACAGAAGTCAGTTACAGAAGATTTTCTAGTTATCCTATTAGTTTAGGTGTAGGTAATATAGCGACACTCTGACCTAGTCATTTTATTTCTATTTTAATAATTTTTTTATTCTTAACTTCTCTAATTTTGGGATAAAAAATGGCTCATTTAAATATGATCATAATGTGTCCCGCCCTGTAGACTCCTAATGGTATAGTTCCATTTATAAAAGTTCAACTACTGTAGCCTAATTTTGGATTGTAAATAGAACAGTGATTGAAAATTTCTGAAAAGCATCATCACTCTTGAAACTAAAATGTCCTATTGCAATTCTTTCCTTACTCTCAAAGCTCATTGGGAAAGGCTCATTGCATAAGCTCATACCAGCTTAGACTTAGAGGTAGATGTTCAGTATGGTTTTCGAAGTGGCCTTTCTGTTGATTCTGATTTGTTGTAAAATGTTGATGCCATTTCATGGCACACAGATGGCTTCCATATTAATGTTTCTCTGCTTTAATTTTGTAAAGGCATTTGATTAGTTCATGGTTTACTTTTTGATAAACTTTGTTAGGTACAACATTGTTACTTTTGCTGACTAATTACTCAAACTTGATACTGATTTAGATAGTCACAATCTAAGACATAGCAGCTAGGTATGGGTCTAACCAAAATAACTCAATTTTTTGTGTTAGGTCAAGGATCTATCTTGGGCCTCCTACTGTTCATTCCTATTTCTTGTGATTAATAATCTAAACCTTGCTCTCATACATTTATTTTGTCCTCTTTATGCTTACGACTTAAACATTATAAAGAATAAAAATGTTTAAAAAAGAAAAATTTGTGATATTTTTGTATGGGAGTTTGGTCTTGTAACAAGTGTGGCTCCGGCTCGCTGCCCATCGCCACTACATAGTTACAAAATTTTCCCTGCTCTCAACTCCTGTCCTCGAAAGTCCTGCACCCCCTTTGCGATACACTAACCGAATAAAAAGAAAATATCCAATCAGAAATGTAATGATTTTGAATATATAAACAATATTTGTGATGAATAACATATTTGTTGAACAGAATTATTACTTAGCTACTATCCTATAGTTAGAAACTATGTCATATTTTAGAAAATCAAATTCACATGTTCATGTAAGGATAGTGGAAAACCATCAGTGATCAAGGTATGGCCTTTGCTTATCAGTAGATAAGCCAATATAATAAAATAATAAAAATTAGCAGTTTGGTCTGCTACGAAATGAAGCTCACTAAACTCCTCTCCACAGCAGATTTTTTTAATTCTTTTTAATTTGCATATATTTCAATAAGTCGTTGTTATGTAAATAAGTTCAGTTTATATGAAGATTTGGCGTGCTTCGACGTCCAACTGTCCCAACTAAAACTTGGGGTGCGTTCAGGTGAAAAGACGGCAACTGGTGCAGGCGGCACTTACCGTCAACAGCCTAGTCGCGGAATGCCTAATTCGCGAAATGCCTATTAAGACTCAAGTGGTTCGTCTATTCGCGAAGGACTTAAGCTACATAATTAGTTGGTAGAGGGGAAATCTGGAAATCAGGGTGCCTAGTTAGTGCGAGTTTTAATCGCCGACCGTTCCCCGATAAACGCTGCGCTGCCGCCATCTGCTCTCTGTCTGTCAGAAAGACGCCCAAGTCTGCAAGGTTCGTAACATAGGTACATTACCATCCGATCCGAACCCTTCGGAGAATCTAGTAGGGCACGGGGACTCGCACTAGCGCGCGATGCCGTTCCCTCTAGAGAACCTCCGAAGGTTCCGTTTTACACTGCTAGTTTAGGTGCGGCGAGCAACTTAAAGGGCTCCTTTGAGTTGCTCGCCGCCCCCAAACAAGCCCGGTAAAGCTGAAAATGCCGTCTGAGGCAATCAGCAATCTCTCCCCAAAAAAAAGGTACATTACTCAATGCAGTTAATAAGAAAGACGAGAATTGCTGTAAATAAATCACAAGTTTAAAGTTTGAGACAAAACAAGACAACCAAGCTGGTCAATATATTTAATTATTTGGCTTACGATAAATCTGTGCTCTAAATCTTTCCAATAGTTAGCATTATCCAAGCCTTTTACAACGACAATATTTACATATACATATAGATATCTTTACATATAAAACTAGCTGACCCGACAGACGTTATCCTGCCTTATTTTTATATTTTTTTAATATAGCCTATGTCTCAGCGCTAATGTAGCATTCTAATGGTGAAAGAATTTTGTAAATCGGTCCAGTAGTTTTTGAGTTTATTCGTTGCAAACATACATACAAATATACAAAGCTTTCCTCTTTATAATATTAGTCCTTATAGATATACAACTCAAAAGTATTATAGAGGATTGAAAAAAATTACAACAACATACATTCTTATCAATACGATAGATTTTCCGAATGCTAGAAAAGTCTTCGTTAATTTATATTTTCTTATAAATGTAGTATAATACAATTAAAGTGTAAAGTCATAAGTTCAAGTCACTGCCGAATTGCCGATTCCGTCAAGACTAGAACAGTAAAAAAGAAATCAAGAGTGTAATCAAAAGAATAATGTAAATCCGTGAAAGCTTTGACGCTTTTCCTTTGAATTGTATTTAAGTGTTAGGTATTTAAAAAAAGAAATGCACAAAGCAACAGCAATATTGTAACATACATTTAACAAGGGCTATACGAAGGCGCGCTTATTTGTCTTCCAGCCAATCCTGGCAGTAGCACAAAATACATAATAGTACGTAGTAGTGCAACTGGTACCGATGAACTCTTACAAATGCTTTCAAGGCACTCTATTCCACATTCTAGTTGCATATACCTACGGTAAAAGGATTTTTGAAAAATTACTAGAAATAAGGATGTAGAAGGACTGTTTGACGAAGCGAATGCAGCTTCGCTGTCCCTAAATATTAATTCATGATCAAAAAGTAATGTTAATAATAAGTGAATTGATGTAGACATTTTGCACAATACATTAGAAACTTCGATCATTTTGAAACAATACCATAAGAATCTAGTAAGGCTATTAGCACCACTTATCTTTTCAATTCTGTCAATAGTTTAAAGATGGAAAAAACAGTCATGTTTTAAATATGATAAGAGCTAATCGTAGTAAGTGACTTTTTAACTTACTTATTACTACATACTTGAATGATAAAATGTTACAAGTGACTGCCTAGATTCTACCACATTCCGTGGCGTATAAGAATGTAGACGGTGCTGTTTGAAAGCACGAAACTTTACATATCGACCTTGAGTAGTATTACAATTCTCTGTCGATGCCCTATTAATGTCAAAACAGGTTGATTAGATCTCTCGTTTCAAAATATCGTTAGGTATTGGAATTTAACACTTTATACGGATCTTACTAGCGTTTATTGTACATTACTAACGCCCGGTGCCAGCCTAGGATTTGCTTTCCTTGTACGTCAAATTTACATTCCAATCCATTCACCATTTTAGGTGTGATTGAAGAACGAACATATCTTTCGCATTTATAATGTTTGTAAGATTGTAGCCTAATAAAGCCTGTGATCCCGGACCCTGCAAATTATATATTGATAGTCTGCAAACGAGCAGGCGGGCCGCCTGATGGTGAGCGGTCACCGCCGCCCATGGACATCAGCAACATCACTCACAGATGTTGCTTTTGTGTTGCCGACCTGAAACCTGAGACCTGAGAGAAAAACCTCTTTACACCCCTTTTGAAAGAATCCATGAATAAAAAATTACTCGAAAAGTCAAAGCTTTGGATGATAGATAAAATAAGCTAAGGAAGTCTTTTTTTTCTATTTTCTACATTTTGCTTTCTCATCTTTGGTAAGACGTTCAATAGGTATTCTGCTGCACAGAATTATCTTTTTTGTTTGCGGAGATTACCTACCGCTGCATTAATATTGTTAAAACTTGACGTAAGAAGATCAGTCTTTAACTTCATTCTGTCTGTACTCGTATGAATTACTCGACAATCATACCGGTTAGATCGCTTTTCATTGCAAACAGGAAATGTACACCGAAGGAGGCGTGGACTTTCGTAGCGTACAAGCTGAGGATAAACAAAAATAATCGTGAAACTCGTCCACGTCAATGCTCTGGTAACCTTTAGATACTATGCGATGTTTAATGATCCTTCGATCACTTTTGTAGGATTTTTTTGTTGATAATTCCTATAAGTACGTGAAATAAAAGTTAGGATTTTTTTGTAAAACAGCCTTTATTTAAGAATTTAAGTTCTTTTAAAGATTGCCGCCTCAAACTATGAGAATTACTACATACATACGAGTACAGTAAGTACATTGGGTAGGTAGTAGACTACCTATTTTAAAATTATTCTGAAATAACTTTCACTTGAACAAAAACTATTTTAATTTTTCCGTTCTAGAACTTTAATTTTTTTGACTTAGGTCAGAATTTGTTTAAAAAAAATATTAACTTTTTTAATTTTCCGATATATAAACTTAATAAGAAGCGCGTCTTCAGATGACATTGCTTTGCATACATATCGATATAATTCGTAAATATCATTGAATTAATTATTTATGATTGGTGCATATTTGGGCATTTTTTCCACTTTCTTTCTCACGCTTTAGCTTCATATAACTTCTTCACCGTCTACCCTTTATAAGGAAGTAAGATAACCATAAAAGTCAATGGTCTCAAAAGAAAATATTTTTATATATTTTTTATAACTGCAGTCTTTTTACAGACTGATTTCTTATGCGTGCGGAAGAACAAATTTATTCGGTTTTTACTGCCGGGTGAAGTGCGCTTCCACCAAATGGCCTTATCATCACTTATTCAAGACAAAATTATATAAATGGCTGAATGAATATAATTTCTATAGTATGAAAGAGTTTCTTGACATGTAAAGCAATATAATAATTTATGTATTTTAAATAGAATGTAATTTGTATTTTTTTATAATGTTACAAGAATTTATTTAAATAATTATAATGTATTTGCATGCTATCTTAATGGCAAAACACGCTACGTACCATTTAAATATTGTAACAACTTAAACACCGTGTTTTAAGGCAAATAAATGTTTTCTTTTCTATTCTATTCTATTCTTAACATCAGGTGAGATAAGGGCACTGTGCTTACCCGTAAATATAAAAAAATATATATATATTTCAAAGACCATTCATGTGCTAAGTATTCTTTATTTTATAAAGTTGACGGCGACGGGTTAGTTCCGCTATGGTATGGTTCCGCTATGGCATCATCACAAAATGCCTACCAAAAAGTCCCGCTTTGGTACCCTTCAGTTTCTGGGACTGACGAAAAGAAAAGTCTTATGATGTTTTATGAAAATACACATCACATACTCATTAAAAGCAGAAAATTTTGAAAACCTGCACATAACTATATAATCTGTGACCTGAAGTTATCAATATTTAATCATAACTCTTCTAATTAATGTTATCGCAAAGTTGCAACTGCAATTCGGACACTAAAACGGCAATCATACTGCCTTTCTCTATTTACATAAAAACAAAAGAAAAGGACTAGATAAGAATTTGAGGAAGGGCTTGTTCCTATTGTTTTCTCGAAAAAACCGGTTGGTGAGGTTGTGTTAATAGAAGAAATAATATTAAATGCAGTGGATATGTAATTCTTGATAATATAAATCATATAATATTTAAAAAATAATAAACACAGTCATCAACGCGTGCCAAATTTTGAAGACAATGAAGTTCAAATAACCATAAGTGAGTGCAAAAAAGAAGTTAGTTCAAATTACACATCGGTACAGAAGATTTTTGAAAAACATATGCGAAGCATAAAAGACAAAGGCCTTACAGGAAATGTTCCTGACTACTAAACATTAAAAACAATATTATACAGACATATCAAAATTAACTTATCATTCCGACCTTTAAAAAAAATAGTTTTAATGTTTAGTTTTATTTCGTAGTTTTAATTTGCAATTCTTAATACTTTTTCTCGGTTGTTGATTTTGTAATTAATTTTTTTTTTCCAGTTGTTGATTATTTATATTGGTAATAATTAGCGACTGTTCCACTCCTATTAGTCATAGCGTGATGTAATATAGCCTATAGCCTTCCTCAATAAATGTACTATTCAACACAAAAAGAATTTTTCAATTCGAACCAGTAGTTCCTGAGATTAGCGCGTTCAAACAAACAAACAAACAAACTCTTCAGCTTTATAATATTAGTATAGATTAATAAGTTAACATTGTAATTAATATTTCTTTCCAATTATTGATTATTTATATTGGTAATTAATATTGTTGATTTGTTTGTTTAAAGTTTACATTGTAATTAATATTTCTGTCTAGTTATTGATTATTTGTAATAAATATTTTGAATGAATACAAGTCTGATTCAATATTGCAAACAGACTTTATTTATTTACACTCCTAAAAGACTGTCCGGTAAAGACTAAAAAGTTATACTTTTGTTTTCAATTGTACCTTCTATTGTTTGACGTAGATCTAATAGATGAGTACCATAATGGGACTTTTTGGTAGGCATTTTGCGAGGGTGCCATAGCGGAACCATACCATAGCGGAACTAACCCACGGCGACAGTAAGCTAATATTGTTTAAATACCTAACTTTACAACAATTTTATAAAATTGGGTAAACCTTGTTGTATTGTAACACCCCGCTGGGTCGTTATATAAGGTACCGGGGGGTTTTATTGAATAATAATGCTTTATAGTTTCAAATATTTATATTAGTTTAAATAATGTGATAATAACAATCTATCCGTCGTCGCGGCCCGTCACCGAGTCCGCGATGTTCTTCTTTTTCTCTTCCACTATATTTTAATGCAGGCCACGGGCGGCTGCCAGTAAGTATGCCCGAGCAAGGAGTCTCGGTTGCTACAGTATCAATATGAGCTGATAAGAGAAACTTCTGGCTTACTGTCACTACATGCAGAGAGAGCGGTAGTAATACTGTAATATATTAAATAAACTAGCTCTTCTCGTAATGTAAGGCGATGCTGATAGCGACGGGCGACCTAACATTTATAAATTACGACTGGCTGACATGACATTATTTATTATTGAATGAAGCTCCGCCCGGTTTACCCAGTTTATTGACACATAAGCAAGATCTTATGTTGCATAACATAAATTGAGATCATCGACCGAGATTTGCAATATGATCGTCTTGTTGTATAATAGCTAACGGCTTTTTGTGCGTTCTCTCGAACTTTTATTAGAGGCCAAATGTAACGTCAACACTGTTGATACACTAATGTGATAAAAATCCAAAAAAATATTGGTATTTTGTGGTTTGTACAGTTTGACGTCGCACTAGATAAAAATTATATTTAATAAGTAACAGTACACACATTATTAATAATCTATACATCGCTTGAAAGCGATAAGACCGCCAAATTGTAACTTTGTAAATTATTTATTTTTTGTTCATGTTTATGTTTTATAGTGTTGCTTTCGATGATCGAAGAGTGTTGCTATAAAAGTATTATCTATCTATCTACATATATTTAATGTGATTCTATTACTGGTTACAAATAGCCCAATTTATAAATCAAATCAATTTGTTCTGGTAATTTTCATTGGCAATTAAAATTTGTGATAAAATACGCGCTTATACCTATTAAACAAGAAAATTATAAGAAATATTTTTTGTTATATTATTGGTAAAGATTTTGTTTACAAAAAAAATGCTTATGGTGATTAACTGTTTACTATCGTATATTAACAAGACAAACAAGTATAGTAACAAATTATTATTATACATATTATTTATTCTTACTTGTTGCACCTACCCCTAACATGGTCTATCTGTTAGTCATTAAATATTATTTATAAATAAGACTTGATTATCATATTTTACACATAAGGCTTTAGTTAGGCCTTTTGCAGCTTTAGGTCATATAGGTATGACAGTTTTGCAATGTTGCGTAGGTATTAGATATTATATTTTCCTTATTGCACCAGCTTTGGCAACCTAGATTTAGAACAAGTTGTGGTAATTATTATTTGCCGATAAGATGAAATAAACTTTTTACTTGTAAAACGTTAACGATTCGCCAGAATAAAATGAAATGTAAAAAAACCGGTCAAGTTCGAGTCGGCCTCGCGCACGAAGGGTTCCGTACCATTATCTATAAAAATATTTCAAGTTTCTACCTGTTATCGTCATTAAGACCGAGAAAAAAATTGGGAAAAAAATCATGTTTGTTGTATGGGAGCCCCCCTTAAATATTAATTTTATTTTAATTTAATTATTTATTTTTAAAGTGAATATATAACTAAATACTCTGTGAATATTTCAAGCGTCTACCTGTTGCCGTTATCAATATCGAGCAAAAACGAGCAAAAAATCATGTTTGTTGTATGGGAGCCCCCTTCAATATTTATTTTATTCTGTTTTTTAGTATTTGTTGTTATAGCGGCAACAAAAATACATCATCAGTGAAAATTTCAACTTTCTAACTATCACGGTTCATGAGATACAGACTGGTGACAGACGGACAGACATACAGACAGACGGACGGACGGACAGCGGAGTCTTAGCAATAGGGTCCCGTTTTACCCTTTGGGTACGGAACCCTAAAAAACGTGAGGATCTCCGTTTCAATGTGTAGCGATAACATACACTTTTAAAACGATTTAAATCAAGGTTATGTTAATTCAATAGCAAAAGGTTACAGATAGATAATTTTCATTAAATATAATTTTAAATCAAGTTAAATAAATGTGAAATAAACGCTAGCGACTAGATCCGTATGTATTATTTCTACGTATATTTGGTTTGGTTTTGGCTGCACAGTCTGCAGCAGCAGACAAAGCAAGACGTTTATAGGCCCACAGTGACATTAAATTACTTATTTAGTTCAGAAACATTTTGTTGCTGCCTGTACGTGGTACAAATGACTTTTATTACGACAAAATCGGCTGTTATAACTTAATTGAAAATCGGGTGCCTCCACCACGGGGGCGTGACACACCCCGGCCTAACCCACGAACCCTAAAATTAATTATGATATATTTGCTATAATAGAAAAAAAACAGTTACTCATCGTTATAATCTTTTACATGTTATTAAACTACATCCAATTAAATGATTTAAATTTTAACTGATTAATAAATTATCGTTGTTTGTCGGCATTCGATAAATTCAAGGATTTGTTTTTATTCGAATTAGGTCAATTTGATCGTACGATATGTTTTCAAGGGTTTTTCTTTGACGTGTAATGCGTAATCACTAATCGTACTACTATAGAGACGCATTACGAATACGCATCACATTTGAGGCAGCTTATTTAATGCCTTACCACAGAATAAATAATAGTACAAGTGCTTTACTTTTCTTTTATATCGATGTTTTAAATTAATAATGTCGATGTTTTTGGTTGGTTGACGACTTTTAATTTTATTTGTTAGTTTAGTTGGCAAGTAGTATTTTTATTATTAGGTTTCGATGAATTGGTTTTTAATTTTTCATTATAATTTGTGACTCATCTAGGGGCTCCTGAAAATCAGTCTATACCTACTGCAGTATTTTGATACCTATTTATTCTCATTACTTTTTCACCTATTTTCACTGCGTGACGTAACCCATTATTTAGTAATAGAACAACGTATCAGTTTGACCTAGAGTGTCACTTTACAGTTTTACTTAGTAACAAAGAACCTCAATATCTCGGCCATGTGGAGCTTTTGAGTTATGTTCATCATCAGCTCATTTATGTCCCCACTGCTGGGGTGCCTTCCCTATGGATGGATAGGGAGAACGGGCCATAAACCACCACGCGGGCCCAGTGCGGATTGGTGGTTGTTAACGACAGCTAATGCAGCCGGGACTAACGGCTTAACGTGCCTTCCGAAGCACGGAGGAGCTCGAGGTGATAAATTTTTGGTCACCCATCCGATGACCGGCCTTTGCGAAAGTTGCTTAACCCCAGCACTCGCAGACCGGGCGCGTTAACCACTGCGCCATCGAGCTCCTCTAGATATGTTCATATAATTTAAAATATTTTTTGATGATTTTACGTTCATTGTCGTTATGACGGCATCGTTTTAATATTTTGGTGGTCGTAATATTGTGACCATTCTAAGTTTTAAGTCTAACTAATTTGAGTGCCAAACAAGACGTTTGTTCATTAGGGCACTTAAAACTGATTTAATGGTCTCCCATTAAATCAGTTTTAAGTGCCCCTGTTCAGCTCATACCCATTTACAACCATTTTGTTTCGTTCATCGGTGTCTCACTCAAATCGGCGGTCTTATGCAATTTATGCCCATATTTTAGTGCATATCCAATATATTTGTTTCAATGAATGTTTTCCAAAATGTGATTTATTTTATTATGTTATTATGACATTGTCTTTTGGTCAGACCGTTTCGTAAGCGTTACCGAAGGCGTTACATGTTGCGACATTATTTTAATGCCATTGTCGTTTTATCTTGGGATTTCATTTCAGGTTAACAAATAGCGATTGTAACAGGCCGCTTTTGTTGTTATTGACATGATCAAGCGTGATTGTTTTTTTTTAATAAACAAAATAAGATTACATTTGATTTAAAAAAGGTTTTTTCGTGTAGGTAGGTACCTTGATTGAGACTGGGGTGAAATTCAACCCCAGTTTAGACTAAAGGTTAAATTAATGCCTGGTAGCCGCATACATCTATATCTACTACTAATATTATAAAGACGAAAGTTTTATATTTTTGTATGTATGTATGTTTGCAACGAATAAACTCAAAAACTACTGGACCGATTTAAAAAATCTTTCACCATTAGAATGGTACATTAGCCTTGAGTAACATAGACATAAAAATAAAAGTACACCCGTGCGAAGCCGGGGCGGGCCGCTAGTACATATAATTGCAGGTATCTAACTACTTGCATGCAATGCAAGCAAGCTATAACACTTTGTGAATTCCCTTATGCTTGGCTGCATTCCAAATTTGACCACGAAAAGGGCATTAGCTTGTGAACTTTACAAAGAATTTGAGAAATTTTATGTCGAAGTGGCATCAGTGTTCGACACTTTAAAACCAGTGTTCGAAACAGTTTTCGTCGCCATACAATAGCATGTTTACGGGATGGCAGCTAAGAAAGAGGTGGTCTGTCTTCAGTTGTTGATAAAAACTGAAATCGTTGCTGATCCCTATTTTTGAAAAAAAAATCGAACATTGGTGCCCTACCCTATAGGCTATATGTATATATTCTTTATTGCACATAAACACAAATACAGAGAACAGTTTACAAACAATGGTGAGCAAAGGTGGACTTATCTCTAAAAGAGATCTCTTCCAGCCAACCTAAGGTGGAATGGGAGCATCATGTTTAAGAGGAAGCGACAAAAGTGCAAACAAAAATATCTCAACTATGAATAACAATATTATGTACATACATACAACCCATATACTACGATATTCTTAAAACTATGTAAACTTAAACTGTAAACTTAAAAATATGTATAGGGTGTTATTAAATAAGTTTGGATTATTAGACATTATCTAACTTTTAACTCTTTAAATTAACATAAAAAGTTAGTTTTTTGTATTTTTAAATCTCAAATAAGTACAATAGGTACCTCTGCTTTATAATAATGTAGAGGTACCTACGACGCGTAAAAAAGTCATTCATGCGAATTCATTGCTAAAGTCGCGCAATAGAATGGAAATAAAACTTACCTTAGTAGTAGAATCAGCTGTTATATACCTAGTATATTACATGGTTTTCTGTATTCCAATAGGTACCTAACTCGAAAACGATATGTATTGTCACAGAATAACTAAATAATAACTAAGTAAGTATCCACTGTATGTATTGTACTTATTCCTGGAGTAATTTTTATCCAGTCATAAATGGTTGCCAAAAATGCCATAAGTAGGTACCTACTAATTTTCATTTTCGTAAACTTAATCGAATGAATACGGATAGTAAATAAAACTCACACTAGGCACCAGGGTGTCTAGGATATACATAGGTATTAAGTCTTTAATCGCCACCTACTGTATAAGCATCCATAATAGTTATTGTTGCATAAAAATAACGTAATACCTACCTACCTAGCTAGAGATAGCGAATATTTATTTCATCGTGTGTGAAGGTTGTTTAGATTGAGCGTAGGCTTAATTGTACCTATCTAAATTATAATTAGGAGTTGTATCCCATATGGGGGTTTGGTTAAATCGTGTTTTACATTAGGGCATTTGTTTCAAGGTTCAGTCTAGTTTGCGAAATCGACTCATTGATTTGCTTTGGTAAATGTTACGCGGCACTGTATCGATTTTATGTATGAACCTTGTAATTACAAACAACGTATGTGAGAGACCATTCGTGTACTTAATAACAAGTATATTATAGGTACGTACGAATATTCGAATATACTATACGAATATATAGGTACGTTATTCTCATAATAATAGAGATGTTGATAATAACAATAATTTATTCCATAACATTAAGTGCCTTACAAATAAACAAAGAATAAGGTCCGAATAGTTATTCCGTGTTTTGTCTCTTTACTCTAACTAGTGGTCGCCCAGTGGTCGAAATTCGACCGTAATTTTATTAAGGCTGCACGGATTGTATCCTAAGCATTGACAGATGTCGGCTCCATTCAAAGAAGTAGTTAAATGTCTTTGGCTCCATTAAAGACAAACAAAACGTGTGTGTCAAATACATATGCGTGTGTGTCAAATTCATGGTAGCTGTGTAGTGTTGTTTTTGTTGATTTAATGTATTTTTTATGCATAATATAAAAAAAATATTTACATTCGGATAACCTTCTCTATATAAACTATAAGTGTGCGAAATTTCATACTCCGCCGTCTCACAAATGTTTCGTGAAAACGGGTACAAAGTTTTTGCTTAACGTATTAATATATAGATTTGAAATGACGTTTACATCACAGGAACAAAACTCGGAAATTCAGAATAACTATTCGGACCTTATTCTTTGTTTATTTGTAAGGCGCTTATTTTTAACCACCTCTGCTATCTAGTGATATGACCACTGGTTTCAGTCTATGAAGACCCGGGTTCGATTTCCAGCAGGAGTACGTAACTGATTGTGCTTTGTCTGTTTGTTAATAGTACATGTATACTAGTTAGAAATCTTGTTCTAAGAGTCCGTCTGGCTTGTGGTCTGGCTATATCTTAACTAAGTCTGTCGCCGTTATATCATTACGTATGTTAACGCGTTGTTAGTGCACTAACAGTTAGAGACTACACCTAGTTCTTCAAGGGATTGCAATGCAAGTGAAGTGCGATTCCAACTTAGGCCTTTTCGTCATTTACTATTACGTTAGATGAACGACAAGTGTCGCAAAATAAGAAATATAAAAATAATTAAATTCTTTAAAATCTTGATAATTTTATCGGTCGTGTTGTTGTTAATAAATGTTGATTTAAGATATTTTTTTGTGTTTCTTTATTGTTTTTTTTACACGTACCGGATTTCACCAGCATCGGCGATTTCATTCAACATCCTACACATGTTTAAAGTTGCATAATAGAAATTCAACTTACACTGTTATGGCGACAAGGCCATAAAACCAATTTACGGAATGCATAAAATGTCAAAGATATGTTTGCTTCGATAACACACACTTAACACTTACTTTTTGCAAAAAGAATACTTTGTTTACCGGTTTATTCGTTTAAACAACAAACGTGAATGTTTATCGTTTAAACTTTAAAAAAAGCGGGCTTCTCCTGGAAAGTTTTGGCTCACTGACTGACTGACTGACTCATCAATGCCCATGCCAAACCCTTGGACATTAGAAAGTTATATTTTACCAGGTGATGTAGACAAGACTCATTACATGTAAACTATTTAAACCTTATTTTTGTACAAAAACAGGTCTATGACTAGTGTGGCGATAAACAGTCTTTTAAGGCTTATAAAAGTACAATACTCATTTTTGAATCCTCTCAAATAGGCCAGTATTTTTAACCCTCAAGTCTTGGAGTCAAAAAACTGAGGCTTATTTGAATCAAAGTCCTTTAACCTAATCGTAACCTAAAAGCCCAAAAAGGCTTGTAAATGCATTGTATAGTATTTTTATTATACAGGTAATGTAGTTAAAACCATTATAACTGAAATACATGCCCGATTATGTATTTCTTGTTTTATCCTAACAAATAAAAACACACCCAACCATAAATCAATTGCATTTTAACCTCAATATCCAGCACGACTCGGGCGCTAGTTCTTATTAACTCTAGTCTTCTTTTCAAACGTGAGTTGTGTGAAATAAAGTCGAGTATTTTTTAAAGAACTTAAAGGACTGGGTCTTTTGCATGTCTATCTATGAGAGTTTTGTATTAAATAAATAAATTTCATTACGAATTATGATAATATTTTTTTTAGTATATGCTGACCTTTAGAATAAATATTATTAACGGGATTATTACCATGTTTTTTGTTGTGTTTGAGTATCCGATATTTCGGCACAGTTACATGCGCCATGATCACGGATGTACTGAAGTTATTGCGGGTGGGTGATTATGAGCAGACAAAACGATCTACCCTCTTCCTTAGTCGTTTTTTGCGCTCGATACTCGTACCACTGTTTCCTAAGTCACTATTCACTCGAACTTGTTCTCGACACACTACACTGACACTTAAACCCATCTTCGCGATTGAAATTTTTGTATTTTGTAATTTCAATCGCTTCTCTAACCAATCTAATAAGTTTGTAGTGGCTCAAACACAACAAAAAACATGGTAATAATCCCGTTAATAATATATATATATATTTTTTTATGCCTTATAATTTTATTCTAATTTATTCTAATGTAAGTGACCATGATAGTTTAAAAAGTTATAATGCTGGCTGACCTTTGTTACATATTGTGTGACATTTGTTATTTTATAGTGATAAAGCGAAGGTCCGTCCGCAAATCGTCCGTACTTGAACTTATGCTCTTCAAATTGCAATAAGATTATCACTTATCATAAATAACTAGAACCCAATTCTGGATACTAATTAAAACAATTATAAGTAATAGGTAATGACCACGGCGAGGATCTAGTGAAAGTTGATTTTCATTTATTGTTTTCTAAAGTTTACGCGAGCGAACACTACTTTACCTAAATGAAACCACTTTTACGGATCTACTCGCGTTTATTTTACACATTCATTTAATTTAATGTTAACCCTGACGATGACGTTTCGTATCCTTTGCAGGGTCCGTTGTCGCAGGGTGACTGAGATGTTGGTCGTCTCATAATTAATCGATATTGATTGATTGATAAAAAGTTGTTTCCATTTAAATTTTTTGTCATTGTCATTAAAATGTTAAGTTAAACTATTGTTGTTACAGAAAACCATACTTGACAGTATATCGCAAGATGACCCCGCGTTTACCGGCGATGGGTACACTTCGCTGGCCATCATCTATGCAACCCTGGCCGTCTGCAACTGGATGGCACCATCAGTCATCACGATCACGGGCCCTAGAGGCGCTATGCTGATTGGTGCTTTGACCTACCTGTAAGTATGGTTGCTTTTTTTTCGCCTAGGAAGCGCAGTTTGTTCTCACCTGATCGTAACATGTAGTATATAACGTAACAGACGATAAGGTTGAAATTCGAAGAGCACTACATTGGAATAATTAACTGACTATTTTATTTTACCTCTAAAGCCTTGTCACAACAAAGTGGAGTGAAAGCGGAGCTGGATCATTGCTCCTACTCACTATACGGAAAAACTTAAAAATTTTGCAGGCACTTTCGTTGCTGACAGTATGACGAAGGTTTATCTAACCACTGTCCACAGCACAACATTGGTTCTGTGTCAATGCTTATGGCATCTAAATTCTAGAACAGTTCGTCGGGACTAAGTCACAACATACAGCATGCTCTATGTATGTTACACAATATTTCTACGATTAAAATGCGTTGTATTGTCTGTCCCATCGATGCAAAACAAAATCTAGCGTTTGATTAGAGTAATGATGATTTTTGTTACTTATGACGTACTTATGTTTTCTAGCGCTGATATTTCAAGGTCATAGATTATAATTTCAATAAAAAAGATTGATAACAAAGAAGAACGCGTCAAGGAACGTAATATATTAAGTATGACAGAGTAATTGAGTGTGTTTAACACGTGTATTTGTTGACTGCGAGAAACAATGGGAGCTTGCATAGACTTCCTTGATAGACTACGGATGTAAATCAGAAACGCCTGTCACGTAGGTAATGTCGTAAAAATATAAATAGCTAAATGTGAAGTCCTAATTTCTAATAGGTAGATAAGAAAACAAATTTCTAGGGCAGGTGACCAAAATTAACTTTGGGGATCAAACTTTTTACTTGAAGGTTGATACTGATTGATGTCGTGGTTAATGCTGATAAGACATCTATTGATAAAACTATTTAGGGAATACTTACTTAATTTTTTTGATGACATATTTTATTAAGACGGACAATGACACAGAAGGCGCAGTGTGTCTTCTTTTTAAATTTTGCGTTTCTTTTGCATTGTCATTGTTAACTTTGAATGAAAGTGTAGAGTAAACAAACAACTCTGAGATATTGTAAATGTATTATTATTAAACATTGCACGTACGTAGTGTGAGCTGAGTGAGGCATTGACTCTAATTTCTAATGCAACTCGAGTCAACAAGTTTTTAGAATTAATAATAATAATAATGCTACGCCTATGTTTTATTTATTTTGTTTATGGAAAATATAGAAAATATTTAAAAATGTTAATTTATATGAAAAAAATAAATAAAGAGTGAATAAGTAATAATAATAATAATAATAAATTTTATTGTTCAACAACAACATTACACAAACAGTTACTTACAGTAATATAAAGTTACAAAAAAAACAGCTTAAAGTTAAATATGTGTGTGTGAGAGGGTGTGTTTGTGTGTAGATGTTTATAATGATTTGCCACATGTAAACGATATAATAAAAAACTTTCAGTGTCGTCCTCGTAACAACCACTGTAAGGGATCAAAGTAGGACCAAATCTCGTCATTAGCAAAACCATGGACCAATATGGTAAAACCAACCTGTCATTACTATCGTGTCAAGCCAAAACACTGTAATTTGAGTTTCAAGGTATTTTGTTGCTTTATTACTGTGATAGCACTATGAGAATTAAAAAGAGAGAAAACAACACTAACTTAAATTGATAGTTTTGACTTGCCACGATATACCAGATGCCGCCGCTGCTTTGAACACAATAGATATGGTGGGTGCATCGAATAATGAAGAAACTCGCACTGAACACGCAGTAGGTAGTTAGTGCACGTTATAATAATATTGTTCATGCTTTAGGAGACACACCTCGGTGGTGTAAAGGCGCGTCAACATTGACCCACATGTGCCGTTTTGAAATTTGAAATGTTATACAACATTAGAAGAAATGTGCATGATCTTTTAAAATAGTTATGTAACGAATTTGAATGTAAGGATTCGCCGAATACTCTAATGATATTCATAAAAACATGAGGTATCCAAACATACTTAAAAGTTTTGGCGTAAAGATACACTAAATATGGTGGTGACCCTGACTTATGATAATATCATAGGTCAGAGATATTATCCTTACTCTAAAAAAATATTTCGTATATAGGATCGTATATGTTTGTTGGTAAAAAAAAAACAATTTATAAAAGCCTTTTTACAGCAGGAAATAGAGAATAGACTATCATTAGTTTTTTTAAATAATTATACGACTTGCGTGGCTCTTTATCTTCTTTTACTAAAAATACGTTCTACAAAGTAGAATAAAGATATCTGTAAAATAGTATTCGTGCATCACTATTAAAAACTACAAGTAAATAAATACCTTCATGGTAGATTTTTAAGGAAACTTCTATAGACTACGGAATTTCCTGTACTTGCTATATATAATAGGTAAGAAAGGCTTCAAGTTATTAGGTTCGGTGATAACTGATAAGACATTGTCAAATCCAGTAAGAAACACTTTCACTATTACGTTATGTGACTTGGGAGGTAAAAGCCGTGAGCTATTATCACGTCACATGTAAAGACATTATGCTATGTTAACGGTTATACTACTCACACCCTCACCTGTTGTGTTAATTTCACTATTTTAATAGCACTATTCTTTGATACTTTTCTTACCCATTTAACGCTAGAATCCAGTGAACCTGTGAAGCGATGTGCTAATACTTAATTGCTACCAATTAACGTAACAACTGGTCCACTTGTAAAAAAAGGCTGCCATTAGTGAACATCTGTGTTAATTACTATAAATGCAATGGAACATTTTCAAATAATCATGTTTTTTTTGCTTGACCGTAAACACTAATGAGAAACAAGACATGATTGTACGAAAATTTTACTAGCCGTCTGGAAATAGGCGTAATAATACGGCTAGACGCATACATAATGTCCTAGTCCTCAGTTATTCTATACTAGTCGACCAGGAAGGGTATGAGACGTGCATCATCATCATCATCTCAACCAAAAGACGTCCACCGCTGGACAAAGGCCTCCCCCACGGATCTCCATGAGGGGTATTTGCCGTAATCGCCACGCTTGGCAGGCGGGTTGGCGATCGCAGTTGATTAAGAGTAACCTCAGAGAGATGCTGCTGCCCATCCTCTGGAATGATCCCTTAGTCGGCTTTTACGACACACTCGGGAAGATATGGGGTGGTGCAATTCTTTATCCCCGGCACCACACAGGGAGACGTGCATATTCTATATCTACTTATATCTAATCAAACGATATAAGAAAAAAAATCTAAGTATTCACAAAAAATACTAAAATAATGTATAAACAATCAAGTCTGCTACACAAGTTCAAATTGCAGCACTCGTTATCAGTTGCATAAGCGTCTACAAATACTAGTTAAAGCTACCAACTGAACCAACCGTGTTTCTTAGTTTTCATTGCAAGTAAGCGGCAAACTGCGAGAAATATTGATTCAGGAAATAACTGCGAACTGTGGCGGTGATTTCTCTCATAATTTCGTTCATTGACTGTTTCCATATTTTTCTGTCCACAGCAGAATATTACAAACTGAATCTTCAGCTACGCTTCTTGGAATGGTTGTTATAAGCAGCGGAATTATTAGTAGGGCTTTGTTTAGGCTCTACTAATCTTCTATATATTAATACGTGAAGAGAAAACATCGTGCCCCTTTTTAAGCACACTGCGGGCACGGACTCCTCCTCCGCACGGAGGAGTGTGAGATTTGGTATAGTTAAAGTTTATATGGAGAAGGAGTTCCGAAAGACAAAATTTGTACCCAATATGTGTTAATTATATATTATGAAACGGTCAAACTTCAACCACTGGGAGATTACTAGATCTAATGAAATTCGTTAACCTGGACGTCTTTGAGTTGTTGCGGTTGACTTACAAATTGGCGTTTGTATTTACACCAAACTGAAAATCTGGTGTAGGTTTCTTAGAGTTTGTCTGCTGCGGGCGCTGCGGCATACCTACTAGCTTAAGAAGCTAGTACCTTTACCTTCTCCTACGACTTTTCTCTGCATAACTAGTCAACTCTCAAAAGTATTAAGTAAGTTAGTAAAAATGTAACTATTATAATTTTGTATAGAGTGTGTCCGATGCGGGATCCGTTATGTTGGCGACAACTCCTGCATTATAAGCAGCGTAGACGCGGTGATGTCAGTAGACCGTACCGTACCGTACCAAATATATTTTAATGTTCAATTATAGCCCCTTATAATATGTAGGTGTCCTTTAAGGCGAAGGGTAAGGCACACTAGCGCCGCTAATGGATTTAATTTGATAACTGCTAAACTGGACTTTTTTCAAACATTGCGGACCTTCCGACACTACTTTTAGGTTTGTTTTTGTATTCATTCGCTAACACCAACAGTGGCCATTGTTTGTGAATAAATGCGGTAGCCCGTTTTGTGAATAAACCACGCAACATAAAGTAGTGCACAATTATTAAATAAATACTATGGATGCTTTTCTGTTGTCGGACGGTGAGCAATGTTAAAAAAAAATCCGGTCCGTTAATAATTGTCAATTGATCAATTGGTGGCGCTAGTGTGCCTTACCCTTCGCCTTAAATAAGGTTGCATTTATGAAGACAGGCTTGCTGTTGTATTTCTACGTAGAAGCCAGTAGTATAAAAAAATCAGTTTCCTAAGATCTTTTTGGAATGATGAGTTGTGATGGAAAATGTTCCTTGATGATAGGGGACAGGAAAAAATTTACTTTTTTTCAACAGGAAAATAATTTTCCAGTATTACCTCACCCTGTTGTAAGGAAGAAAAGAAATTCATTTATGCAGAGTTACAATATTATATAATACTAGTTGTCGCCCGCGACTTCGTTCGCGAAGACTACACTATCCCACAGGAACCTGTTACCGGGATAAAAAGTATATCCTATATCCTAGTCCAGGTTATGGTCTGTCTGTGTGCAAAGTTTCATCCAAATCCGTTCAGCCATTTTCACGTAAATGCGCGCGGTCAAATAAACAGATAAACAGACAAAAATTCTAAAAACAGTTGGAACGTGTTCTGTTATCGATTCTAAGTATCCCCAGACAACTTTTTTTCGAATATCTTCCATGTACAGACTTTCGACCCTCTTTAGCTTTATAATATGTATAAGTAGATAGAAGATAGATTCTACTCAATATAAGGTCTTCCGCCGAAAACTTACGCTCCGACGGCGTTAAAAGTTTTTATAAGCTACATTGTAGAAATAAATACATTTTTAATTTGAAAGAAATTTTTAACTAGCAGCATCTGTAATTTTTATTGTATTTGGCTTGCTTACAAAACTATATTTACAAAGTGAATATCTGAGAGCCATTAAGCCTTTTCACAGATAGCAATGAACTTATAAAGATATTTTAATTCTTACGCCGCAGAATAATATACAGGACTTACGCTGCGTTACTCGCAAAATGTAAATAAACTAGAATTCAACATAGAAGTGTGTAAGTCTGCTTATCTTTGTAAATTATCACATGTTGTGTCATGCATGATTCTATTACTTTATTCGTTATTTAATATTTACGTATCATTTTGGCTTTGTCTGTATTTTCGCTTATTTAAATAATACTCGTAACATGATAAAACACACACACAAATTTTTTTGACATTCACATGTACTCTGTAGTATTGCATGATTTAAGAGTTTGGGTACAGACGTCTGCGTACCAAGCCAAGTGCGAGTTTCATTCGCTATTCGATTACGTTTACGAAAACGAGAATTTGTATGGCAAAATTTTAACTCTTCTCGTATGCCGCCAGGAGGCGCTGTTTCATTGCCATACTAATTTTCGTTTTCGTAAACGTAATCGAATGAATACGGATAGTAAACAAAACTCACACTAGGCACCCAGCACATTAGACTATCCAAAAATGTAAAATTTCTTCTATAAATGTTCAACCATATGCCATAGAAGCCCCTGTGTGGTGCCGGGGATAAAGAATTGCACCACCCCACATCTTCCCGAGGGTGTCGTAAAAGCCGACGAAAGGACCATTCTAGAGGATGGGCAGCAGCATCTCTCTGAGGTTACTCTTAATCAACTGCGATCGCCAACCCGCCTGCCAAGCGTGGCGATTACGGCAAATACCCCTCATGGAGATCCGTGGGGGAGGCCTTTGTCCAGCAGTGGACGTCTTTTGGCTGAGATGATGATGATGATGATGATGCCATAGAAGTAAAGCTCAAAGTCTATCGTTTCTACCATTAATTTATTTTATAAAATCTATGGCTTGTTTCAGAATAGGTACACCATTCTACCATTTCCATACCACCAACTATTACCATATAGGTAGTCAAGTTGTCCTTATATAGGTATTTCGCTTCAAGTAGTCACAGTTATTGCAAGCAATCGTGGTGCCTGAAATTATTGACCACTTTTTCTGGTGCAGAAATTTTTGTCCATTTGTCCATAATTATACTCGTGATTGTACCTAAGTACTTACTTAAATTTATTCTCATTATATAAGGTCACTTTTTATCAACTGCAAATATTTTGTCAAAACATCTAATTAAAATCAGGCTATTTCTTTTTTTACTTTTCCTGACACAAAAATTGTAATATTTTAAAGAGCGGCCTCTCTGTCGGCTATTTTGAATGAAACTAGGGGCACGTGTAAGCGGTGGTGAAGGCATTGCGGCCTCTCTGTTTCGGCTCCTTTGAATTGAAACTACCGAAAGTGCTTTATTTTTCTTTTTAATCAAAATGTTTTTTGGCATTTTTCTTGAAAACTAGCGAATAAAAATTTAAGGCTTTTTCATAAAAATAGTTGATATTATGTTGTTGAATTTATCCTCAAAATATTTGCAGTTGATAAAATGTGACCATATATATCATAACTATATTTCCTGACTTTCGAATAAATTATTAAGTATGGTTTCTAAACAACTTCTACAAAATTAAGTAGGTAAGTGAAACAATAAGAACGACTTACGTAAAGTCATCAATTAGTCGTTATGAGGGCTTAGTGAAGTAATAGATGGTGAAGTAGATACTTACCGAGTACATATTGTACATATTATATAGCAGTTTGCAGTTATATAATTACGTCTCGTAACTACAAAGGTGTAGGTGGTTAGACGAAATAATATTGTTGTGATATTTCACCAATTTAATATATCTTTATCACGCTGCACCAGAGTTCATATCGATTTATTCCTTCTAAAGAATAACCTTCATTAAATTCTCAAGGCTTGCCGGCTTTGTTGTGCCGCCCAAAAATGTGGTAACATTTCACTTTTCTTGTGGCTAATATAATGCCTTTAGTTTCATTGTTACGTAGGTACACCTACCACTTTGTTCTACACTGTAGGTTAACTAGCTTTTGATGTTTTTGTTAATTAACACGTTCACCCGGTTATCTCTCGGTTAAGTATGATTGCAGTAATCCATTGGAATCACATCTGTGATTGGAATGCTCCACATCTCATATAATAAGAGGGAGTTTAAGTTTCCAATATACTTTTCAAGTATTAGTAGTACATCATTATCTCGAAAAATGTGCGAAAATGACCGTTCCCCATCTATATCTCTGAAGTTTGCAATGATACATAAAAACATTATCATTAGCTTATACATGCCGCTAGCTTATATATGCCGCATACTGGCCGTCTCACAAACACTAGCACATCGGTACATCGTCATAGTGTGTTATTTTATCCGAGTAAAATAACACACCACGGTAGCCCAATGAGGGTTGGTAGGTTATAATAAAAAACCGGCCAAGTGCGTGTCGAACTCGCGCACGAAGGGTTCCGTACTTTATGACGTATTAAAAAAAAACTACTTACTAGATCTCGTTCAAACCGGTTTTCGGTGGAAGTTTGCATAATAATGTATATCATATATTTTTTTTAGTTTTATCATTCTCTTATTTTAGAAGTTACAAGGGGGGACACACACATTTTACCACTTTGGAAGTGTCTCTCGCGTAACTATTCAGTTTAGAAAAAAAATATATTAGAAACCTCAATATCATTTTTGAAGACCTATCCATAGATACCCCACACCGTATGGGTTTGATGAAAAATAAAAATTTGAGTTTCAGTTCTAAGTATGGGGAACCCCAACATTTTTTTTTCTATTTTTGTGTGAAAATCTTAATGCGGTTCACAAAATACATCTACTTACCAAGTTTCAACAGTATAGTTCTCATAGTTTCGGAAAAAAGTGGCTGTGACATACGGACGGACAGACAGACAGACATGATGAATCCATAAGGGTTTCGTTTTTTGCCATTTGGCTACGGAACCCTAACGGCGACCATAACCGGGATCAAAGGATTGGCGTGCCTTCAGAAGCACGGAAATTGTATTCTATGATTACGGAGGATCCCGAGAGTTTAATAATACCCTGCTTTATTGAAAAAAAGTTTTAATTTTTGATTTCATTCTAATAATATCTTATTTATAATCTTTGAATAGGTACTTGACTGCGTTGTCAATGAAAATATCTTAAGTTGAATGCTGGCTTGTAGAAATATTAATTGAGATATTTTATGTTATTTGATATTAAATGAAGATATTGATACCTTGTGTCAAACAGGATCGTAAAGATACATAATAATATAACAGTCGGGTCAAGGAGGACATCCGGACAAGTTCGTAACTTTTGTGTAGGAGCTTTTAGTGTCACATGTAACCTTATTGTGCCAGAGATATGCTTTTTATGGAAAGTTGGAGGTTTTATGAAGCCAATAATAAAATTACATAATATTGGAATTTTCCAACCACATGCAACGCTAGATATAGGTACCATTTTAAAACTTGTGTTCTCAATAATACTTAAGATTGGGTGTTTAAATAAGTTTTATTCTGCGTGTAATATCGGAGTACTGAATCTGGGAAAGCTAGAAAGTGAAATACAAGTAATATAATTTTATATTTTTTTAAATTATACATGATAACACGATCCTCGATTTAGGAGGTGGTTTATCAATTAATTTCAATCCTACACTTTTCATTTTCTTAAATTGTTTAAGTACTTCAGATCTCCGTTACGTTTCTTTTGGAAAAAAAAAATTTTTGATAGTCAAACACAGTACGTAAGAATAGAGTACTGTCAAAGAATATATACCGCGAAAAGAAGCGACACTTATGCATGTGTGCTCGTAAAATCGCTCGCGGCTATGTGCGGGTGTCTGGATAGGCGCGGGGCCTTGCGCGGCGTGCGGGGCGTGGAGTGGCGGTCTGGAGACCGCCTCGGCCGAGGGCTGAGTCGAGCGAGCGAGCGTCTGTGTGTGACTCTGTATTGCGCACCGCACGCACGGACTGACTATATCAACCCTAGCGTTTACACGTTCCGCTCAAGGTCACCGGGCGCTCGAGCTCTCACGTACCGTGTGGTACTGTCTACTACCACAAAAGTAATTGTTCTACTTAACTTAGTCATAAGTTTTGTTTTCTAATAGGTTGTTAAAGAAACATTTTATGATTATTACTATACGTATGATAACACATTTTACAAATAAAATGTGGCGGCCCGGAAATTTGGTGCTTGAAGGTCGGAATGATCAAGCTCAAAAACGGTTGGTGATCGCCGTCCATAGTTTGTAGATCCCTGTGCTAAATGGTCTAATAAGCTTTAAACTCATTGGGTATTTCTTTTGTTACAGATTCTTCATAGTCTCGTTCCTGTTCCCGCGTACGTGGCTGCTATATGCTGCCAGCGTGCTGATCGGTGCGGGTGCGGCTGCAATATGGACTGGCCAGGGCAACTACCTCACCCTCAACAGCGACGCCGACACCATATCAAGGAACTCGGGAGTGTTCTGGGCTATGTTGCAATGCAGGTAACTATGGAAACCTAGTGCATAATGAGTTTATACTTAACTAGTTATTTGTCGACAAGTGTGTTGTTGACCAAAGACTTTATGGACTGGCCAGGGCAGCTGCCTTACCATCAACAGCGACAACGACACAATCTCATGAAACTCAGGGCTGTCCCCCTAAACCCATTCAGGGCTATGCTACAATTTAGATAACTACAATTACGAAAACCGTTCAGAATTGATAGTTACTTAGCGGCATATATCAAGTGTGTTGAAAAAGTTAGGAAGGGTGAGGATGCGATATGAACTCACCCTCAACAGCGGCGCCGATCCATCTCAAAAACATAAGATTTTCTGGACTATTTTGCAAAGCAGGGAATAACGATAGGATAGGTAACGATAAAGAGATGGCGTACTTCACCCGAAATCTCAACTAATGAGAAACTGGCTATCTTGTATCCAGTTGTCGGATCACTACAATTCCAGTAACGTCACATTTTGTCTTCCAGCCTTTTCTTCGGCAACCTCTTCGTGTACATAAAGTTCCAAGGCAAAAGCCACATCGACGTAGAAACGCGCAACGTGGTGTTCGGCGCGCTGACCGGCGTGTGCGCGGTCGGCATTGTGTTTCTGATGCTGCTGCGGCCTACGAGGCGGACACCCTCTTCTCTTGAAGATGCTAAGGTGATTATGGACCTTATTTTTAATGGTACACGGTTCATTCTCAATAATCGCTGAGCTAACTTTCTTGAAATAAGTCATCATCATCAAGCATGGAAACAAAAATGCATTGTCAAAGTCAAAACTACAGCTGACTATTCCTTGCCAGCTAGCCAGCTTCTTGCTTTTGTGATTATAGGAGATGCTGGGTGACAACAAAGTGAAGGTTTTGTGGATCCGTTGACCTTGGGATTAAGCTAAAAATTACAAGCTTTATTCCAATCTTTTTTCAAAGGCTCGTGATTATACTTAGCTAATGTGACCGTTTTTGACAGTTGTTAATAATAATAACGATTATAATAATAATTGTGTATATGTTACAGTTAAAACTAATAACCGATCAAAAGTACTTTTGACTGCATTTCTTAGTGTGATGGTGTTAAGTTATAATACAGATAAGGTTAGGTTAGGTTATTATTGCGACCATAATGCGCGAGCTTAAGCCCTATTTTTGCGCGCCTAAACGACGACGAACAAACTAAGGGCATCGGGCAAAAGTACTTTTGACCGGTTATGAGTTTTGAGTTTTTGACTGTAACATATACAATATTCCGACTTAAATTACCTACGTTATGGAATGATATTATGTAAACGGGATGTCGGAATGATAAGGATACCAGATACAATGTTTGCAGTGGAAAAGTAACATGATTATGACAGTGATATTAAAGTAAAAGTAATTAGCCTATATAATGTCCCACTGCTGGGCCTTTGCCTCCATAATTGGAACCAGTTTTACAATTGATGAGTATTTATTTCTATTTAAATCCTGGTCATGCATCGAAGAATCTGACACACACTATGTCTAACCCGAAATTCGAGCCCAAGACCTATATCGGGCAGAGCGCTCTTGTTACTCGGCTGCCAAACCTGAGCTAAGCAACGAAGCACCCGAAACACACTACCCGACCCGGAACTCAATAATAATAATAATAATAATAAAAATCTTTATTTTTCTCTCCAATTGTTACATTGTATAATTTGTGTAAGTAACTTATTTTATAAAACTAAAGTTGGAGAGAACTGGTGCCCGAACTAGATAGGATTAGATCCCCCTGTTAAACGGGTCACCAGGCTCGCTCCGCCCGTGCTTTATTATAAACTAAATGAACAATGTCTTTGAACTGGTGTTCAAATTCAGATAAACTGAGAGATTCAACTTGAGTTAAATAACAATCGCAAGCAAAAGTATTGTAGATGTGTATACTAACAGTAAAAGAGGAGATAAATTGTTGTTGAGAATAGCGCATTATCATTATATTATATATTATTAGATTCCTAGTCTTATAAATATATACATACTTGTTACATACACAGATGCATGTACACACACATACATACACACATACATATATATATATATGTATACATACACATATACACACGTATACAAACATACACCTACACATACATACACGTATCCACATTACATATTAAAATATTATACACTTACATATAGTTATATAAATTTATTTATTTTTGTATGTGTGTATTTTGTTGTCAATTGATTGTTATACTTAAATAAATAAAATTGGTGAATATGATATTTAATACCTTTAATTAGTGTTAGAATAACCTGTTATTTTATAGTTGTCAATATATTCTCAGTGGCTTCATAATTCAAGGTCTTAAGCCAGTCAACTACAGTTTTCTTACAAGTGAGTCTAGGCATTGCATAGTGACACAGAAAGGAGTTAGTTTGATTATATAGGTGAGCTCCAAGAAAGCAATGAAACCTATGGGCGAAGCTCGTTTTAAATCTCGTCACAGGACAGACTTTTCCTTTACGTCGCTTGTTCTTGAGACGATTGGGATCGTATTTGGTGCTAGAGTGCTTTTTTAGAATAGTGGCTAAGATAAAGGATTGCCTGACTGTGAGCACATTCCAGGATTGATAGGTATCGAATGTGGGGTGACGAAAGGGAAGACAAGCACCAACTTTGAGGATGGCTCTCTGCGCTCGCTCAAGTTCCAACATATGCGTTTTAGCAGAACCACCCCAAGTGGATATGCAGTATCCGATAATTGATTGGCATAGTGCTAGAAAAACGGTTCTTATTAGGTTTCGGTCAGCTATGTGTCTTAGATTCCTGAACACATAGATAAGTCTACGGAGCCTGCCAACTAGCATCCGTATGTGAGCCCCGAAGCTGAGTGTATTGTCCAAGATAATGCCAAGGTATTTTATGCTGTTGCATCGCTGGAGAGGTGGACAAACACATGTTGTTTTTCTGTCACAATTTTTATGGGCAATTAAGGTAACAGTAGTTGTTTGCACTAAATTGGTTAGAGCAAACGTAAGGTATTTGGTTTTTGCGACATTGAGAGTGAGTATATTATCCCTTAGCCAATCAGATACCGTATTAAAACCCTCTTGTGCGTGACGCGTGACCTCGCTCCAGGATTCACCACAGAAGACCAAGGCAGTATCGTCTGCAAAGGCAAAGATACTGCCCCGATCGAGCTGAAGCTGGCAGAGACTGTTTATGTATACCAGGAATAGCAATGGTCCCAGTATGCTACCCTGAGGTACGCCAAAGGTAATTGGTAGCTCATCACTAAGCCAATCTCCTATTTTCACTCTTTGTACTCTATCTGTGAGATAATCAGCAAAAAGAGAGAGTGGCACGCCTCTTACACCTATGTCTTCCAGCTTGCGCAGAAGAAGGGGCACAGAAACAGTGTCGAATGCTTTCGCTAAGTCCAAAAAGATCGCTAAGCACTTATATCCTGAATCCAATTTACGCACTATCAGATCAGTAAGCTCGTGAACAGCATCATCAGTAGATCGGCCCCTACGAAAACCATACTGAGAGGAAGAAAGGATGTGATTATCTTCTAAGTAGCGGACCAGTCTTTTATTAAGCAAGCGCTCAAGTATTTTAGACGTAGCTGAAAGTATAGATATTGGTCTATAATTGTCGACACTGGTACTGTCACCAGATTTATATATTGGCTTAATCACTGATATTTTTAGAGCTCGAGGAAAGCAGCCAGTGCTAATCGCCAGATTACAAATGTACGTGATGGGTTTAGCCAAAATAGCACAATGCAATTTGAGAAGCCTCCCAGAAATTCCATCATAGCCAGTGGCACAATCATCTCGTAGCCGCATTATAGTATCCTCAACCTCAGTCTCGTCTGTTGGCAAGATGACGAGCGAACTTCCCCTAGAGCAAGTTGACACATATCGGCTTGACGTAGTACCTTTAGTAATATCACCAGCAAGTTTACTGCCTAAGTCAACAAAGAATTTATTGACTCTATTTATGCTATCTTGTGGCGAGTGCTCAGATATAAGGTTGTTGGAGGTGTCTACTCTACTTTTGGGATACGTAATATTGCGAATCACTTCCCATAATTTCCTTTTTGAGGCACCTGCATTACGTATTAACTGTTTTTCATAATTATTTTTAACTTTTTTGAGTATATTATTACAAAAGTTCCTATAGCGTCTGTAAGTAAATTTTAAAATTTCATTATCCGGGTCACTTTTTGATTTTTTGTGTAAACGATCTCTATTTTTCATACAACGCAGAAGACCCACAGTAATCCACGGTTTAATTATGCGTTTCCTGCAAGGTATTCTTTTGGCTAATGTGTTGTCATTGATTGCCCTCTGTAGTGAAGAGATAAAATAGTTTGTCGCAACGTTTACGTCGGTCATTAGGTAAAGAGGCGAGAAATCGATAACTTTGATCGCAGCATCGATGCCCTCGAAGTTTATTATTGTTTTAATCTTAGGGGGACTGACTGAGGTTTTAGTGCTAAAATAAAGGTTGAGCATCACTGAAGCATGGTCAGTGAATGTAGTATCGGTTACGTAGCAATAAGCCTTTAATTGAGTTTTTATCATAATGTGGTCAAGGCAGGAACGCTCACGCGTCGGTAATACGTGACCTGGAAGTATAGAGTGACTAGCCAACAGATTAAGATAATCATTTCCACTACTGTCTATTTGTTCTGGACGAATATTTATATTAATGTCACCCATAATTATAATATTTTTATAGTTAGTTAACTTACATAGTACTGTATTTAGTGTGTTAATAAAGTTTGTAATGTTACGATGACTGGGGGAGCGATATATCCCTATAATACAGGTATCTAAGCTGAGGTAAATAATCAATCCGTTAGAGTCCTCAAGTGGCAGTTGCTCAGTTCTTACCCTTAAACATTGTTTAAAGTAAATGACGACTCCTTCGTTTCTATTTTTATTGTTATTAGTTATAATATAATCGTAGCTTGGTAGAATAGGTATTATCGGGGTTATTTGAAGGAAACATTCTGTTAGTACAATAATATCCCAGTCAATTCCCGAACGCGCCAGTAGCGTTGAGAAATCAGGTAAGTTACAAGTTATACTTCTAATATTCTGAGTAATAATTTTTAAGTTATAATTATTATTGGGTATGTATTTACTGACATCATCAACACCGCAACGCGCGCTGTCGGCAATTGATAGTGAATCTAGTGGAGAATTTATATTGATATTATTATTATTTGTAGAATCGTATTTTATTTCCATTAAAATTATTTGTTTGAACTAAAAGTGCGAAATATAGATTAAGTAGTTTATTCGTGTTTGATTTCAACATATAATCATAGATTAACAATGTGTTTATATATTTGCAAGTGTGGATCTGTTTTATTGTAGTTTTGTTTTGTGTTGTTTTAATAAATATATAATAAATGAGTGTAAAAATGCGCATATTTTTTAAAATGTAATTATGTAAATAGGAATTGTAAATGTTATAGTTATAATTTGTTGATGCTAAAATGTGTTTATAAATGACTTTTGCATGCGTTACAGTATTTTGTTTGTATAATAAAGACAACAAGAACAATAAAAATATAATTAAAAAAGGAATTATTTGAGTTAGTCACAGGACAAGTTTTTTGAGATCCTCTTCAGAGTTAATTTTAATCGGATGTAGTCCATCTTGTTTTTTTACGAAGACACGGCCGTAGGAAGTCCAGGTAGCAAAAATTTTCTTTTCCTTTACTAAGTTTCTTGCCAAAAAGTAAAGTTTTTTATTTTTACTCGTGAGAGATTCCGAAACAAATAGTGGTTTAATTGGTCCCGGCATGCCAATATGATGTGTGTTTAGTTGGGGCTCCTTCTTCTCCCTTTTTTCTTTATTAAACCTATTTATGTTAGTAATTAATATTTCCTTAGTACTTGTTGATGTGAAGTCAACTAATAGCGCCTCAGATTTATTTCTATAGATATCACGAATCTGGCAGTCAGCGATTGTTGCAACAGCCCCTACCGTATTAGCGATTTTATTTAGATAGGCTGTAAGTGTCTGTTTATTTTCGCCCTGGTGTTTGGGGAGGTTACGTACTTCTATGGACGTAGAAAGGGAGCTTTTTTCCATGAGATCTAACTTGCCTTCTAGTATGTTAATATGCTTTTTATAGTCTTTGTTTTCCATTTCCAATGAATTTATTTTGCTTAGCAGACCGTCGTATTGACTTGACATAAAGTCAATAGATCTTTGAATTTCTTCATTTTTTGAAAGAAGTGCATCCTGTTGTTTCTTGATCTCCGAAAACATCGCTCTAATCTCAGACATAGGACTCTCGGAGCCACTCGGAAGTTCATCTACTTTGCGCTTAAATCGTTTTGAGATATTCAATAGCTGATTATTAGACTCGTTAGTACTTGTATTTATAGATGAATCTGAGCTGTAGAACTCAGGTAGTGGATTAGTAACATACAATCTTGATGATAAATTGTCAGGAGGAGATCGCTGTGTCGACATTATTCAAAGTTATGCGAGCGTAGGCCTATTTGATTAGCGGCCGTCGGCGGGTAATGCTGAGAGGCGGAGCGGAGGTGGGGCGGCGGTGCAACAGCGCACACGCATGCAACAATGAGTGGGGCGTGGCGTCTAGGCCCGATGTGTGTTATAACCGAGCGGTGGGAGTGACAGGTGATTAGTGCAGCTTAGAATTATGTTATTGTTATCTCTTTCACTTGGTTAGGTTCTCACTCACTAAACGCTTCTCGTTGTATCCTCAGCTTGCTGGGCGCCTGGTACTCGACAGAATTATTCCACTGTTTTATTTGTAGAAACTGTTTATTTTATGATTGTTTTAAACACAGAGATTGCCAAAAACACGTCTGAACACCTCAGAGATCCGAGGGGGAGAGGAAACTCAAACTCAGGACCTCCCGATTACGGGCCAAATACTCTAATTACTCGGTCACCGAGTCGTAAGGACAATAATAAAATGTTTTTGTTTTGTTTATATAATTTTAACGCAAATTTTGTTGAGAAACATTTTATTAGTAGTTTGCCTACATTAGTATTTGTAAAAATATTATGATCGGATGTTAACGACGGTAGTTGTTGACATTGAATGGGCGCCTTTGGCTTTCAAAGTAAAAAAGTAAATAGTGTTCAATAATTTCGGCGAGCTGGTTAGAACCACGATAGCTCAATTGGAAGAGCACCTGACCCGGTATGTTAGAAGGGTGGTTCAAATCCTGCTCGTGGAAATTTTTTCAACATTTGTGTTTTTGTAATTTTTGTAAGGACAATAATATTAATAACAAAATAAAATAAACATAATTTGTTCGCCACAATAACGGCGATAAATTTTATGTACTTAACCATAATTATAAATGTATTATTGTATTTGCAGGGTGAAATCAGGACCGAGGAGGAAGGACCGATGGAGGCGTTCAAAGGCGCCTTAAGACTGTTCTGTACAAGAGACATGTTGCTCTTAAGCATCACTTTCATTTATACTGGTAAGCCATTGTAGTCCCTATTGTTATAATAAAGAGTTGCAAGTTGCAACTGTTAAAGTAACTCATAAAACGTACGTACCAGCTCACGATTATAGTCTTAATATAGTTAGAACAAACTGCTTCATGGTGCCAACTGCCAATCGCCATTCGATCACGTTGACGAAAACGAGAATTTGTATCGCAAAATTTTAACTCTACTCATATGTCACCAGGCACTCAGGATGCCTAATGTGTGTTTTGTTTACTATATGTAATCATTCGATTACGTTTACGAAAACGAAAATTAGTATGGCATTGAAGCAGCGCCTCCTGGCGACATACGAGAAGAGTTAAAAGTTTGCCATACAAATTCACGTTTTCGTTTCGAATGCCGAATGAAACTCGCACTTGGCACCCAGATACCATCAACACACTCGTATCTTCTATAATACATTATCATGCACCATATAAACAATAACACGTGGGGGAGATCGAGTCATATTTAGTGCAAATTAGGTTAGTAGCTATATGTAACGACTGCCTAAATTAGATCAACAAAATCAATTGTTTTTTCTGTACTTAAGGTGTGGAGTTGTCGTTCCTGAGCGGCGTGTATAGTCCCAGCATCGGCTTCACTTTATCAATGGGGGATAACGCCAAACAATTGGTTGGCCTTTCCGGAGTCTTTATTGGCCTTGGAGAAGTACTCGGTAAGAAATTAATTTTAACTAAAAATTAACTTAGAATTGTATGTCGAAAGTGACTATATGGGTAGATATGTGTGACGAGCAACATGTAAACGATGTTCTTAATAAAATTGGATAAGAGCCAAAATTTGTCAAATTGTATACATGTCAATGTTCGTGACTGTACAATAACAGCCTTCTTCCACATTCCACTAAACTTGGAAATGGACAGTAGTTGGAAGTGGAATTACTAAATTGTTTGGCCATTTCGGGAGTCTCATTTTTGTCTGTGGAAAGTACTAGGTAAGAAACGCTCTTTAAACTTCCATAAGAAGAATCAGGAGTCAAGATTTCTAGATTTGTATGTTTACATATGTTTACGCAAATGTTGCACACATCTGGCATCAAACAATTCATAATGTTATTATAAATTGTTGTTATTGCATTCTCAATGCTATATTTATATCGAAACAGAAAAGTTTATACATATAAAGCGTTGAGAAATAAAACAACACATCACATCGAAACATCGCATTAAATAAACAACGGAGAAAACCACAGACCTATATTATTTGGTCTGTGGAGAAAACAATATCTAGGTAACTCAGTTCGAAGATCTCGCACTCGAATTGCGAAAGGGTTGGTTTGACTGACTGTGACCAGGCAAAGCTCGTAAAAACCGCTAAAAGTAAAAAGCGAACCGAAAACTTTCCGAAATCTTTGTTACATTGCAGGCTTACGTCGTATTTAAACTGATATTTTGCATACTCATTTTCAAATCGGGCTCTTAAAATTAACAAGGTAAATTATTGTTACATATTATACTTATTAATAAATAAATATTGCTTTCGTGAAAATCCTAAACACAAGTATTTTTTTGCTTTATTATAACTCTTACACCCGTTTGCACTATACTTATGAATCGCCTAAGTCTTGGCTTAACTATTACCCGGTCAAGTTAACTCGGCACCTGGCTCGAAAACGTCGCTTACACTCAGGTGCCGACATAACTTGACCGGGTAGTAGTTAGGCAAAGACTTAGGCAATTTATAAGTTTAGTGCAAACGGGTGTTAATGTTTCTGTCTTGTTTAATAATAATAGTAATAAATAAATAAATAAAAACATCTGTAACTCAAGTTACAGTGTTTTGGCTAAACACGATAAATAGACAATATTCCTATTGTTAACTGAAACAAAGTAAGCACTTTATTTAATCCAACAATAATGATTGTTATCAGCAGGTGACAATATATACTCACAAGTTTACGCAAGGGTATATAGCAATGGGATTCGTAGTGCGATGCAACATCGATTATTTATCAACTGGGCTATCAATAACCTTTATCGATTTAATTGTTGTTTTTATCACACTTGAGACGCCTTTGTTAGAATGTTATGTGGCATGAGTGCCAGTTGGGGACAAGTGTTAGGTCGGTGCATTAAACTTTTATTTATTTGCTTCGGAGGCCGAGTGGCAACTCGGCCTAATTATCAGAGGTCCTAGGTTCAATTTCCGGGTCGGGCAAAGTATGTTTTGTTTAATAGAATTGATATTAATGATGGAGGCTGTTGCCCAGCAGTGGGACAGTATTTAGGCTATATCTTTATTATTTATTTATTATCATAAAAACTTGACAATTTACACAATGTTATGACCTGTTTTTGGCGACTTATCTGTGTAGTAGTTAGTATAATTTTCATAAACAACTGTAAATTCACTCAACAATACAATTAAATTAAATTATAATAAATTATTAATTATCTTTTGCGCTTACATTTTTAACAGAGTTAAAAAAAGGAGGAGATTGTCAATTTTAGTTTTTTTTTGCACGCAAAAACAAAAAACGGATTAGCATCAAAATATTTTTTTTCATAGACAATAATAAATTAAAAAATATTTTTTCGACCTTCTTATTGTCAACCTACTTTTTTATTAATACGTTTACCCATAGATTGCGTATATTTGGTTACCGTTATTTATCGTTTATCAACATTTATCTTATTTCATAATTTATTGTATCTTCGAATATCAAACTGATTTCAAGGCCATGACTATTAATTTAGATCATGTTCTAAGGTTACCGATTGACATCAATAAATATGTCTTCTCTTATCTTATACGAGTCTAATGTCACTTGTAATTTAACGAGTACCTATTCTTAATAAGTTAATGACCTTTAATCTTGGCTGTATCGTTTTAAGTGTTCGAGGTCAATTTGATTACAAAAACTACCTACCTAACACATGTTTTCCCTAATAAATAAGATGCATGTATACAACTTAATCTATACTAATATAATGAAGATGAAGAGTTTGTTTTTTTGTTTGAACGCGTTAACCTCTAGACAAGACTAACAAGTCAGATTTTAAAAAATCTTTTTGCATTTGATAACCCAATGTTTGTGGAAGGCTATAAGTAGGCTATTTAATATCACGTTATGACTCGGGTAATTTTTTCAGATTTTTTTTGCTCTGATCAGTCCGAGATCTTATAACTTATTACTAAGACATAATTATTAACTTTATTTGAGGTTACTGAAGAACTAGGGCTGGGACTTTTTTATTTTAATGTGTCGTTACAATAAAAATATTTAATTAGAAATTGCATAAAAAATTAATTACAAAAACTCAAATTTGCGATAAAAATTATTTAAACATTTAAAATTTTTTTTTTAAATAATTATGCCTTCTTAACTCTGCATACAAGATCTAGATCAGGTACACTTTGGATCTTTTCATTTTTACCACACCTTTCTATTACACGTTGTATCGTATAATTACTATATTATAATTAATAATTGTTTAAGTTTCGTAAAAGTATACATGTCTCAATCTTTTAAAAGGTGGTGCCCTATTCGGGATTCTCGGGTCCAAAACGACCCGGTGGGGCCGCGACCCGATCGTGATCATGGGCTACGTCATCCACCTGAGCTGCTTCTTCCTGATCTTCATCAACTTGCCCACCACCGCCCCCTTCGGGGACACCACCGAGGTCTCCTACATCAGCCCCTCGCCGTACCTGGCCATGTTCTGCAGCTTCCTCCTCGGCTTTGGAGATGCGTGCTTCAACACACAGATTTACTCGATTCTCGGTGGGAATTACTCGGACAAAAGCACCTCGGCGTTCGCGCTGTTCAAGTTTACGCAGGTGAGTTTTTTGTACACACCCCTACACATCGGACTACCAAAATGTTAAATTTCCTGAATAGATTTTAAACGTTACGTATATCATATACGTTTCTACAATAAATGTTCAAACATATTACATATACGATATATGTAATATGTTTGAACATTTTTTGTAGAAGTTTTTCAGTTTTTAATTGGTTGATGTGCAGCGTCTGTACAGTCAGCTTCAAAATAATCTGAGCGTTCAAACCTACCAAAAATATCTGGACGTTTGACAAAAATCACTCTTAGCCCAATACGTGAAAGATCTACTTTCATTCAATGTCATTCGTTCTCAAACAACAAATAAAAATTAATTTCTACGTCTTGAGATAAGGTTGATTTTTGTCAAATGTTCAGGTATTTTTGGTGTGTTTGAACGCTTAGATAATTTTGAAGCTGACTGTACATGTTCCAGTCGAGTTCAATAGTAAACCAGCATAGTATGACCTTTTCGCTGTGTTGTATTGTATTGATGTTTGCCATGTAATAAAGGTTAACAGAAGTTACTTTGACAAGGTACATAACTGTTTATATGTATTTTATATTATATTATTAGATTCGACTATAAATACTTTAATGTGTATCTCAAAGAGATTGTTTTGGGTCATTACAATAACAGTATTTTTCCACATTCCACTAAACTTGAAAGTAGAAAGAGTTTGGAAGTGGATTTACACTATACTTCGAGTTCTCTTTACTTTATAAAGTTCAAAGACGTCTATTCTTGTAGTTGTCATAGATAGAGAGATGGACTGAGCGTTCCCATATCAAACTGTGAAGTAAAAACGGTCGGAAAATGTGAGAAAGCAGAAGCGACGTAAATGTTCATACATGAAGACAGATAGTAAATTCTGCGAGTGTTTTAGGTACTCAGTCCATCTCTCTTTCTATGATAAAACCCCAACGTGAGAGTAAGTACCTAAGCGCATGATACTTTAGTACATTCTTATAAATATTAAGTGGTAGCTATTTAGGAAAAACTCAAATATCGATAGGATATGCATGTAACGCGTACAGATATTATTGAGACTAATTAAGACTCTGTCCAGACTTCTGTGTCACAATAACAAAGTGCTCAATAGATAAGAATGACCTATTGTATTCCTTTAGTTCTCCGTAACAATGTACTTGTGATACTGTCATAAAGTAGGTTAACTTTCTGACAGTATCTCAAAATCCTGTGAAGTTAAGTGGACGTTAGTAGAAGTAGCATCAGGGGGTGCTTCATGGATCTATTCGAAATATACTTTTATTAGTTTTATCATATTTAGTTTTTTAACGTTTAGTAGATTTTACTTGTACACTTTTTTGAGATTTAAAGGTATTTTTCTAGTTCTGTTTTATTTTTAGGTTTTCAATAGCCAAGCTATAATTTTTTAAACGAATTTATATTTTGTGCTACATGCATACTCAATTTGATGAACCAGACAACGTTCGACTCTAAAGCTGTCAATAGCAATATAAATGCTACCAAAAAAATCAGTCTTATGCAATTAAAATAAAATTGAAAACTTTCCAACGCTTTACCACGCTTCGTGATACAGTTTCTGCGACGCTTTAGTATACCTTCTCATCCACTTGCTATAAGAATATGTATAAGAATAATTACAACAACATAACAATTACCAGATTTATAACGATTCTCATTTGTTTTGTAGTCAATGGCGGCGGCGGCGTGCTTCTTCTACTCGTCCCAAGCGTACTTGTCCATACAATTGGTCATCTTGGCCATCCTAGCATCTCTGGGCACGGCTACTTTCTGCCGCGTGGAATGGATCGGTCGGCAGCGGGCGCGAGCTGCCGCACTCGACGCGCTCGACTCATTGGACGACAAGCCTAACGCCGCTGCGCATGCGCTGGCCGACAACGCGCTGCACTACGACTGAACCATCCGGACCGAAGGACCATTGTGAATTTATTGGGGTATTTGAGGAATGCTGACGGTGTAGGTGTGGGAAGTGAAAATGTGCTAAATTGTAATACTTACAGCTGATAATGATGTAACTTGTGAAAAAGCGACGACTTCAGCCGGAAATGCAAGTTTGTTGGGGTATTTAAGAAAGGCTGACGGTGTTGAATTTAAAAATGTGCTATGTTATAAATTATAATACTAATATCCGAAAATAATGTAGCGACTTGCGCGATTCAATCGATCGTACAAAGATCGAAAATTATAGCAGTTGGTATAATTTTCGATCTATATACGTACAGTACAGTAAATACAAATGATTATGATCATATAAAATAATCAGTAATGGCCGGTTTCACCACTTTCTTTTTACTTTTTCATAATATTGATACCATTGAAATTGGCAGATCAAGCAGGATGTTTCTCAATCATAATAAATATGAACCAAGTTGACAACAAATGCATAAAAAGTCTCAAGTACTTTTTACAGAAGTTATTAAGCATTTTTTATACTCTGCCAACATGTTGCTTGGTGGTTGATTGTTACTGTGCTAGTGTGCTATAATGTTTAATCAATTTAAAAGATTGATTAAAGAAGGTAAGAATAACATCATTATTATCCGGCGATACAATTACTGAAGTATTAAAAAAACTTCAAATACCCTCCATAATAAGGTTAGATATTATTTGCAAGTCTAATCTTACGAACTAATATATCCTACTTGTAAACAGAATTTAACCTAAATTAAAATTTTGTAAAAGCCTAGAGTGAGTGAGACTCTGAGGTTGGAACGTTTCTCCTAGACAAAAGTAAGCTACGGCTTTTGTCTGTTTCTTTGAATAATTTTTAAGGTATTTACGATCATAATACATTATTAAAAAAATATTAAAATGTTCTTTGTGACAAATAACTATTTTATATACTTTCCATTTTTTTTTCTTTATCGTTTTCGTGTGTGTCCTTCGACAAGACAATATACTTTCCAATTTTTTTATTTATTGTTTTTATATTGCATTCCTTTGACTAGACAAAATACTTGTTTTAAATAGTGCTAATAGATCTTATCTGTTACTGTGTTTGGAACGTTCGATGTTGCTATAATGCGAATGGATGGGAAAAATGTTTTCGGATTTATTGTTTTATTGCATAATTTTATTTGTGTTATTTATTGTTTCAAATATTACGGCAACAAAGTAAGGCATATGTTAAAATCTTGTCGAATCATATTGTTAGAATAATACCCGTAAAAAATATTGTTAGTAATAAAATTACTAAGTAAATAAATTGAACAATTGAATAATTTTTAAATAATTAGAAAAAGCTACCTAGTTGACTCGACGCCTTTTTGCGCTGCGCCGCTTAAATGATTTTTGTATATATTGTTAAATTTTATATTACTATGTCAATACTTTAACTGTAAATAGGAATGATTGTTGACCGAGCGTGTATATTACTAGTAGAGTACAGGGTTCCAAATGAATTGTTGTTCTAGATATTAAGTGCAGAGTATATAAAGTAACATTTTAATAACAAAATATGATGGGCACTGTTTTTTTCATGCTTTGTCTGAATCCATATTGTTTTTGATTTATTTGGCTTGACAGTTTTCGGCGTAGTGTTTAACTACTTTATTGCATTTTAATGAATGTAGTGTAGTTGTATATAATGAAATACAATCTTTTAATTGTAAAATATACCTATTATACCTATAAATCACAAACCTAGGTAGTAAATTAGAACCGATGTAGTGTAGTGTAAATCTTTATGTACATACGTTATAAAGTGGATGGCTAAAATATGAGTAAAAAGGTGCTGAATGGAATAATATTAAAATGTTTTGTATGTACATTTATTTTGATATACATATGTAAATAATAAAAACAAACAAGCTTGTAACCAAATAATTAAAAAAAAAAACAATAATATACCTAGTCTAAATTTATCTAGATTGCGATATATGGTAGCCAATGATTTCTTCAGAGTGCTGGGAGCGAGTATATAGGTGACAAGTTTGTTTCACAAGTTTACCACAAGATGGCGCTGTATAGTATACGATCTCGTACAAATAGTAGTTAACTGTAACCCGATCGAATAATAAATAAAACTCGCACTGAGCACTCATTAATGGATTGCGCAGACGACGAACTTTTGTCAATCAAAATAGATCTCCTACAGCTTTATTGACTAATTTGGTTTATAAATGTGTGCAAGCCACAATAGATGATGAGGCTACTGAATATTTTAACTTTCTTATTAAACTTTTATAAATGGATATGTAGTTTCGACTAAATATTTTTGGGTAAATAACCTTTTAATAATAATTGTTTATGCATCAATAAGTAATATATAGTCTAGTCATCAAAATTTATATAATATTGTTACGCAAATGCATTGAAGAAAAGAGTTTTTTAAATCAATTAAGCTTATACATTTCTTTTGTTTAATATTAGATTATCTTTAATTATACTATTTTACATGTAAGCCCACTACTAATTTGTATGGAAACTATGCCATTAACTGTATTTACATAATACATTCCAATAGCTTTGTTAAAACAACTATGATCTATATACAGACTTAAGTTCTCGATGGCAGTTAACTATGAAGTAACTATGAATGTAATTTTGAAGATGGTCTTTTTAACAATTTAAATCAAATAAATACAATTTTACATTACCCTACTTTGTGTTTTACTAAAATTTACATTGATGTAACTGTTTTGAGAATAAAACTTTCTAACATTTATGAAAGCATATTAATATGACTTCACTTCATTTGATTTTATTTGGAAATTAAGTCTCAATGCAAGGAAAGCTCCTCTACCACTACCATGCTGCAAGAAAAATGAGAATGGGTTCAGATAACATTGTACCCACCCACTCTCACTATGCAGACACTAATTTGAAAGAATTTCCATGTTGTAGGAAGGAGGGTAGATGTGTGCTGAACTACTGGAAGAATATGGAAAATATTTCTAGTGAAGCCACAATGAAAGGAGAACTTTACCCAGGAAAAAAAGTTTAATTTGTTGTTGGTCCTGCATATTTCGTCTACTATTGTCTGATAATTATAAAAGTAAGGTAAAGGTAAAGGTAATCTGTGGAATAACTGAGCTGATGAAATAGAAAGCTACACTGCCTTTGAATCCTTTCAGAGGCAATGGCAGCTATGTTGCAACTGAATATTGAACCTTATACACCTAGAATTAGATTGAAAAGCATTAAAAATCTAAAACTGTTGCCTGTAAAGGGTTAACTTACCTGAGTAATATCGGAAACTTTTTGCCAAATGGAATGTTTCTGGGACATGCTATAAAATACTTGTTACATACTGAATTTTACATTTGCAGAGCTGTAGATAGAAGCTAATTCTAAATATGCTATGACCAGAAATGTGATATTTTAAAACCCTACTATTCAAATAGGTACCATTAAAGTATTTTAAATAATAAACAAGTAGGTATGAAATATACATCCTTACAGGGGACAGTAAGAAGTTTTCTGTACTGATTTCCAAACTTCAGTATGAAGTTGGCACTAAATTATGATGATGAAGTATAAAAAAGGACATAAAAACACATACTTTAGGAGAACAAACATTTTTTTAATACTATAATAACAGCTATTTATGATTATTTTCAGAATCTTCCATTTCTCCTAATTTGAAGTCCATTGGTTTGTCATATCCCATGATTTTTGCATAGTGCAAGGGGTTATTAAAATGCCTTGCTTCAACAAACAGAGGTTTGCCCTTGGCATGAAGGGTTGTAAACATTCCAGGTATTTCAGGAACACTTACATCATCACAGCTGAACTCAAGCTGCAACAAAAATATATTTCCTTTTCAAGTTTAATTTAAACATGTAGGTACCTATTATCATTTCACTAAGTTGATTATTTATTTTTCTACTCAAATAATAAAAGGCTATTCAACCAGTGACACATAGGTATAGGTAATACGTAGGCAGTAATAGGTAACTTACCTCTTTATCAGCTAAGAAGAAATTTATTGTGGTGGCTTTGTATGTTGAAGTGTTGGGATCATAATATATTTCTGTAACATACTTTTTGGTAATGAAGTGTAACAGAAGAGGAGTGATGAATGTGAAGAAGCCGACCATAGAACACATGACGACGAGGAGGGAAGTGCTTCCGATAGTCGCAGCTTGCTTAACAATGATAGGCTGCGCCATGAGACCAGCGACACTTGAAGTCAATGAAAATATCTTCACAGCTTTAATTTGGGGCGTAAGCGGCCCATAATAGACTTGTTCCAGTTCTTCTTCTTCTTTGTTGTCACTGGAAAATCTTCGAATAACTTGATTTTGACAAACGCCTATACATTTTAGTTTTGATACGATCTGTTTATGGAGGTTACTTTGAAATATTGATTTTGTTTGTAGGGAAGAACTTTGCAGACAAAATCGCAGCATTTTACTTTGTGTTTTCTATATTTAGTTTTTCTTTTAGTACTACACAGTTTTGACGATAATAAACAAATTATGTAAAATGTGCCCTCTCTTCGTCCCTTCCTTCTCCTTCACGAAATGTCAATAAAGAGGCTGCCAATGTCAATGTCAACTATTGTCAAAACTGACAGGCACAATACAGTGGCGGTTTCGTTCAAAAACCAGGCAATTTATATACTAGGGGTATGTTCCGCTATACACTGCGAACACTGTCCAGGTGTCCGTTAAGGTAGCGTACACATGGTCGATTTCACGTTTCTTGTTATGCCATCTTTTAGTGCGTAATTAAAGCAAAAACAAAATAATTAGTGCCTCTTTAGTTTAAGAAATAAAGACTTTTTTTAGTGTGTAAGCTGGCATCACGATCAAGCTGGCGTACCCATGACCGTTCTCATATAATAATAAGAGCTCATAGTGCGTCCGTTAAGCTAGCGTACACATGGTCGATTTCACGTTTCTTGTTATGCCATCTTTTAGAGCGTATTTAGAGCGTAATTAGTGCAAACACGAAATAATTAGTGCCTCTTTAGTTTAAGAAATACAGACCTTTTTTAGTGTGTACGCTGGCATCACGATCAAGCTGGCGTACACGTGATCGTTCTCGAAAACTACTTATATTATAGCAACGAAATTTACACACACATTTAGAGCCTAATTAGAGCCCCCGCTATGCAAAATTTCATAAGGATTGCTCTTAAAGGAACGGAGATATTGAACAAGATTTGTGAATGACATTTCGAGCTGGCGTCTATTTAGCGTACCCATTTAGTGCTTAAGAAAGCGAACTTCTCTTTTTATGATTGTTACATGTTGTTTTAGAGCGTGAAATTCTAATTCTGTCAGTAGAAATAGTGTATGTGAATTCGCAGTAGAACTATGTAAAAAAATATGTAAAGTCCTAGGAACAAATGTGTGGTCATACAGTCGCACATAAAAGTAATATTATTAGTGACATATCATATTACATAGAGAGATATCGTAACTTTTTATAAAGTAAGTTTATTATTATTATTTATGCACCGTCACTTTTTGATAGTTTTAATCCCGCAGATGGGTTGATCAGACTATGAAACTGAATAACTTTTCCAAAGAAACATAAGTCAAAAAACGAGATTTTTTTAAACTTTCCCATACAAAGTCTCTTATGACCGAGCATGGTTTAAGTATAAGTTTAAGACATTCAATTTTAATACTATTTTTTAAATATTTGAAAAATATTTTTTTATAACTACTATTTATTTTATTTATTTATTTATACATGTTGCTTACTTAAAATGTTACTGTTAAAATAATAATCAAAGTATCAAAATAATAATGTCATACTAATCTAAGAAATCCAACACCACACGTTAACAATCTTGTTTTTGTTTGATTATGCTGTCTTATTGTTGTTTTGCTTTGAATTTGCTGGTCAAGAAAAACATTTATTATCTCCCGCACTCCACTTTTGATTGTTTTATTCATTTTCAAACTCGTAAAATAAAAAAAATCAAAAATCAAAAATCAACACCACCAAAACAATACTACAACCAACTGCCTAGAATAATTTCAACAATCATATTAAATTATATACGTAAATAGTTGCCATGTAAAAAGTTCTAATAATCTCCAATTCAAAAGTTCGTATTACCGAATATTTTCTATTTCCTACAATAGTTATATAGTAAACTATTATCTAAAACTGTGACTCATAAAGAATGTGATTGTACTGTGATTTAATATTAGTGACTATACCACAGATTAGTTAATAGTTGTTAAGTTTATATTGTAAGTAGATACTCGCCAAGACTGATTGTTCAGAGTAATTCTACATTTGGGTATCTCATACATCCTCTAAAGTTTTAATTATTTCAAACCAATAACGTAATTTTAGTGAAACTTTATTTCCTTATGGTACAGAGATCTAAACAGTTTTATGAAAAAAGAAAAAACAAACCACTTAATTTATGCGATTTAAAGTCTACTACCCCGGAAAATTAAAAACGCATAAAATCAGTTAAACACACGTTTTTTTATGTTTACTATTGACTGTTTTAGTCGAACAACCGTTTTTTTAAATGTTATCGTTTAGATTTCCCAGCATATAAAGTTTCATTAAAATTGACAAGTTTGTTTGAGATACGAAAATGTAAAATCATTTCTTAAAATAAATCTTTTATTACGTTACAAAAAGAACTATAAATATTATTTTTGTTTAAAGTGTGATTATTTTATACATAATGTGATTAAACTGTGGTTTTATCTATTTATTTTGTAAAATAAATCCTTTTTTATATTAAGGTATTTTATTTGAATTTTACCATTTTATTATGATTTATAATTCACTCAAGACATACCTACTGTAAAAGAATGACAATTACCAATTCATCATCAACAGTTCATTTTAATGTCCCCACTGCATACGAGCCGTCAATCAGCATACTGGGCACGAGCCTTCTCAGTGGATGGAAGCACCACAGGGAGAACAGACCTTAGGACTCTTTCAATTTAGACGTTTCGT